>OX463762.1:8967750-9285925 GCA_949825005.1 Gasteruption jaculator
GCAGCCCAGTTCAGTCTAGACTGGACCGTTCCGGATCATTTCAGTCCAGTTCACTCCAGACTAGCAGCGGAAATCGGTCTAGACTGGGCCGTTCCAGTTCAAGTCCAGAACCAGACTGAATTAATCCAATTTGGTCCAGTTCACTCCAGACCAAGGCATCGCAGCCCAGTTCAGTCTAAACTGGACCGATCCGGATCATTTCGTTGTCAGTCCAGTTCATTCCAGACTAGCAGAGGAAATCAGTTTAGACCGGGCCGTTCCAGTTCAAGTCCAGAACCAGGCTGAATTAATCCAATTCGGTCCAGTTCAGTTCAGACTAGAGCGTTTTAGTCTAATTTAGCCCAAACTGGACCATCTCAGTCCAGACTAGTCCATTTCATTCCATTCCAGTCCTTCAAACGGTTCATTTTTGCGTCAATCGAAAGAGCAGACCGTTTTTTTTTAACCAAAAGTGAGTGAAGTAGTTTCTCCAGTCGAAGATGCTTCTAACTCTGGAACTCCAGCGACGAAGTACTTTGAGGCTCGAAAATTTCAACTCAGGACGCTTTTAGCTGCTGGAATTCCAGTACGAAGTACTTCTAAAACTGGAAGTTTCAATCCGTGATACTTTTTGTGGCTGGAAGGAACCACGGTCGTCTCGAAAATCGAAACGTCAGTGGTTGAATCGGTGAAATTTATGACTTTGAATCTTCTCGAATTCCATACATTTATTTATGAATTCCTTCTTTCCAAAGAGTAATTAATAATTGAATCCTCGGTTATCTTCATCTCGCGGACGTCCACACAAAGGTCCTTTTTTTCCCGACGCCGTCATTTGTCAGTTTTCCTGCCACCGTGTATGAATTCCATTCCTCGTTCCTTCGCGTCGGCTGCAATCAATTATCAACGTTGTTGTCGTTGTTATTATTATTTTTATTATTTATAGGAATTTCGTTTAATTACTCCCGTAGGTTGATTTATAATCAGCATTTCGACGTTGCCGTCGTCTCGTTCGTCACTGTCCCAATAATGGCGACGATTTGGATCCAAACTGTAGGATTTTGGTCCCAAATTACGCGATTTTGGCTCGAAACTGCATTTTAGCCCCCAAGCGATTGGAATTTGCCCCCCAGTCGCAGAATTTCAGCATCCAATCGCTGAATTTTCCTCCAAATTGCTAAACATCGACTACAAATCGCAAAATAACTCTGCGCCTATACCGCGATACCCGACAACTCCCCTCC
Organism: Gasteruption jaculator; assembly: GCA_949825005.1. NCBI lineage: Eukaryota > Metazoa > Arthropoda > Insecta > Hymenoptera > Gasteruptiidae > Gasteruption > Gasteruption jaculator. The sequence continues at coordinate 8,968,974 of OX463762.1, forward strand.
TTCTGCAATTGCAACGAGCGAAAGGAAAGGCAGAACGCTATGAAAAAGCGCTCGGCTCTGCTCCATTCGCATTCGGTGGTCTGTCTTTCCCTTCCTGACCGCTCGATTCCTCCTCAGATGGAGTGAGAAGAAAGGAGGGCGTGGAGCACCATCGCCAACACCAACAACAACAGGAGCAGGAGCGGAAGAACAAAACCCTGAAGAAGAAGAAATCGCGTAATTCGCTGGTGCGCAAGCTGAGTCTCGGGAAATTCCGACTGTCCAGCGAGCAGGAGACCACCAGGCACACGCCCGAGGGTGGCGATAGCAGCCGCTCGCAGAGCCAATCGTCGCAGGAGTCCACCAGCTACTCCGACAGCCCGTCCAAGATCGCAGCCGGCAGGAAGAAGGGGCACGTCGAGGAGGAATTCGAAAAGTGCCACCACCGGCCCGGCGACGGGCCCGCGGATGCCAGGAAGGAGGAGTTGGACAACAACGACGTCGACGGCGACGGCGGCGACAAGAGGAAGAGGAAGAAACCGGCCGACAAGCTGACCCCGAGCGGATCCGACAGGCCTATCAGCACCGTGACGGTTCTCCAGCGCAAGTCGCCGTCGCTCACCATCAAGAGCCACTTCCCCGGTTCCCTGCCTCCGTCAGGTAACAGTAAGAGGAGGAGGAGGAGGAGCTTCAGGGGCAGAAACAGATCCGAGGCTGATCGGAGGTGAATCTTTTGCAGACTCGCTGCAGCAGCATCCGGAGAAGGAGACTCAGACCCAGAGTCCAGCGCAGCCGGACGTCGGCTACAAGTGCACGTCGACGCTGCCCTACGCCATCTCGAAATGGCCGGCTGAGCGTCCCGACGCCAAGCGTTTCGAATTCTGCAGGAAGGGCAAGCTGACGGTCAAGTCCGAGTCGGAGTGTTCCGCGGTATCGCCCAGATCCTCGCCACTGGAGCTGCGCAGGAAGCTGTCCCTGCTGGAGGAGAAGCGCGCGCTCTTCCAGCGCAAGAGGTTCGACAGCTCGCAGGATCTCTCCGGTGCGACGGTGGTCGCCGTGACGCTCGACGACGACCGAAGGACCGACGCCTGCCAGCAGGACGAGGTGTCGGCGGCGGGACCGGGACACGGGAAGCACAATATCAGCGTTTATAAATTCGACACCTTCTCGACCTTCGAGGGCACCTTCGACGAGGATACCGGAGTGGGTTACCTGGCGGGCATCGAGGAGGACTACGCCGAGGGGTTCGACTCCGGCAAGCAGAGCGAGGAGTACGCGGATATCGTGCAAAGCCCCACCGGGGTGGTCCTCAGCAGTATGACGACGGCCGACAGCGCCGAGAAGACTCGGTCTCTCAGCCAGGAGAGCGCGGTGAGCCGATATTCTGTGTATGTGTGTAAGCGTGTGTGCCTGTATGTGAATGGATTTTGGTTTAAAATTGTACGATTTCGGCTCCAAATTAAAAAGTTTCCTTACAATTGTAGGATTTTGCCCTTACCCCATTTGCATCCTAGAGCGGAATATTCCGCGAGTCGCGACTGTCCGCTGTCACCGAGCACGCATTTATTACGCGAGCCCGCGATTGTTTTTAATTACCAACTGAATGATGCAAATGGGCTAAATTGCTATATTCCGTAGCCATGTCGTAGGATTTTCCCTTAAAATAGTGAGATTTTAGTTCCAAATCGTAGGATTTCGGGACTCAAATTTCTAGGTTCCGAATTAAAATTGTAGGATCTTGGTTCCCTTTTGCAAATTTCTAGTTTCTAATCGTAGGACTTTGGTTCCAAATAAGTTCGAAAATACGTGGGTGGGTACCGGATCCATATCGCAGGATTTTGGTTTTAAACGAATTCCAAAATGCGTGGGTATATTTTGGATCCAAATTGTAGGATTTTGGCTTCGAATTTCAGGGTTTTGGCTCCGAATAGCCTGACTTTGGCCTCGAATTGCGAAATTCTTTATCCAAATCGTTGAATTTTTCGTTCCAAATCGTTAAACTTTGATTCCAAATTGTGAGATTTTTGATCCAAATCGTACTGGAACAAATTCCAAATTAACTGGAACATACTAAATACAACCAGTTCCAGTATTGGAGATACCGATGTACCGGATAAATTCGGGAGCCCACTATTGGGAGGTTTCCTTAGGCCAGAATCCGTTGATCGGAATTGGTGTCGATATTGGACCGAGATTGTAGAACCTGAGCCTCGGTAGACCCTGCTAGTGGAGTCTGGGAGCCAGTAGCTGACCGAGATAGCGAGTGAAGCCCGAGGGCAGCCAGCCGGTACACTTGTAATTCGATGACGCTGATATTTTGTACCGATATATTTACATACGCACTGTATCTTGTATTTACTTATATTTTATATTACAATATATAGTATACAATATGCAGACGCATATTACCATTACCTTGTGGTCCTCGTTTGCGGTGACACGGAACGAACAGGCGGAGTAGTTTGCACGCAGCAGCCACTGTTGGGATCGAAGATTCAAATTACGTGGCGGATTTCGCTCTCGTCTGTCCACCGCGATTTTTTGAAACTATTGCCAGAGACTGGATATTTTTATCCAGGTAGAATTCGCTCGTCCCGTGGATTTTATTAAAAACTAATGAAAAAGACACACGGCAGGTAATCAATTCCCCTGCCACAATTTCCCGCCTGGAATTCCACTGTCGTTTGGAATTCGGCTGAAAAATGGAAAATATAAAAAATTAAAAATTCCAAAATTCTGAAATGTCAATTTGGCATCGACGAAATGGAGACGAATGAGCCGTTCAGTGCACAAATAGATTAACTCCATAAAAAATGAATTTGACAAAAATGATAAAATAGCATATACAGTAAAACCTCGATATAACGGACCTCTATTTATCGGACTTCGGATACAACGGATAAAAAATCCGGTCAAATGTAAAAAAAATTATTATACGCATTTTCGTAATTTTAGAGAGTTGATTATAAAAAAACAGCAAACTTCAAAAATGCAAACAAAACTTGATTCCTTTTTCAAAGTAGGATTACCGAAAGTAAGCGCGTCTATACCAAACAGCAACGTCACTTCACGGCGAGTGTCCGAAGACAATTAAGTAGAATTTTGTTTGTGTTTTGTATTTTTTATTTATATCTAAATACAGTGTATTTTCAAAAAAAAAGTTTTTTGATTTATTTTAAACCTATTCTTATATAACGGACTTTCGGCTTTAACGAACACCCCCTCCCCCCGATTAGCCCGTTATATCGAGGTTTTACTGTATTGCTTTTTCAAATCCTTTTTAAAAACCAAATTTAAAAAATGGAGTTAATCGATTTGTGCATTGAACCGCTCAAATAAAACTAGACAAATAGTATAATTGTTAAAATAAATCGCCCATACGAGATAAGTAATAATGATGATAGACGTGAATGTTTATCAGCATCTTCGAGGATCGAATTACGTCGCCTTTCGAATCATGTACTCTTGAGTCTAAGTACATTCGGTGTCGAATGTACTTATGTGGGTACTTGTACATACATAATCTTTCGCGTGCTTGAGAAAAATTGAAATTTCTGTGTATGCACACACACACACACAAGCACACACGCACAATTATGCAACAATAATTGATTATTGAAAATTATTAGGTACTTTTACTGGATCTGTAATAATTTTTAGTAATTGATGGTAAGCAGTAAAAAGAAATTCTATACATTTTGGTATTATATGTATACATATATGTATTGCTATATACAGATTTTCAGCAAAAATTATCCTATGGAAATCGGTATATACCATCGGTATATACCCTGAACGGGATCGTTATATACCTCCACTTATGTACAGTGGTTATTACATGCTTTAAGCCTTCCAATACTCCCTTCCTTTTTTTTAATCTATGGTTCGCTCTCATACGGCTTAACATTTACAAGGTTTCCAGCCTACCCTTTTTTCTAGGGATTTACATATATACATATATTTGTATATGTCTGTATAGAATTTTTATACACAGATACAGACCCATGATGCAAAAAAAAACAATTCATAAACTAATTTATCTGATTTTATGGTAAACTTCCCGAAATTACATTAAAAGAGGTACCTTCACCTCTTTCTACCCTATGTAACAACAACAACAACAACAACAACAACAACAATAATAATAATAATAGCCGCGATAGCTTAGTTGGACAAGAGCTTCACTGTAGAAGTGAAGGTCCCTGGTTCAAATCCAGGTCGCGGGTTATTTTTCCATGTGTCACTTTTCTCTTAAAAAATGCGAATTGTTTGATTTAGATTAAGTTTTCAGTCTAAATCTCGACCCAGGCTACATTCCACCGGAATAGTCTCAATTAATTAAAAAATGTCGAGCCAAAAATTAAATATGTAAATATTTCAAATAATAATAATAATAATAATAATAATAATAATAATAATAATAATAATAGCAACAATAATAATAACAATAGTACATTCAACAGTAATAGTATCAATAGCTATATTAATAATAGTAATAAGATCAGTAACAACCGTATCAAGAATTTTAATAATAATTATTAAAATAGAAAAGAAAGCTTTATAGTAAATTCTACTATGCCACTTTTTTAGCTCATAGTAAATTTGACCGTGGAATGTCATTAAGTTCATTGCTGCCCGGGCATAACGATACTCGGCAGGCCTCATGCCTTGAAAGATAACGCGCGGTAGCGTGATAACGAAAAAGGAAAGAAAAAATATGAAAGAAAACAAAGCAGTCGCACGAAAGGTAACAAAAGCCGGCAATGCATTCACTGGGTGTTTGTTCAGTCGATGCCCTTCGGAAAGCATTGATTTCATATCTGGCATACGTATCGCGAAAGTCTCCTTAGTCACGAAGGATAAGCGAGCGATACGTTCGCTTTTCGGGACTTTAGGAAAAATACCTAGTCGAATTCACGCTTGGTTGTAGTTTTCCTCGATCGCTAGCATATCTGGACCCGTAGAAGCGCAGCAGTGCCCCAAGTAGTGCAGTAAGAGTAAGAGCAACGGTAACAGTGGCGAGGTTTAATCCGCGTCAGACGGAAATAACTAATAAGTCCACCTTGAAAGTGAAAGATGGATCTTATTTGCTCTTTCTTCCGCGGACGAACTGAAATTGTCAAACCGAAACGTGAGGTATGAGAATTTCTGGGGAATTTTCGGAGGAGATAGATGTAAATTTATTATAAAATTCTACGTTTCTTGTGATTTCTAATTTACTATATTTTATTCCATTTCCGGTTCATTTCATTTCGATCTCAATTTATTCAAGTTTCACTTTCTTTCAATTCTTTTTCATTCCCAGTTCATTACATTCCTTTTTGTTTTTATACCCAATTTATTCCAATTCTACTAATTTTGTTTCCAATTCATTCCCAATTCCCCAGAAATTCTATTTCATTCACGATTTCATCAAATTTCCAGTTTTATTTTCATTTCGTTTTATTTCATTCCATTCTTTTCTATTTTTATTACAAATTTCATGCAATTCCAACTTCGTTCCATTTCTTTCTATTTCATCTAAAATCAAAGTTGCAAGTCATTACCAATTTCTTAAAAATTCTCATATTCTCCTCAAATTTTCAGTGTCATTTCCATTTCATTTTATTTCATTCCATTCTTTTCTATTTTTATTACAAATTTGATCCAATTCCACTTGGTTCGATTTCTTTGTGTTCCATCTGATATCAAAGTTCCAATTCATTCCCAATTTCTTAAAAATTCTCATATTCTCCTCAAATTTCCAGTGTTATTTCCATTTCGTTTTATTTCACTTCATTCCTATTTATTTTTATTACTAATTTACTCCAATTCGATTTCATTCCGTTCCATTTAATATCAATGTTGCAATTCATTCCCAATTTCTTCAAAATTCTCATATTCTCCTCAAATTTCCAGTGTCATTTTCGTTTCGTTTTATTTCATTTCATTCCTATTTATTTTTATTACTAATTTACTCCAATTCGATTTCATTCCGTTCCATTTAATATCAATGTTGCAATTTGTTCTCAGTTTCTCAAAAATTCTATTTCATTCACATTCTCCTCAAATTTCCAGTTTCATTTCCATTTCATTTTACGTAATTCCATTCTTTTCTATTTTTATTACAAATTTAGTCCAATTCCACTTGGTTCGATTTCTTTCTGTTCCATCTAATATCGGTGTTCCAATTCATTCTCAGTTTCTCAAAAATTCCATTTAATTCGTAATTCCTTCAAAATTCTTTTAAAATTCCATTTTATTCCCGATTTCCCTAAATTCCCATTTCCAGTTCCAATTCCATTACTTTTCATTCCCAATTTGCTCCATTTCCATTTTCTTCCATTTCTTATTTAACGCACCCCCATAATTTCTTATCCACCTTCGTTCTTATTCGCCTTCGGTTTCACTTCCATTCATGGATAGAGACAAAGCACACACGTGCTTCCCACGTTGTCGTGGGAACGAATGAAAGTACCTGGGACGTGATCCTCGGTACTCTCGCTGTTGGATAAGGAACGATAAACATGATTCTTCGGCTGATGTCAACCGATACCTATATTTTTCTTACAGTCGTCGCAGAATAACACCCCGAACGCCGGCGTGGGCGAGAAACGGGAGCATCTGTACAAGATCCTGGTGATCGGCGAGCTGGGAGCGGGGAAAACCTCGATCATCAAGCGATACGTCCACCAGTTCTTCTCGCAGCACTACCGGGCCACCATCGGCGTGGATTTCGCCCTGAAGGTGCTCAACTGGGACCCGCACACAATCATCAGACTTCAATTATGGGACATTGCCGGTAAGACTTTCCAAAGAATCCTACTCATATTGATTTTTTATAAAAAGATTTATAAGTAAATTTGTAGAAAAAAAACTAAAAAAATTTATAGAAAAATATATAGTAAATTATACGTATTTATTGTAAAATACTATTGCTATAGTTGAATGAGGCATCGACCATATATTTCTAATAATTTTAACTACATTTATTATTATTTCAATTACTTTCCTGGCTGGGCCAACTATTTTATTTTATAATATTTTGTAATGAAAATAATTGGTGCCTTATTTTTTTTTGGTACCTAAAGTTTGTCGATATTTCGAAAATATTGCTTTGAAGTGTCGCAATATTGCAAGAACGTTACTGCAATATTGCAAATTTGCCAGAGTTTTGCTAATTAACAATTATTTATTATATATTATATGGTAAATTATACGTAGTTATTGTAAAATACTCTTGCTGCAGTTGAATAAGGCATCGACCATATATTTCTAATAACTTTAATTACATTTATTATTATTTCAATTAATTTCATGGCTAAGCCAACAATTTTTTTTATAATATTTTGAAATGAAAATAATTGGTGCCTTGTTTTTTTCGTTGCCTGAAGTGTGTCGATATTTCGAAAATATTGCTTTGAAGTGTCGCAATATTGCAAAAACGTTACTGCAGTATTGCAAATTTGCCAGAGTTTTGCTAATTAATAATTATTTATTATACATTATATAGTAAATTATACGTATTTATTGTAAAATACTATTGCTGTAGTTGAATAAGGCATCGACCATATATTTCTAATAATTTTAATTACATTTATTATTATTTCAATTACTTTCATGGCAGAGCCAACTATTTTTTTTAATAATAAGTATTTTGAAATGAAAATAATTGGTGCCTTGTTTTTTTCGTTGCCTGAAGTGTGTCGATATTTCGAAAATATTGCTTTGAAGTGTCGCAATATTGCAAAAACGTTACTGCAATATTGCAAATTTGCCAGGGTTTTGCTAATTAATTATTATTTATTATATATTATATAGTAAATTATACATATTTATTGTAAAATACTATTGCTGTAATTGAATAAGACATTAACTATATATATTTCTAATGATTTTAATTACATTTATTATTATTTCAATTACTTTCATGGCTAAGCCGACTATTTTTTTTAATAATATTTTGAAATGAAAATAATTGGTGCCTTGTTTTTTTCGTTGCCTGAAGTGTGTCGATATTTCGAAAATATTGCTTTGAAGTGTCGCAATATTTCAAAAATGTTACTGCAATATTGCAAATTTGTCAATCGGCCATTGCAGGTCAGGAGAGGTTCGGGAACATGACGAGAGTCTACTACAAGGAAGCAGTCGGTGCCTTCATAGTCTTCGACGTAACGAGGAGCGCCACACTGGACGCCGTTGTCAAATGGAAGCAGGACTTGGACTCGAAAGTGCAACTGCCGGATGGCTCGCCAATACCCTGTGTCCTTTTGGCCAACAAATGCGATCAACAGAAAGAAGGATTGGTAAATTCGCCAGCCAAGATGGACGAATACTGCAAGGAGAAGAACTTCGCAGGGTGGTTCGAGACGTCGGCCAAAGAGAACGTTAATATCGAGGAGGCTGCGAGATTTCTTGTTAACAAAGTGAGGATCCTTAACGATTTCACGGGTTTTTTTTAGTCCGATTTGTTCCGTTTCCATCTTGGCTCTATTCCGATTCCATTCCGTGTTTATGCGTTAATGATGTTGGATATCAATATCGTGTTATTTTCATTCTTTTTTATACACTTTTGCTACGATCAGTTTGGATTTCTATTTCATTCCATTCCATTTCTATTCGTTTCTATTTTGTTTTCATTTCTTTGGATTCGATCTCATTCCATCTCATTCGATATCTGTTTCTTTCCTTTTTCATAAATTTGCAGTTTATTATAATTTCGCTTTTCTTCCGTTTCATTTCATTCCATTTTTATAAATTCCTATTCCATTACAATTTCGTTCCGTTTCATTTCCATATCGTTCCAGTTTTATCTTAATTTGTCTCGCAAAATTCCTGAAAAATATTTCAAAGAATTTATTCTTTTTTATTTTATTTTGATTTCTTTGGATTCGATCTCATTCCATACCATCCTATTTCTATTTCGTTTCTTTTTTAAAAATCTCCATTATATTCTAATTTCGTTTTTGTTCCGTTTCATTTCATTCCATTTTTATAAATTCCTATTCCATTACAATTTCGTTCCGTTTCATTTCCGAATCGTTCCAGTTTTATCTTAATTTTCTCGCGAAATTCCTGAAAAATATTTTAAAGAATTTATTCTTTTCTATTTTGTTTTTATTTCTTTGAATTCGATTTCTATTCCATTCCATTCTATTCCTTCTTCGTTTCCTTTTCGCAAATTTCCATTTTATTATAATTTCCTTTTTGTTCCGTTTCATTTCATTCCTATTTCATTCGATTTTTATATAAATTCCTACTTTATTATAATTTCGTTCCGTTTAATTTCCATATCATTCCAGTTTATTCTTTCCCGCGAAAATCCTAGGAAACATTAAACAAAATTTATTAATTCAGTTCTTGAATTTCCTATGAGTTCCAGTTAATAAAATAAAAATAATGAAAATTATACGAGGCAAAAATTTTTGAAAAACAGACTGATTTTTAAACTTCATTTTTGCAGATACTCCAAAATGACCAAATCATGAAAGGAAACGGCTCTCAAGATCAAAACGACGGCGAGAGGTTCGCCTTAAACCAGTCCCCAACAAGTTCGAAAAAAAGTTGTTCCTGCTGACGAATAACCGTTAGGAAAGGTACCTTATCGTTATCGTTTACGTTTACGCTATCGTCATCGTCATCGTTACCAGAATTCGTTGCGTTCCATTGACGGCAATTTTACACAGAGAGGACTTTATTCGACGAAATCGTCGAAAAATGTCATTTTTACCATGGTGTGGTGGTTTTGTATCGTCAAAGGAGATAGACGTCATCGTTGATATCGGAAATTACTCTTATTGCGAAATGGTAGATTCTACTTTTCTGCAACGAGGAAAACGCGTGGGTTGTAGGTTTTACTATTTTAGAACGAGAGAAAAGCAGAAACAGAAAATGGAGGGAATGGAAAAACAGATTTTTCTCTATTCCAGAAACTGGTAGATTCTACTATTTATGGAATATAGTAGAATTTGTATTTTACTATTTTCTGCTAGGACAAAAAAATCAGAAAATAGTGGATTCTACTGTTCGATAGTAATAATTAATACGAGACGCCGATAATTAACGTTGAAAAACAAACACTGTTGCCTTGAAAAAAAAAAACACAGAAGAGCTTATCTACTATAATTTGTAAGTAATAGTAAGTCAGTCTATACGTAAGTGAATAAGTAAGTAAGCAGGTAGAACTTACCAATAACTACTTGCTGTCCCCAAGTTACCAATAAGCAGGCTAGAAGTTTACGTGGTACTGTGCCCGTTCGTCCTGGTACTTTTTCCTTTCACCGAAAGCAAAATTTTGTTCTTATTTCTTTGGATTCGATTTTATTCCATCCCATTCTATTTCTATTTCGTTCCATTTTTATAATTTCCTATTTTATTATAATTTCGATCCGTTTCATTTCCAACACGTTCCAGTTTAATCCTTATTTTTCTCGCGAAATTCCTGAAAAATATTTTAAAGAATTTAATCTTTTCCATTTTATTTTGATTTCTTTGTATTCGATCTCATTCCATCCCATTCTATTTCTATTTCGTTCCTTTTTCATAAATTTCCATTTTATTACAATTTCGTTCTTGTTCCGTTTCATTTCATTCCAATTTTATAATTTTTTATTTTATTATAATTTCGATCCGTTTCATTTCTAATTCGTTCCAGTTTTAACCTTATTTTTCTCGCGAAATTCCTGGAAAATATTGTAAGAATTTAATCTTTTCTATTTTATTTTGATTTCTTTGGACTCCTTTCACCGAAAGCAAAAAGTACGAAGGAAGAGAAGGTTTTCAATCATTCCTGCTACCTATTACTGCAAAGTAACGAAACCATCAGCTTTATTGCGACACCGAAAGGTCGTAAAACGATTTTATACCGTCTTTATAATGCCATCCATCAGCCATCGGGTGCCCGTGGCGAGAGCGCTGCCGCTTTATTGCATATTCAATCGAATTATGCGGTTTTGTTCCTGTGCCGGTACTCTGGAAAAAGATAAGCGAGAGACAGATTAAAAAAATTGACGCCCCCCTTTTTTTTAAAATTCTATTGAAGGTTTCAAGAATTTGCAATTTTTTTCGTCCCAAAACTCAAAGGAGATGTTGCAATTTTGAGTTTTGAATCGTTTCGATCCAAAATGATGGATTTGAGGGATTTTTTTGAGTTTGGAATTTCCAGCATTCGGAAGATTACTGGACTCCAAAATTATGGAACCAAGGGAAATTCCATTCGAAATTTAGAATTTTCAGATTCCAATGTTGGGATTTCAAATTCAAGAGATCGCTGAAATCCAAAATTGTGAATCCAAAGTATCTTTTGGATTCACAATTCCAAAATTCTCTATCTTTTTCTATTAAAAATTAGATTTTTGTGTACAGGATATTGTCGGGATCCAAAAATGTGGGTCCCCCCAAAATTTGTAAAATCCAAAGCTTTGAATTTCAAAACGAAGGAAATGCAAATTTTCGTACCAGTAATATTACAATTATCAATTTTTGGATCTTGGAATTTTAAATTTCGGATCGATGGAATTTTTGAAATCCAAAATTATAGATTTTTGTACCGGTGCTGTTGAAATTTTCAAACTTTGGATCGAAATTGTTCCGAAAAAGACTCGAAATTTGATTCTGGAACGAACCAACGCATAATTCGCGTGACTGTAGAATTGTATCGACTCAGTTTTAGAATTTAATTGATATCCATCGCTAATCAATTAATTACATAATCAATACGTTCTCCCTCTTTTACTGATTTTTAATTTTTTTTTTCTACGACAAAAAAATTAGGGGATCTATACGCATTTTAAGTTACACACGTACTCGGTAATATTTCCCGTGGATGCCGAAATATTGCCCTGGATTTATTTCTTGTTTTTATTATTTTTACTTTCTTGGATGTATCGCATTTTTTGCCAGATTTTCTTTCCGCGAATCGATGTAACATAGGACTTAAGTTTACTCATAGGACGTTAAAAATTACCATAGTGACGTAAGGAAAATTTGATGTAAATCTAGGTATTAAGAACAAAAAGGGGAGATGCGTAAGTCGTTGTAAATAACAGTAGGTACTAATCAAGAAGGACTTCCAAAGTTTTCCATTTTTATATTTACGACGTATAGGTGTAATGTCTCGATTCCATATATACTCTGTAAAAAAATGAGAAAATATCTTAGATAAGCTTAGGAATCCTATACCATTCCCATACTATTGCCATACCATTCCCGTACCGTTATCATACTACTATTCGTGTTCCGTCGATATTCCCCAATTTTTGCTATTTCTTTCTTTTTTATAATTACATTTACAATGATATACTCGTACCATTCCCATACCATTACACCATGAATTTTGTGTTTTCCTCCATATTTCAAATTATTTATCAATCAGGTTTTCTCTAACTCGAAATTCTATATTTTTATTTTCTGCTGGAATATGTAATTCCAAGTTTCTGTACCGATACAACCGGAATTTCGAATTTTCCAACCAGGAGATCACTGCGATTCAAAATTCCCAATGGGAATGAAATCTGGTTCGAAATTTCGAATTTTCCATCCAGAGGATCAGTGAGATTGAAAAATTTCAATCCGATAAAGATCCATTGGAAATTTGGAACTTCCATCCAGAAGATCAGTGAGATTGAAAAATTCTCAATCTAAAGGAAACCTGATCTTAGAGTTCCAGAGGATTTCTTGGATCCAAAATTCTACATTTCTGTATCGCAACTTCTAAATTTTGGGTTTCTGAACCCAGAAGACTATCGCCATACCATTCCCATACCAATCGCATGTTGTTTCTGTATTATTCCTGTTCCGAAGTCAAACTATTCCCATACTACAGCATTCCCTCATTTTCACAACATAGTCTTCCAAAGCTGTACTCATTTTACTAAACCCCATGTCATTTCCATACCATATGTATTTCTTCCATAAACGCAGAATTCCCCATACGCGAGTTCAAAAATTTTTCCTGTACATGATTTCCAGCGAAACATGGTAACACCTGTTACCAATAATAGTAATAGCAATAATTATATGTATAAGCAAAATAGGAATCAGTCATATATATATTTCAATATTGTATTGTAATCAGCAGTGTATTAACTCATAACTGCATTTCCTTTTGTATGTGTAGGTGCAGACGGTTATATTGAATTATAGTGCATTGTTATTATATCTATTACCGGGATCTTATCAATTTTCCCCTTTCTCGCCTCTCTTATAACCCCTTACCATCCTATTTTACCTCATTTGAGCCATTTCTACCCTATTTCACCCTATTTGGGTGATTTCTACCCTATTTTACCCCTTTTCCTAGTAACTAGTATCGCTGAAGTCCGACCGGGACCTTCAACGGACTAGCATTTATCACCTATTGCCACAATTTTCAACTTTCTCCTCCCTACCGGCGATGCAACTGCATTCGACTGGTTGCAGTTTCGTTTCCGAGAATTGAATTGCATCAGAGGCACATAGAGGAGAAGGTAAAGGTTCGTTGCAGTTTCAATGCATCGACCTTCCACTTCCAACATGCAATATTAAATAGGAAGCGTGTTTTCGCAATGTCGCATAGGACTCCGGGGGCATAATCATCATCGTTATTATTATTATTATTATTAAATATATTTAGATCCACTACCATTCTACCATATACGTGTAAACCTTCAAGTGTATAGGTCGTAAACGTCGTTTGTTAAATTAATTGGTATGTTTACCGAAGACCGAGTGCATTTTACCAAACAGGATACGTTACGTCACGTCACAATTTTTTACCTTTTATAAATAAATATATATATATATATATATATACATATTTTTTATGTAGATGTGTATATGTATAAGTTATTATATTTTTAGTTACACTACAATTCCAGTCGCTTATCAATAATTTTAATAAAAATGATATTAATATTTTTTATTAAAAATTATTTATTAACCCTTTCGCTACGGCTGTCCTCACCGCGGAGTACCTTTAAACACGCGCAGTTTTCAGCATTCGGGGTCAAGACTTTTGTCTGAAAAACGATTTTGTAACATTACTTTTAAAAGCAAAGTGATAAAAAAAAGAAACATTGCTACAACGCTTGCAATTGTTTGCGAACAGAGAAAAGCTAGTCGATAGCATTTGCCTTGATTTTTGGCTCCATTTCTGTAATAGATCGACGGGTGACCATAGTCACCCGTGTCCAGGCGGCGTTTTGTGGCTGGTGACTATAGTCACCGTTAGTAGCGAAAGGGTTAATATTTTAATTTAAAAAATATTAATATTTTTTTAATTAAAATTATTGATAAGCGACTAGTGTAATTATAATTATAATGAAAACCGCAATGGTAGGTACAACTTTAGTATAGTAATAATAATAATTATTATAATTATAATTGCAATTATTGACACGCGATAGGAATTGTAATTTTAATTAATAATGTATATACATATATATATCTTTTTTAATATTTCAAGACCGGTGCAAACAATTTTAATATACAATGTTATTGTATATTATATATTGATTACTGTATATTATATATTCCCAAGTATTATTATATTATTTTGCAATGGAAATGACCAGGACGGTTTCATGGCCTAGAGCGATACTGGGCCAGTACCGGGCCCAGATAGCGAAGGTCGATCCTCGAGTTTACCTTTCCAATACAGTAGAACTCTAATAAACAGGCTGCTTCCGGCTCCTGTATCGGATGGCAATGAAACCGGCAAGATGACTGACGCAGAAAATCGCGAGAAGTCCCGCAAGATCTATGAGGTAACGGTCCGCTTTGTAACCATATTTCTCCAGGACTTCAAGACCCGTTGAGACGCAGGGTTCCTCTGGATCCGAGGGACACTCTGAAAGGAGAGATAAATCTACCGGTTAACTCTTGGGGCATAGGAATTCAGGTCACAAAATAGACCCATGTTGCACAGAAATTTTATTGCATTTCAAATTGAACAAAATTGTTATATTTTTATTAATAAAGGTATCGCATAATGTAAAAAAATAAAAAAATAATTATTATTTCATCGAATTTGTTGTTAGAGGGTGGGACTCAATATTTCCGCCGTGCTTATACGCTAGGCAAGTACCTCTTGTGGCGCCGCCAGTTGGTGGGAAATAACAACTCTAGAATGAGAAATGGCTTCCATACCACATGTCAACTTGTGTCGGAATGTCAACAGTGCTTACTGAAAATTCTTTAAATAATAAATAATGTCATCAAATCGCAATTGTAGTGTCGTGGTGTGTATTAGTATTGAGCGAAAAAGTATTGGTGTACATTTTTATATTTTTCCTAATCGAACCCCTAATTTTTCGATGATTGTCATCGATTATTTCTTTCACATCACTCATGTGAAAACTTTTCACTAATTCTGCACCTTTTGGGACACTTTCGGGACGAAAAATGCTTAAATCTACTGGCTGGAACCCGTTTGTAATTATGCGAGTCATTTTATTTGATTTTCGTTGTATAATCGCTTGACAGGTCGTGGCACGCGCGCATTCTACTGTCCGCCTAAAATTGCGCGTAAATGCCATACGGCGGCGCACCAATCGACTCAGAGTGATACTTGCCTAGCGTATGCACATGCAGCTATTGCAAAATTTCGAGGTGGGATTAAAAATGTCCCACCATGCATTGCGGCGCATCAAAAAGGTGAGACACTCTTAAACCCACCGTGCCCCAAAGAGTTAACTGGATAACAGGTAGAACCGAAAGAAGTTCCGGCAGAAGTCTGGAACATGGTTACCGAAGCATGGCAAGGATCTGATTCGAGATACTCACTTATATGGTCGATCTGTGGCCATTGGGTCAAGGAAATGGCTTCGGCTCCATAGTAGAATTGCGACAAGTACTTCAGCCACGACAATGGTGGTGTCAGATCCCTATTTTTTTTGTTAAAGAAAAGAAAGTTGGAATAGTTTGATTGGGAAATTGCACGTAGAAATGGAAGTCTGGCCAAAGTCTAGGCTTTTTTAAAATCCAAGTTAGATCCTTAGCATTCCCTTTGGGTCGAAATTGGATTCTTGGCATCGCTCGTTACCGCCTGACAATTGCCATACAACCATTTCCCAAATACCTATACTCCGTTGGTATTTTTTACCCGAGGTGCAGGTAAATCCCACTGAAAATGAGTCCAAAGAAATCCACGGGTACCGAAATCAAACTGGCGGTGTCCACCGATTCAAACGCAGCCGACATCAATAATCCTGTCGATCATCATAGATTATGATTAAATTAACTATATTTATATACATATCATTATAATAATTATAATCATAAACATAATCGTAACGATACTGTTATAATCATAATAATTATAATTAGGATTATTGATATTTGTTATTGTTATTATTAATCGTAGTTATTATAATTTTAATTACCCTAGAATTACAATCGAATGTCAATAATTTTAGTAGTAGTAGTAGTAATAATAATAATAATAATAATAACAACAACAACAGTGATAATCATTTTTAGAATAATTGATAGTTATTGTAACAATTATTTAAAATTACAATCATTATTAATACAATTATTGCAATTATTGACAATTGATTGTAACCAAATTACAATAAATAATAATTGCGAGTGTAATTGCGATACTTACCTACAGCCGTGGCCGCGAATGCGGCCAGAATGACCGGTAGGACGAAAGCCAAGAACCCTGGAACCCCACCTTGCAGACCCGTCACGGTATAGATCATCAGCGAATACAGCACCGGCTGCAAGATCATCCCCGGTAACTGGAACGAGATGATGGTAGGAGAAAAATTCAGAAGTCTCGGGGGATGGATCGGCGAAAGGCCTCGATTCTCACCAAAATGAGGACTTTGCTGATGTAATAAGCAGCCGGGTGGTAAAGTCCGCTGGCGATGTCCCTCAGGAGCAGAGGCAGCTCCCGCGGGAAGGTGTAGAAGGCGCCGTAGTTGAAAGTGAACACCGTCTCGGTGACGACGAGGTACAGGAGGCCCTGCATGTTCTGGACACCGCTTTGGTCCAGGTTCGCGGAGACCCCGGTGAAGGGGATCGAAAGGATCACACCGATGCTCTGAAAAGGGGCGTCGGTAATTGGCGCGTCGGCAACCCGAGGAGAAATTACCGTGTTCCTGTGACTGACCATGTAAAGAACGAAACGAAGGGCCAAGTGGAAGACGCTCCTCTTGCAGTCGACGTAGGACCTCCAGGTCAGCCACTCGATCTGTACCAGGGGCGAAACCTTCTTGTATTCGACGATCGGCTGAGGATCCTCCAGGAAAATTGCGTGAGGTTCGGTGGACGCGATGGATTCCTCGCTGCAGGCGACTGCGATGGCTTTGGCCACCCTTTGGCCGAATACCGATTTCTCGAACTGGTCGCAGATCCTTGCGGTCTGCGAGTTTGATAAAAAGAGAATGACCATTACGAATGCACTTGGTAGAGTCAGCAGGGAATCGGGGTGCGTTAGCTGGGGCAAATATTGTTATGTAGTCGATATTTGGATCAAAAATGCATCAAAATTGGGTTGGGTTGGGTTAAAATGCATTAGTTGGGAGGGGAGGGGTATCATTATTGGATCAAGAGACATCAATTGGGGTCAATATTGGAGCGAAATGCGGTAGTTCCGTATAATATTGAATCAAAATGCATCAGTTGGATTTACATTGGTTTAAAATGCATTAGTTGGGAGGGAGAGGGGGTCATTATTGGATCAAGAGACATCAGTTGGGGTCAATATTGGAGTAAAATGCGTCAGTTCGGGTCAATATTGAATCAAAATGCATCACTTGAGTTTACATTGGGTTAAAATTGGGTCGGGCTAAAATGTGTTGATTGGGAGGGGGTGGGGGTCATTATTGAATCAAGAGACATTAGTTGGGGTCAATATTGGAGTAAAATGCGTTAGTTCCGGTTAATATTGGATTATTACGCATTACTTTGCGCCAAGAATGCATTGGGTCGGGTCAAATTTATAACTGACCCGATATCTGACCCAGCAGATAACGCAGATACACCAACGTACCTTCTTCAAACTATCGGCTTCTTTGCCTCTGACGATCGACAGCTGGGACACGTAAAACTCGGCATTGTTGAAAGTAGGAGGGCAATAAAACCCCAAACTGGAAGGGAAGGTAATGATAATAGTTTGCATATATATGTAAGACAAAATATATAAAGTAGATACATATAAGATAGAACCTGTCGAGAAACGTGGTGGCGTCGGAAGAACTGCCCTGAAAAGCCACCCTTCCAGCCGAAAGAAGAAGAACTTCGTGAAAGAGGTCCAGCAACCCCGATGCCGGCTGATGCAGGGAGCAAATCACCACTCTACCCCTTGCCGCAACCTCCCTTAAGGTCCTCACCACCGCCAGCGCCGAGAAACTGTCCAACCCTGTAGTAGGTTCGTCGCAGAAGAGGATGTTCGGCTCTGTCAGCAACTGGAAAAACGAAGACCACCGGGGGTAGTTTTTGCTAAAATTAGTTACCGACGTATTTTTTTACCTTCTAGCAATGGCTGAAACTTACCCTTATCGATAGAAAAGAGCATATGAATTTCTGGGGGTAGTTTTAGTAGAAACTACCCCTAGCAAATTTTTCCCAAAATCGAAAACGGTGCTTAATTATAATTCCTAGCACAGTGATAATAGACTCTAGTTGAATTTATTATCTCAGCGATAATAAACTCCCCCCATTAGTAACAGGGTAACTAAAAATCACCAGGGGTAGGTTCTAATAAAAGAGAGTGATTAAATATTTCCGAGGGTTGTTTTAGCAAGAACTTCTCCTACGAATTTTTCTCTAAATTAAAAAATGGCACAAAATTGTAATTGCTCTTCCGCGAAGACTGGAAACCACCCTTACTAATAAAAGCGGAAACTAAAGTCCCCAACAGTAATTTCTAATAAAATAGGGTACCTCAAAATTTCTGAAGTTTTTTTTTAGAAACTACCCCCAGTAACTTTTTTTTTCAAAATCAAAAACTAAATATTTATAATTCCTGCCACAGCAATGATCAAGAACTACCTCTATCAGTAAAATTTTTAAGGGTATAGTTTCTACGGCGACTCGAGATTATAATTAACGCGTCAACTACCATGTCAGTCATCGGTGACCGACACTAAACTTTCCGTTCAGGCCGCGCTGTTTATGACAAATGCAAAAGCGTATACCCTTGCGACCCACGCGGCGTGAATAGGGATCCACGTAAATTTGACGTGGCAGTTAACGTGGTAAATTTCCGAAACTAACGGAAAGTATTTTTTCACACAAATTTCGATGATTCCTAATTTCACCCCAATGGGGGTGAAACTGGCCGGATGTCGATGATGTCATACCTGTACCGCCAAAGAAACTCTTCTCCTCTCGCCACCGGATAAGGCCGATAACTTGGAGTGACTGCACTTGACCAACCCCAACTCCGAGAGCAGCATGAAGATCCTCCGGTTCCGGATCGCCGCTCGAAACCTCCGGTCCATTTTCAGCCTCGCCTGGTTGGGGTTTGGGGAAAGGGATTTGACCATAAGAAATTTCCTACCCTTGTTCCAAAGATTTTGCGGCTTTTTCATGGGCCCATGTAGGGGAAAACAACAAGGCCATTAATGGGCCACTATTGGCAGCAAGGCTTTCATTAATGGCGACCATGACTGGGCCAGTACTGAAAAGTTCTTGGATGATAACTTCGGCCCTTTAATGGTTATATGTATTGGGCCAAGACCGGCTAACCTTCCGAGTCCATCGATGTAGCCAATGACAATGTGCCCATAATTATGAAGGTGGTCTAAATCATATTTTTTTGTGTTGATAAATTTAAAGGATTTGTTTTAAATAAAATAAAAAATGTTTTTACATTCTGCAGCATTGAAAGTTGGAGTTTCATTAGTCTTGATTAATGAAGGAAAAAAATGTATTGCAAGATAAAATGATGCGTGATAACTAAAAATCTCATGTTTTTCAAATTTTGACTTAGACCACTTTCATAATTACGGGCACATATAACATTGTACCCTTTTCAACGTTGGTTCAGCAATGGTAGCCAGATACGGCCGATAAACACATCCGTCGAATTAAAGAATAATAATAATAAAATTTAATTATGGACAAACCACGAAATTTTAGTTCTTCGATATATATCTTAATTCCGGATTTTCAGACCTTATCATAATTTTGTAATTTTAATAATATAGGTCTCAAAATAAATTAATTGTGAAAGCAATTGTCATAAAGAATGGATTAATAACAAAATACGTTAGCCAGTATTAAAATAAAAAATGAATTCTCTAATGAAATTATTCTTTGTCGCGTTTTATTTTATTTGAGAACAGCATTCTAACAAATTGATATTTAAGAATAACCATTTTGAAAGGTAATTAACGATGGCGTGTCGCTAATGGCAATTATGTTGTGTTACGGTGGCCCAGTGAAACGCCATTCTCAATTGCCAGTGAAGAATTTCAAAATTCAAAAGGTAATGGTCGCCAGAGCTTTGCCATTAGTGGGCCGTGAACGGCGGACGCATCTAGGGCCATTTATTGTAAACCATACTCTGGCCGATACTTGGCCGTGTTGTCATGCCTGGGCTTCCCTTCGTGGGGGATTCCAATACTTACCATGAATTCCATATGTTCCTGGACGGTGAGCGTCTCCACCGCGAGATCTTCTTGCGGAACGAAACCGGACATACGAGTCATGAGTTCTTGGTTCACCGGTTCCCCATTAAGTAAGACATCGCCCGTCGTGGTATCTGTAAAGGAGGAATTCAAGGTACACAGGCGTCAGGAAGCGGATTCGAGTCCAGGAATTTCCTGATTGAATTCCAGCTCGAATCATCCCCTTCGAAAGACGGTATGGCGAAAGTCCGAGAAAATCATAGCGATGGCATTGGTAGTGTCCGGTTGGATTCTGTGATGGACTTTCGACGTACCTTCGTCTCTAAGCGAAAAGTCGACTGCGCTTAGAGAAAACAAATTATTTATCTTTAAAAAAAAATGAAAATTAAATAAAATTATGAAATAATAAGAAATGACCTTTGAGGCGACGACTAATCGCTGCCAGAAGGGTAGTTTTCCCTGATCCGCTGTAACGGAGATACATTTTCGTTATTTCCCAGGTTTGCAGGATACATAATTAAATAAGTTAATTTTTGGATATTGAAAATTGAATAATGAATGAGAAATGTAGTACCTGGGTCCCATTATAGCCATGAGACATCCGGATCTCGCAATTCCGTTAACTGTAAAATTTACATGAAATCGGTAATTTTTGGGTTTCTGGATTTTTGGGATTTTAAAATTTTTTTTTTCTGCATTTGGGACTTTGTTTCTTTGTATTTTGGGATTTTAGGATTTTTCAATTTCTGGATTTTTCGGTTTTTGGATGTAAAATTAACACGAAACCGGTAATTTGTGGATTTATGGATTTTTGGAAATTTGATTCTTCTACATTTGGGACTTTGCATTTTTGGTTTTCCGGATTTTTGGATTTTCGATTTTGGAATTTCGGATATAAAATTAACATAAAACTGATCATTTTTGGATTTTTGTATTTTTTTCTTAAATTTGAATTTTGGAAATTTTGATATTTAGATTTTCGAATCTTTGGATTTCTGGACTTTGGGATTTTAGGATATATTGATTTTTCGATTTTTTGAGTTTTCGATGTTAAATTAACATGAAACCGGTAATTGTTAGGTTTCTGAACTTCTGGAAATTTGAATTTCTGCATTTAGGATTTTCCATTTGTGGATTTCAGTTTCTTTGGGGGGGGGGGGGGGGGGGGGGAGTTTTCTGGATTTTTGCATTTGTGAATGTAAAGAAATCGGGAAATCGCTACTGCACCTGCTTGCAGCAATTGGATGTACTCGATATCCCGATTCCGAAATAGGTCCTTGAAGGAACTTCCATTTCGTTTCCTGGGGACCGCATAGGAGATGTTCTTCCACACCAGAGTCATGTTCTTAGAACCGATCGGAATCGTAGGTCTATCGTTGGCGTCAAATCGGGTAGTTTCCGTTTCGGCCTGGAATCGTTGATTTTTTTTTATCACAATAACTATGATTATATTTAAAAATAATATTTGAAGGTTTATATGTAACAAAATTGAGGGCTCGCTAGAAGTTCTTCTCATTCTTACAATTAGTATCATCTACATATATGTAATCGTGTATCCGTCGCAAAACGGTCACACTATAACAAAGAATTAAAACTGATTAGTATTCAAGAAGGAACGACTTAACGATCGAGATTAGGTACAATAACGAAAGCATTCATTAAATCCGCGCTCCTCGGCGCCCGATAGACGCTTTTAAATGGCCGTTTATGGTTTGCGTAATGAATAAATGGTTCCAGGGTACAGGGAGATTCTTATCTAACCGCGATTTAATGCCGAGACGCAGGATGTTTCTCAACATCGCAGGGTTTCCATATATAGATACCACGGGGTAATGCAAACTCGGGGACAATTTTCATAGAAATATATATCATTAAATATAATTACAATATATAAATGAAAATAATAATTGTATGTAATAATTGTACATATTTTCATCAAATATCATGAAATAAATATATATCGAATAGACATTCCGAAACATCTTTTTTGAAAATCCCGCAATTTTTAAACTCCAGAAATTTTGTAGCATGGAGAATCCCCTAAAATTTACTATACGACTTTTTTATTCTCTCCCAATAGCTACACGGATTGGGCAAAGCATTTGTTCGTCCTCTATCTTTACAATTACATACGCAGGCGCGCGCAAGCGTAAATAGATATACATATGCGCGCGTGTGTGCGTGTGAGTTAAGTAATTAAAATGTAAAACGACGTTAATTTGACACATCAATTAAATTCTATTACTTCTTACTAACATAAGCATTTTATATTTTAATATTCAGTTTCATGCAATTTTTCATTCGCTCTTTCGTTTTATATGTGTACTTCATTCTTTATATTTATGTGTGTCATTGGGATAATAGTATATTTTGAAATTCTTTCAACCTTAGTCACTTGACCTTCTTACCTTGGAGGATTTATCGAAGAATAACATCTTTTCTTTTTTATTGTACTTATTTCTTAGTGTTGCTGTGCTATTATTATTATTATTATTTTCAAAAATATGGCTTTTGCGCCCCCTTCTGCCTATTGGAGAATTTCGAAGAAATTGCAAATAAAAACAAACAAACAAACTCAAACCCGATTTTATTATTATTCTTCCCCCGACAAAAATAAAATAAGATTACGGTAAAACACAAATGTGTAAGTAGCACCAGGGCAATGACGCAAAGGATACTGAATACTGAAGGCGAATGTCTGACCGCACACTGCGTTCGACAGACACCGTGTGTGCATCGTCACACAGTGGTTTTTGCGGGGGAATAATAATAGTCAACTGGAAATTGCTGAAATCAGCATCAACGCGTCGTTGTTTGCTTATATAATGTATATATATATATATAATGTATTTGCAGGCTTCCAACAGGATGCGATTTTAATTGCGATATTTGTAGGATCTTCGCCACGAAACATCGTTGAATTTACCATGTCGATCTAATCGGTGGAAGTTCGAAAATTTGGAGATTTTTATTTTTTTATGAAGTAGTTTTGCGATGTTCAGTGAAAGATGCGGATAAAAACACGAAAATTGAATTTTTTTAATTGATAATTCCACATTTTGAAGAATTCCAAAAATTAAAAGTATTTTTAAGATTTTCAAATTACCAAAGAATTGGGAATTTTCAGTTTCCAAGAAATTGGGAATCTTCGAGTTGTATTACGAAATTTAGAAAAATTAAATTTGGAAAAAGTAAAGGTATTTTTTTTTTGAGGATTTGTGGAAATATCCATATTCCAAAATCGGGGAATTTCTTAACACTTTTGTCTGGATATTACACAATATCATATATGAAATTTAAAATTCCCACTTTCTGGAGATGCTGGAATTTGTAAAAATTTTAGGAAATATCACATTTCACATTTCGGAACTTTAGGTTTTTTGTGGAGAAATTGAAACTAGGGACTACTTGTCAAAACACTCAAAATCCAGAATATTTGTAGAATCATCTTTTCAGGATGTAAGAATCCTGAATTTTTTCTTTGAAGAAATTATTAGATTGTATACTTTATAAAATAGCAAACTTGGAATTGACAGGATTTTTAAAATTATTTTCGAATCTCGGAATTTCAAGGATTTCAAAAATTATATATATCATAAATTTCAGCCAATATCAATACAAATTTTTACTGTAAATTTGCGTTCAAGATTAACGAATTCGCATATACAAAACTAATTACACAAAATTACAATACTAAAAATTCTACCTTACAACTGATCAATCGGAATGGAAGTAATTCGCGATGGAACGAAATTACTCCGAAAATGACGAAGAATAAGATGTAAAGGATGAGGCGTTCCATAAGGCGGATTTTTGGCCCCAAGGGAGCACAGAATAGCAAAATCTTCATTTTTATATATGTGATGTGCTTTGATGTCTTTTACAACATACATAAAAAAGAAAGTTGTGCGCAATCGCGCTTATATTAAAAAACGCGGTTGAATGTGACAAAAAAGGTATTTTTTTGAAAAAATAATAAAAAGACTTAGGTTTGCTCCAATAACAAAGGGCTCCTATTAATTAAAAAAGACTTAATACTGCTCCAACAAAACATTAAAATTATTAAAAAGATTATTGTTTTATAAATCCGAGATATTATAATTTTTAACAATTATTAGGGCCAAAATCCAGCGTTATGGACTCACATCCTTCCGAAATGATAAATTTCATAATTTCCCGCCGATATGGATACAAACATTTCCTGTAAATTCTTGAACTTACCGCTGGACAACCATCATCGTGGTCTTTGCCAACTATTTTCTATATGATCCATGGTGGAACGAAATATTCCGCTAACTGCACATCGCCAGTGCTAATTTCATATTTTCGTCGTACAGTAGTTTTGTGGGTCTACTCGAATCGGCCAAGGTCATCTTTAAAATGCAACGTATTCCAGTTATCTTCTCCAGGAACATGGCTTATCTGAGGTAAACAAAGACAAAAATGCACCTTCGTGGTAAAATTCGCTCTTTTGGATAAAGGTGTTATAATTTGATAACGGATTCCTCCTGTTCTATTTTTTTTATCTACATGGTCCTCCCGGTTCCACGTCTAGCCGGATCCGAAAACCCTCGAGTTGCCGGTGGCACGATTCTTTGGAGTTTGTCACCGTCGAGCGGTTGCTCACGATCGAAATAAGTCGAGGATTTCGTAACGTTCGATCGGACAAATTACCGTGCCAATAAAAAAAAAAAGAAATAAAAAGAGATGCACGCACGTTAGAGCACGAAAATTATGTAATGAATGGGCGACGTTTAGTCTCATTTCGACCCTTCAGGAAAATATTTTAGGCTTATATACAATGTAAATATTGGAGAGTTTTGCAGTCTCGTGATTTTCTGGAATTTAAGTTTGGATTTTAATTGTTTTTCTTAGTGAGCTTTTTGGTTTTCGGGAGGTTTCTGGGATTTCTCCCTTTCGGTTTAAAATTACGTCTCAAAAGTTTGATTTGGAACAATGAGATTTTAGATACTGAATTTTTTTACAATATTATATTTTTATAGTATATAACTGCGTCAATAATTGAATGGGTCACCTCAAAAACGTTGTAAGGTACAAATTGCAAATTGTTCAAAAACCCCCGAAAATGAAAAAAATAACCAGATGGCGCAATAATAATTGTTTAAAAAAATTTGTACCTAACAACGTTTTTGAGGTGACACATTCAATTATCTTGAATCTTTAGAAAATCAGCTTTGAGATATATAGTTCTATGTAGTTATTATTTTAATTACATTTTTAAATATATAATGTTATTTAGTTTTTCGGAATTTGATCCTTGATATCAGATATTATTATATTATTAGATGTTATCTTATCGACACGGCTTTTGACTTTGGAAAATCATAAATATCAAATTTCGCAGATTTAAAGCATTTTAAATTACTTCGTTTTCATGAATATTCTCAGAAAAAATGATAAATTATTACAGTTTCATTTAAAACAAATTGAAAATGATTTACACCAAAAGTTTGAGGGTAATCAAATTATCTGATAATGAATTGTCGAAAGATCAATCCAAAATTTGCTTACATTTTGATCACCAGCCAAGTCAGAATGATCGGCGAACGTGGATCCGGTGCTGGAAAAGGAGGCGGCGGCGGCGGATCCATTCGAGAAGCTGGAGGCTCTTTTGGAAAAATGGAGGCTGCCCAAGAAGATCAATATTTTTACAATCAGGTGAGAATCCATAGAAGAAGGAAACTAAAATTTCCAAACCATGTTTGTTAAAAATGAAAAATATTACAAAATTTATGATCCTTTACCCATTTATAAATTTACGTTAAAATTTCGAATTTAAAAGTTAAGAGATTTTTATAAACCACAAATTTAATCATTGAATATTAAATCTGTAATTGAAGTTTTAAAGAAAAAAAATGAATTTTCGTAAAAAATTGTAAATTTTAGAAACAGGATATAAAGAATAATATGAGAATTGAAATTTTAGCAAAAGGAGCAGTTGAAAAAGTTACGCGATGGACTGCACGACGAGATTTCCTTCCACGAGGAACAAATCAAGCGTCATCAGGAGGCGATAAATCGTCATAAGAAACGTGTTACCGAAATGGACAAAGAATGAAACACCAAATGTTACTATTACCAACATCCCATCCGTACTTCGATCTCTCTTTAATGACGAATAAAAAATGAGGAGAAAAAGAAATTTGCTCGAATGCAAATTATGCAAATTATCCCGAATAATCATCGATAGTGAAAACCTTGTCTTGCAATTTTTTAAAATCATTATTATTAATCTTAAGTAGGAGTGCAAGACTTTTTTTTTCTTTTTTGTAATATTAAAAGGAAGCATCGATTTCTCTGAGGTTGTTTTTGAGAAAAGAAAAATGAACAGGAAATAAAGTTGACTGTTTGATAGCCAGATGTAAGGAATAGTTTATTTTCCGTTGACGTTCATATTATTATTACTAATGATTTAAATACAAGATTACGAGATATTGATGTTAATAACAAGTAGGTTTTTACTTTCGAAAGTCGAATTTTCCTTAATTTCAAATTAATATACGAGTTCCACTGATGTTCAATTCTTTTTTCGTTTATTTTTGGTTATTCGAAAAAAACGTCTAAATTGTCATTTTGTGAAAAACGGAAAAATAATTTTCGTTTCTGTTTATATTATTTTACGATAATTTTTATTTGTTTTTAACAAACATTTATTTATTAATTATTCTGAACAATTTTTGTGAATTAAAGAAAAGAAGCGAAAAATCATGCTGAGGAATATTTTGCGAGCAATTCACGGAAATGGAAATAAGTATGTTATGACTTTGAATTTATGCCGAGATGAATTTTAATATTTTAACGTTTTTAAAATTTTCTTCCCGTATTTGCTCCATTACTGAATTTCTATTTCATAAATCTTTTGGGTCGAAAATTTGAAATTCAAAATTGAGTTTTGCAACAAAATATAATGGTTTTTGCTGTTCACCGTTCGTTTTTTTTTGCAGTTTTAGATATTTCAGTAAAAAATCCAACAATTCGAAAAAAGATAAATACGCAGACGGAGATGCAACTGACGAGAATGAATTTTATTTTAAACAGGTATATTTTGGCAAATTAACGATGACAAAATTTTACACGAACGAACCAATTTCAAAATATTGTTTTTTGCCAGTCTTACATACTTATCAAATTTCATAAGAGCAATAATAACATTTAGGACAAGCAAATGCTGGAAATTCTCAAACAAAAGACCCAAGACGAGGTGAAATATATGCAACACGAAATCCAAGGGATGAAGGACAAGATCGAGGAGTATAATCGTGACATTAACGAAAGTCTGCGTTTTTTGAAAGGACTTCAAGACGATTCTCCAAAACCCACGGATAAAAAAAGCTAGAATTTTCAAATTCCGCCGATTAATATTTATTTGTATACATATTTTTTAATATATTGTCATTTAAAAGTCATTTGTTTTTATTAATTTATTTTTCTTCGTTTTGTAATTCAACGTTAATGTATTATTTTTTCATAATTGTTTTTATATTAAGAAATATCTTTTCTTGCTATTTCTCGTGCATATTATAATAAAATTATGATTTATACATTTTTCAATTTATCGTTTAATATATTACTAAAATCTGTACGAAAGAAATTGAAATGAAAGAAAAAAATATGATTTTTCTAATTCTTTGCTCCTTAAAAAATGAGCTATTTTTGTAAAAAGAGTAAGAGAGAGAAAGAGAGAGAGAGAGAGAGAGAACAAATGAGAAATAATTACCTTTTTTTTTTAAAATAAAACAAAAATCTTTTCCTTCAGGGGTGTTTTAATTCACTAACATAATAATTGTTACAATCTATTTCATTAATATTTTTACTATTCTATCACTAATACTACGACTAGAACTATTAATAAAACTGCTATTATTATTACTTTTATTGCTTCGAATAATATTATTACGTGTTACTATTATTATAAAAGGTCAATATTACATTTCTTGTATTTTTTTGTTTATAAACGACTCGAAGCCTTCTTCAGATGAAATTTTTTTTACTGAAAAGTTATAAATTTCCGTACTAGATTTAAATTTTTATAGTTAATTATAATATAATACATAGTTAATTACAAAATGTAAATTTGGTTAATTATAACAGTAATAAATAGTGAATAAATAACTAATAAATAATTAGGGACTAATAACATCAGAAGTCGTCGCAAATAAAATCAAATTAAATATATCTTTGTTTCTTATAAATAATCTTATAATGATATATTTATGATCTCACCAAATAATTGTATGATTAGACGCTGCAAATAACGTATATATGATATAATTATAATAACTTTTAAATATATTCTGTATATATAATTTATATGTATATAATTATAAAATATATAAATTTATAATTATATATATAAATATTTATAGATAGATATATATACAGATATATTCTATATATATAAACATATAATTTCAAATAGTTTTTAAATAAATATTATCTAAAAATCCGCCTCCATATTCAAAATTACCGCTTTTGGAATCCACTAATGAGCGGAACAATGCAACACGAGCAGTTGAGATATTTTTCGTGGCGGGGCGGGTCGGTTCTAAAATGGGTCCGACCGGAGTGGTCTCACGAAGGATAGCGGACGACCGACGCGCCCTCAGTGTCTCGCGGTTCATCGATCAGTGTAGTGTACTTAGCGTTTGTTGCCGCTGTCGTTGCCGCTGCCGCTGCCTATTCGCGATACGGTGAGAGAGGCGCAGGGGTTTTACTTTCAGTGCTTTTTTTTTCCTCTCCTGCTCCTCCTCCGGATATCGTCCCACCGGAGAGCGGAATCCGCCGAAATCCTTCGAAGTATAACAGAATAATCGTCTTCATCGTCACCGATTCCGATACGGTCGCGATCACGTAGGAATCGGTTCACGCGAGTTATTATCATTGCTGTTGTTGTTGTTGTCGTCGTCGCCGTCGTCGTCATCGACGTCATCGTCATCGTCATTTGTCGGTCGCGGGCTCTTGCAGGGCCCAAACCGCGAAAGGCTTTGCAAATATGCAGCCGAGGATATATTGGATTCTCGTGAGCGTAGCTGTGATCGTCGTTGCGGGATGCAACGCCGCCGTCGAGGTAAAGTCGAGTCTCGAAACTTTTTACATTTGTGTTATATGTGTATGTATACATACATACGTTGTATATTATATACAAAAAAACATGTGTATATATATATTATATAATACATACTACAAATTTTCTATACACATACATATATTTTAATGGCAATGATAATTCCCATATTTGGAAATGAAGATTATGATTATTATGAAAATAGAAAGGAGGCGGAGAGATGAAGGGAAAGGAAAGGAAATCACGCCTACATTTTGGAACGTGTACTTCCAATTAGAAAATTTGGTTGCTTTTCAATACAGAAACGAAAGTAAGCGTGCTTGCGCGTGTGTGAGTGTGTAAACCTATATGATGAATATTCGAATACACCATCGATGCCGGCGAAGGCTACTACTGCATTCTTGCATCCCCGCATTCCTTGTTAGGATTATTTAGGAGTCGTCGAGACGAAAGACAAGCGAGCAGCTATTGTTTCGGAACACGGGACAATGAGAGAAAGGCCAGCAGCTTAGCAGCTACTCCTATTGTAGCTTGCTTTACGGGGATTGTACGTAGCTTAGCCGTATAGGTTAGATCCAAAGGGTGTTGTACCTACCGTGTGCGACTGTGTTGGTTGGAAGCTGGAATGAGTGCCATGTTTTCGACAGATATCGTGTTTTAGTTATGTGTATAGAGACGTGTGGGTGTAGGTGTATCTTTTTTTTAGGTATCGGTTGGATATTCAATTTTCGTTTCGACTTGGATTTTGATTTCGACTACAATTTTAATTTCAAATTTGCTTGTAGGTGGAGGTTTTGAAATATGGTGGGATTATGAGTGGATAATTGGAATAATGGAGGAATGATTTTTATTCCAATGAAAATGGAGGAATATGAGATATTAGAGTTAGTATTTGAAATAGAAAATTGGAAGTGGAATTTCAAGTTAGTATTTGGGAAATCGGCTGTTCAAGCTGAAATGTGAAATACGGGAAATTGGAAAATTGAAATGGAAATCCAAATTGAAAATTTATGAATTAGCCGTTGGAGTTAAATTTTGCAATGGGAATTTTGATTCGTAATGCAAAATTAGATGTCCGGGGTAAGAGTTGAAATACCGGAAACTGAACATTGGAAATCAGATGTTTGAGCTAAATTTTGAAACTTGGAATTTGGAAATATATCCTATATATCCTTTCAAATGAGTATTCAAATTAAAAATCGATCGATCAGCTGTTTGAGGTAACATTTGAAATGGAAATATTTTTGGTATAAAATAGTAGGGGTACCTATAAGTAATGACACATTTCTGGATTGAATAATTATTGTCATTTGCTTGTGGAGGCAAACAAAATTTAGAAAAAAAGCGATAGAGAGGTGGAAGAAAATTATTAGTCATAATGAGAATTATTTTGTAACTTATTCATTGAATATTTTCTAAAACTCTTTGCCAGAAAAATTATTGAGAGTTTTAGGGCTTTTGAAAATGAAATTCAAAGCGATATAAAGTCAGCATTTTAAAGTAATTGAATTTACATATATTAACACTTTTGGAACTTGATGTCGTTTGAAAAATGGGCGATATTTAAAAACCCTAATTTCCAAGAATTTTTCCGGTAAATTACAAGTTGCGATTTAATCGTTTTTAATAAATTGAAATGGGAATTCAGATTGATAATCGAAAATCAGCTGTTTAGGCTAAAAATTGAAATTCTGGAAATTAAACATTGGAAATCATCGGTTTTGCTAAATTAAAATTTTAAAATGGACATTTCTAATGGGAATTTAAATTGAAAATCAATGAATTGGGTGTTCGAGTTAAGATTTGAAATAGGAATTCAGATTGATAATGCGAAATCAGCTGTTCGGAGTATAAGTTGAAATACGGAAAATTGGAAATAAACAGTTTAAACTGGAATTTGAAATGCGGCAAATTCAAAATTTCGAATGGGAATTCAAATTGAAAATTGATGAATCAGCTGTTCGAGCTGAAATTATGGGATATTGCAAATTTTAGATGAAATAATGTGCCCATAATTATGAAAGTGGTCTAAGTCATATTTTTTTTGTGTTGATAAATTTAAAGGATTTGTTTTAAATAAAGTAAAAAATGTTTTTAAATTCTGCAACATTGAATTGTTGGAGTTTTATTGGTCTTGATTAATGAAGAAAAAAATGTATTGCAAGATAAAATTATGCGAGATAACTGAAAATCTCATCTTTTTCAAATCTTGGCTTAGACCACTTTCATAATTATGGGCACAATATGTATAACGTATTTTCCATTTTCAATTATTTCAACAACCAACCAGATAGAAGATAGAAAATATATAATTTGATATAAATATATATGTGTATATGTAATCTTTGCTCCCTTCGCTATCTCGAAAGAAGGATTATTTTACGTTTACCAGGAACACGGAGGATAAACAAAAGGGTAAAAATAATAACAGGAAGTAGGAACTGGAGTAACTGGATGTTCCTATATTCGTGAAGGATTGGAAAGAATGGAATATTTTATAGGCATCCTTTCTGCAGTACAACGGATCTCTGCCTTTTTTCTTTCTTTCTTCGCTCTTAGCAATTCAATATTGAAGAGCGAATATGCCAAAGGTTCGCTTCTTTCTTCCTTCCTGCCTGCCCGAGCTTCCAGCCAAATCAATTTTTATTGGAAAATGTACATGGAAAATATTTGAAAAGGAGAACAATAAAGGCACTCCTGTCATTTTTCCCCCTTTCGCCTGGATTTTCTGGGTTTGCTATTTTAATTAACTGTTTCGTATCCTCAGCCCGGGTTTCCACAGGGAACAAAAATTTGAGTTTAAAAAAAAACAGACGATCTCCGGAATTGGATTAAGATCGAATTTGGAAGTTTATTGGAAATCTACGGAACAATCAATTTTTAGCAATAGCAGAGAGGAGGTTTTTATTTCTTTTCTGGGAATTTATGGAATATCTCAATTTTGGGAAATTTCCACAATTTCTAGTGGTTGTTTCTAACGAAAAAAAAAAGTTTTGAAGTTTTCAATTCTAGAATATCTAACAAATTTCCCTTTCTCTTCCACTTGATGCCAATAATAAAAATTCGAGGGTTCAATTTTAGGGTCAAATGAAATTTTTGGAGCATCAAATCCAGTTTACTAATTTATAGTAAATCGATGATTCCAGAAAAACAGCTTATTTGTTCTTTTCTGTTTTAGTTGTTATTTTAAAATACGTTTTTTGGATTTTCCTTTTGGAAATTCGATGAAACTTTGAATTTTAGGAATTATAAAATTAGAATTCTTTTTTCAAGTTATTATTCCAAGGGAGTTGGAAATCCTAATTTTAGAAATATGTCTATTTTTTTCAATTATCTTTAGAGACAAATCCGAATTTGTGAAAATAAGAAGTTTGTAGTTCGATTTTGGATTTTTTTCTTTTCAAATTTAACAAAGATTTGAATTTCAACAATTTTCAAACAATTTTTTGGGTCATTTAAGACATCAAATCCGAGTTATTCCGGAAATAAAAAAGTACCAAAACTATACGAAAATACTAATCTTGTCATTCTGCAACCTGAAAAATATTCGAAAAAATTGCGTTTTGACAAAAAATACAATATTTTGTGTCATTTGCGACATCAAAGCCGGGTTATTCCTGGAAGAAGAAAAAATACTAATGAATTAGGTTGTCCCATAAGTTTCTTCCTTTCCGGCTCGAGGTCATACATAGCGTGGCGCGGAAAAAACTTATGGGACAACCTAATATTAAAAAAAATACTGATTTTGACATTCTACAATTTGAAAAATATTCCGAAAAATCCCACATTAAAAAAAAAGATACAATTTTTTGTGTCACTTGCGACATCAAATACGAGTTATTCTTGGAAGAAGAAAAAACAGTTTCTCGCAACAAATCATAAACGCCAGAAATACGTTATTTGAGAGGAAATCGAAAAAAAGCAGTGTCGTTTAAAAAGTTGACTGAGAATTATTATACGCGAATACTAAGTGTGTAGCGAGTTTTGTGTGTACATTTTAACGACATGCGTTATCCCCCGAGGGTGTTTTTTATGCTCCTTGCAACCAGTGACACGACACCCCTACCCCCATACGCACACACACATACATACACCCCGGCTTGCAAATCGAACATATAACCTTTTTTTTTACTGCACTATATGCCTTTTTCTTCTTTGCTGGATCTCTCTTTCTCTCTCTTTTTTTCGCTAGAATAATTTTCAAAGGATTGAGGTCAGTGTGGAGGAACGTAAAGCGCAAATAACAAATAGCTGCAACGAAATTTCCGCTCCCCTAAGTTTTCAAATTTAGGCTGGAGAATCCAGAATTTCGGCCCTCCTTCAATATGAAGATCCCTATTCGTAGTTTTCGAAATTTTGACATTCGAGTCTTTTTAGATCACATTGTAAATTTGATATTTTTAGTATAAAATATTAGGGGTACCCATAAGTGATGACGCGTTTCTGGATTGAATAATTATTGTCATTTGCTTGTGGAGGCAAACAAAATTTGAAGGAAAAAAAAGCGATAGAGAGATGGAAGAAAATTATTAGTCACAATGGGAATTATTTTGTAACTTATTCATTGAATATTTTCTGAAACTCTTCGCCAGAAAAAGTACTGACAGTTTTAGGGCTTTTGCTGGAAATGAAAGCCAAAGCGATATAAAGTCAGCATTTTAAAGTAATTGAATTTACATATATTAAGACTTTTGGAACTTGATGTCGTTTTAAAGGTGGGCGATATATAAAAACCCCGATTTCCAAAAATTTTGCCGGAAAATTACAAGTTGCGATTTAATCGTTTTCAATCAATTGAAATGGGAATTCAGATTGATAATCTAAAATCAGCTGTTTAGGCTAAAAATTATAATTCAGGAAATTAAACATTGGAAATCATCGGTTTAAATAAAAATTTGAAATATAGGAAATTGGACATTTCAAATGGGAATTTGAATTGAAAATCGATGAATTGGCTGTTCGAGTTAAAATTTGAATTGGGAATTCAGATGGATAACGCGGAATCAGCTGTTCGGGCTAAAAGTTGTAATACGGAAAATTGGAAATTGGAAATCAACTGTTTAAACTG
Organism: Gasteruption jaculator; assembly: GCA_949825005.1. Lineage (NCBI taxonomy): Eukaryota > Metazoa > Arthropoda > Insecta > Hymenoptera > Gasteruptiidae > Gasteruption > Gasteruption jaculator. The sequence continues at coordinate 9,003,649 of OX463762.1, forward strand.
AAATGTGAAATATGGGAAATTGGAAATTTCAAATGGGAATTCAAATTGAAAATCAATGAATCAGTTGTTCGAGTTTGATTTTTGTTTTTAATACAAAAAGTTGAAAATGAGCAAAACTTCGCAAACTAAAATGTTGCGAAAATGTTTCCAAAGTGTAGGTAAACTTTGAACAGTAAAATTCAACAACTATTTCGAGCAACAAACTATAGAAATAAAATTTAGTGAAAATTTGCGAAAACTTTTAGAAATTTTAGTTTTATTAACTTAGAAATTTAGAAATTTCGCCAAAATTATGGAAAAGCCTGTAGGTGTAAGTTTTACTAAAAATCTGGTAAAACTTTCAGGAGTAAAATCTTGCAAAAATTTGACAAGACCTGAGGAGTAAGATTCGATATAAAAGGATGGGGGTCCATAAGACGAGTTTTTGGCCCCAAGGGAGCACAGAGTCGCAACATCTTCATTTTTATATATATGATGTGCTTTGATGTCTTTTACAATATTTATAAAAAAGCAGGTTTCGCGGCTGAATGTGCCGAAAAAGATATTTTGTTTTTAAATAATAAAAAGACTTGGGTTTGCTCCAATAAAAAAAGGGCTTATATTAATTAAAAAAGACTTAATAATTTTGATATTGCTCCAACAAAACATTGAAATCATTAAACAGATTATTGTTATACAAATCCGAGATATTATAATTTTTAACAATTATTACTTATGGACCTTATGGACCCACATCCTTTAGCAAACCTTTTAGGAGTGAACTTTGTGAAAAAAAATCATGCCGCTTTCCCACGTCGACTGGCGAATTTCGAAAGCCATTGAAGATCGATTCGAGCTTGGAGGCTCCGTAGGAAACAAACGTGATGTATTTCCAGTTAGCCTTCAATTAATGTGAAATTATATTATTATCCTCGTGGAAGTTTGCACATTCATCACGCGCGGAAGCTTGAAAACGTGCCCAAAGGTAGTAAGGTAACGGCGGTATCAGCTCGTTGTAATAATAATACTTGCTATCATAAAACAAAATGGGGAGGAGCCGGGCGGAGGGTAAGGAAACGCAAAGAACTAAACTTAACTTTGCTTCTCTTCTTCTCTCCTTTCCTTTCCTTTCCTTTTCGTTCCTCTCTGTCTCTGGTCCCGTTTTCTTCTTTTTGCGGCTTTGTGAAATTTACTGCTGCAAAAATTGAAAGAAAATTGAGTTAATACGAGACACGAAGATTCTCGTTGCCACTTTGTCCCCGTCTCTCGTTTTACTCCACTTTTTCGCGTTTTAATTTATTATGGAAGGTGAAAATCGTAGCTGAAAAACGAGAGCAAGATAGCCTCCCATCCGTCCTTTTTTTTTTCTTTCTTCCTCTTTGTGATGTAAAAATGAGTAATGAGTGTATACGTGAGCCACAAATACAAGGACTCGCGCTGCCGATGCAAGTGCTGTTGTAACAGCGGGAATGAATAATTAGCCAACTTTGCGACCAAACCAGAAAGGATTCGTTTGTCAATTGAACTTTTTTTACCGCTCGTTAAAGCTTCCTCGTGGGTTTCTCGTCCCGCTTGAGTTACAGCTTCTTCCAGTGTTCCGGTACATACATTTCAATGGTACACAAATAAAAACGATTTGTAAAAAATTCGCTGAGAGAATATGCAAGATGCGTCCGCCATGGAAAATAATGGAATTGCATAGAAAATGAATACAGTAGAATCTCCGTACAAGATACCTTCGATTCTCTTCGTACAAGATACCACGGGTTCCCCTTCGCTAATCCACTACCCCCACTCCTAATGCCTCTTCGCCTCTGAATGTTTGGAGTCGTTCGCTCCATACAAGATACCACGGAAATAAATGAGAAAAAATGAGAATTATTCACACATAACGATTTTTTAAATTTATTATCATAAATTATTAATTATTTGAGATAACATTTTAATTTTTTGTTGGTTTAGAATTCATAGAGAATTTTCAAGGACTTGTAATAGTACATTATGCTACAAGGGAGGAAAGTGCGTTATTTTCACCGAGTGTGAAGTTTGCTGCCCGAGCGCAGCGAGGGCAGCGATCACACGAGGTGAAAATACGCTCCTCCCGAGTGGCATACGATACTTTTTTTCCGACTAGCTAAAAAGACCATACTTGTACGCCTGCAACAGCGCAACGGTGCATTTACACTAAAAATAGGTGGAACGCCAACGGGGGGTCCAGGGGCGCAGCCCCTGGTGGGGTGCAGGGGCGAAGCCCTGCTGGGGGGCAGGGGCGAAGCCCCGCTGGGGTGCAGGGGCGAAGCCCTGCTGGGGTGCAGGGGCGAAGCCCCGCTGGGGGGTTGGGGGGGCGAAGCCCCCCCACTCACAAAAAAATAGTAATTAAGTAGTAATAATCTTATATTATCATCTCTTTCTCCACCACTACCCACCTCTCCACTACCCACCTCCGCCACCACCTCCACCACAGCCACATCCACCACCACCTCCTCCTCCTCCTCCACCACTACCCACCTCCACCTCCACCTCCTTCTCCACCTCCTCCTCCACCACTACCCACCTCCACCACGACCTCCTCCTCCACCACTACCCACCTCCTCCTCCACCACTACCCACCTCCACCACCACCTCCTCCACCACCTCCATCTCCTCCACCACTACCCACCACCACCTCCATCTCCTTCACCACCACCTCGACCACCTCCTCCTCCACCACTACCCATCTCCACCACCTCCTCCACCACTACCCATCTCTACCACCATCACCTCCATCTCCTCCTCCACCACTCCACCACCACCTCCTCCTCCACCACGCCGCCACCTCCTCCACCCCAACCTCCTCCTTCATCACCCCTACCTCCTCCACCACCTCTTCCTCCTCCTGTTATAAATGGAATAGCACAGAACGTTATCTCCAAAATTGTATGAATTATTAGGAACTTATAGCTTTTTTTTCTTTATTGATCGACGAATCAGGCGAGTTCCGCAGCGGGACGAAAAGTGCTCTTTTCGTCCCGCTGCGGAACTCGATTTTCGACCAGCGGGATGAAAAGTACTTTTCGTCCCGCTGGTCGAAAATCGATTACTTTCTACCCGTATAATAGAGATGAAAATGGGTCTTTTTAGCGTAGTCGGGAAAAAACGTAGTTTTTTGTCGGGGGCAACCTACATTATCGGTTTAACTTGAAACTATTTTGCATGGTATCTTGTACGAAGACCGTGAGATCTATTTCTCTCCGGCGTAACAGGCCGCTGAGTGGGGGAACGGTAATTTTCTTCTTTTTTCGGAATCATATTCCCCTTCGGTCCCTTGTGGTATCTTGTACGGAGATTCTACTGTACTTACCGTAAAAGGAGAGACAACTGTCAATGTTTCTATGTTTGAAATTGATGTCGAAGATTCGCTGTAAGAATAGAGATGATTGGCGATGTCCCCATTTCAGGATTGAATATCGATCCGACAGCGGTCGAAATCTCGAAAATCACTCTTCAAGACTTTTGAAGAATTTTTTTTGAAATATATTGTAAATTCCAAGATTTTCTTTGTCAACGGAAGTAAATAATAATTTAATTACTACCAAATTTAGAATTCTTAGAACTTTGAAATCGATCTAAAATCGATACAAATGTCGTTAATCCAATTTCGAGCAATTTTCAGTGCAAATATTGCAATTTTTAAATTTTGATTTAATCAAAAATGTAAAAATAGAGTTATTTGTTAATTTTCTATTAGTATTTACTGTTTTGCTAATTACTTTTTTTTCTTGCCAATGTCCCTATTTTTGGAATTGAGTATCGATCTGACATCTGTTAAAATCTCAAAAATCCAGTTTTGAGGAATTTTCTTGGAAAAAATGTCAAATTTGCAGATTTTCGTTGTAAACGGAATTAAATACAATTTGACTCTGCCAAATTTATGGATTTCAGCATTTTTGGAAATTTAATATCGATCTACAATCCATGCAAATTTCATCAATCCAAAATAGAGTATTTTTCAGTGAAAAAATTACAATTTTTTGAATTTTGATTTAAACAAAACAGTAAAAATAGGGTATTAAATAATTTTCTATTAATATTTATTATTTTGCTAATTACTTTTGTTTCTTTACGTCATAGGCGCATTTTCATTTTTTATTGGAGCAATTTTCGTTATTTCGACGTTTCTTTTTCTTTTCTATGTATTTTTTTGTCGAGGAATGGAATCCGGCAATAGAAACATTCCTCTGTTTCTGTTTCTTTCCTCTTTGTATCTTTGTCTTTTCACAACCAGAGATAGTCAACTTGCATTAGTTTAGTGGGCGATGGATGCAATCACCTTTTATAGACAAGACGGGTTTCTTCATCATCACCATTCTCGTTTAGCTTCAGCCTCGTCTCCTCTCTACCGGTAAAATATGTTCTTCTGATTCTTCAGATTCTCCTTCCAGAGAAATTCTAATGTCTAATTCTTCTCTCGTTGCTGCCGTTAGCGTTGTCGAGGAACTAATTTTTCCAGGAAACGTTGAAAGTTCGTCGGATTTCGGGGTCAAGCATATTAAGACTCCAAAAAAAAAATACTAGAGAGGTGGTTTATAGTATGTAATTCTTGAATTTATGCATGTTTACATTTTTTGCTCAAACAAATTCAAATTTACCGAATGAAATTTGCATAAATTAATTCTACAGAATAGAAATTTTCCATATTACCTTTTTTTTTAAATTTAATGTTGGTTTAAAATTAATTTAATTGTTGCAGAATTTGCACGGAAAAATAAATTGGAAATTTTCGAATGAAAATTATATAAATTCTGTAATTTGGAAACACCAACTTTTTTGATACTAATATTTTTAGAGTTTAATCAAGGAATCGAGTTTTTCCGGTAAAAGTTGCCAAATTTAGGGGCTTTTACGTAAATACTAAAAAGAAACGAAATTTCAAAAACCCCATTTCGAAAAATTGAAAATATAGAAATACTTTATATATTTTTCATTTGCAAAAACAATTTTAATTTATTTTTATAATTTACATACAACAAAAAATTAATCAATGAATATATGCACACACACACACACACTATACCATACGCAGTGTGTGCGCATACATATATTCATTGATTACGGATATATTTGATTATTAATGATTGATTATTGATAAAATACAAATGTGCCCATAATTATGAAAGTGGTCTAAGTCATATTTTTTTTGTGTTGATAAATTTAAAGGAATTGTTTTAAATAAAATAAAAAATGTTTTTACATTCTGCAACATTGAAAGTTGGAGTTTTATTGGTCTTGATTAATAAAGAAAAAAATAAAATTGCAAGATAAAATGATGCGAGGTAACTGAAAATCTCATCTTTTTCAAATCTTGACTTAGACCACTTTCGTAATTATGGGCACAAATATACAAATAATTAATCTATGTAGAGTAAAAGCAAATATACCCGTAGGTACTGTTGTATATTATACAAGTTTTTAACACGTTCGGCCCCGCGTCACCCGTACTTGGGTGACGGGTTTTTCTAGCAAAATAAAAAAACACAATTAAAGGGCAAAACCCATATATGGGTGACGCTTTTATGGGCCCGCGAGAAACTCAACCGAATCACGCTTGGGGCCGAACGTGTTAAATTGTTTGACTCCCTTTAATTGTGTTTTTTTATTTTGCTAGAAAAACCCGTCACCCAAGTACGGGTGACGTGGGGCCGAACGTGTTAATATCTAACAAACTATATGCGCGCGTGTAAATGTTGCTACATATACGTATGCATGCACAAATGCATATACATACATATTGTTGAGATTCAGATGGTTAGAGATTCGCTCGGTAAAAGGCATTTTTCTTCCGTGCTTTGTTCGGGTCTCAAAGGAGTTAAAGGGATTTTAATGAAATCAGACACTTTCCTCGTTGTAAACACTCTCATTTCAGAGGGGGTCTCCTTCATTCATTTATACATTCATTTATTTATATTTATACATCCTGTAATATCAACATCTCGTGTCCCCGTTGGCTTCGCGCTGTATTTGTTTGTACGTTCCTTCCTTCGTATTTGTGTTAATAAATATACGTGTATATATATATACCGGGTGTGCGGTGTAAGTTGTCAAAGTCGAGAGATGGTGGTAGATGGTGAAAAATTGAGAAGAACAGTTATTTACCTTTTTCGAAATTCGCAATAATTACCGAGTTGTTAATTAAAATCTCCCGACCAATCAGAACGCCGAAGAAGCTGGTTGGGTGTTAAAAAAAAACATTGAAAATCTCAATCTCTTCTGTTACTGCTTCCATTACTACCACTACCACACTATTGCGTGGTATATAATTTTTATAAAAAAAGTGTATATATAAAAGTTTAATTATAACTTTAATATATATTTCACTCAATTTTGTACAGCTTGTGGATGTTTCCACTATAAGTCACAATGTAACTAAAGTTTGCAGCGCCGAGAGCTGCTTTCCAGCTTCGATATTCCGGAAAATTACAAATTTACCATCCGATCGATTTTCCGCAGTTTCTGAAATTTTCCGATACTCGGTTTCAGGACAGGATAGGAATAAGAGAGGAAACTCAGTTCTGCCAAGAATTCAGAATCTTAATTTTTATTTAAAAAAAATGTTTTATTATGTTTTTTTTGGAGGGGTAAAAGATTTTTCCTCAAATCGGGAAAAAATCGAAAAATTCCATGATCATCAATTTTTGTCGCCAAAAACCTTTCGACCTTTCGCTACATGAAATCTTCAAGGTCTTATCGTTATCTGCGGGTATTACTGGTCGTGTTTGTCTCAAAAGCAAGCGAATGTTGTTACATGCGTCTTCTTAGAATTCCCATAAGCAGGGATTAACCCGAACCGATAAACTCTTGAACTTTCACACGTGATTCATTTAACTGTTTCAGCTAAATTTCGCTATGAACTCATCGATTGGTATTTTCGTGTCTGGGGCAGATCTCTACGACAGGTTCAAAAGAACCTGGTCTTGTTTCCGATAATCGATATTTGTAATTTTGGAATTGATTGTTGATGGATCGAAATTTTATTATCCAATTTCAAGAAATTTATGTGAAAAATAATTTGCGAATTTTGGCTGTGAAGAAAATTAAAAGTTTCTTAAATCTAATTTTACTGTTAAATTTACTGTTATCAGTATTTTTGGAATTTAATATTGATCTAAAATCGATCGAATTTTATTAAAAACACTTTCACAAAAATGTTCTGCAAAATGAATAAATTGCAAATTTGCAAATTTCGGGCGTAAAGAAAATTCAAAATTTCTTATATCTGTAATTTCCAAAATTTACTGATATCATTTTTATAATTTGATATTGATAAAATCAATCGAATTAAATCATCGATTAAAATCGATCGAAATTAAAATTTTAATTTCGAATCGATCGAATTTTAATAAATCCAGTTTCGAGGAATTCACTTGCGAAAAATGGCAGTTTCGAATTTTGGGTGTAACTAAAATTCAAGCCTTAAAATTTGAAATTATTAAATTTATTGATAATGGCATCTCTTTTAGTTTTCACGTCGATCTAAAATCAATATAAATTTCAAAATTCCAATTTCGAATGCTGTCTAATTTTTCATCGTAGGTTCGCATCTCTTTTAGTTTTCACGTCGATCTAAAATCAATATAAATTTCAAAATTCCAATTTCGAATGTTGTCTAATTTTTCATCGTAGGTTCGAAAGGGTCTGTTGTAGGATTTTGGGATTTTCGAATTCTGCTAATCGAGATTTATTACGTCCAATACTATCACTACCATCACCACTACCATTGCTATTACTACTAGTACCACCCCTATTACTACTGTTACTACTATTACTACTATTACTATTAGGGTATACGTACTTTGGCAGTAGTAGTTTATTGATTGGACTCCTTATCAGTGAAATCCGATCGAATCGATGTTAAAGGGAAACCCTCCTGTGGCTTTGCTTTAGCTTGAGCTTCAGCTTATAAGGTTTACATCTTTTCTTTTCCCCCTATTCCACTCTCGATCTCGCTTTGAACCCGTATACCTTTTCAAAGGGTGCAAATAAGATTTCCTCCGGGTCGTGAAGGTACACGCGTTCTTACGACACACACACTCTCAAGCTCTACTTGACATTCACCCTCGAAAATGTGCATTTATATTTAAGCAAGTGTTGTCCCGGCGACTAATGGGGTTTGATACAGCGTACGACTTTCATCGAGACTTCGGAGATCCTATCAGCATTTTTCCACCGTGAAATGCCCCCGTAAATATTGATGAGCCAACCTTTAGCCGATTTGGAGAAAAAAATAAATAAATAGATAAATAAGTTAGGGGGTTGTTGAAAGTGATATAAGATAAGCAACAGCAAGAACATCACTGTCAAGGTAGCGGTAATTTGTTGATTTATCATTACCTTCATTTTTCAGTTACTTGTTTTATTACCTTCGTTATTTATTGTCCTTTCAATTTGAAAATTGATAAAAAGTGAAATTTCGAATGATTCTTCGTTTGTCGGGATAATTTGATTGTTCCCATACATCAGCTTCCCCGCCTGTGAATTTTTCACTTTTCTCAACATAAATAATTAGTTAATTGATTGTTTAACGAGTCAATTTGAAATAATCCATTTTATGCAAATGAACTTTTCTTATCAATTTTTTAAATGTCGTTTCAGAATTGATTGAAATTTTAAAAACGATTAATTAATAAATTCATTGTTCCCATACATCAGCTTCCCCGCCTGTGAATTTTTCACTTTTCTCAACATAAATAATTAGTTAATTGATTGTTTAACGAGTCAATTTGAAATAATCGATTTTATGCAAATGAACTTTTCTTATCAATTTTTTAAATGTCGTTTCAGAATTAATTGAGATTTTAAAAACGATTAATTAATAAATTAATTGATTAACGAATAATTATTAAATTATCGATTTTATGTAATTGAATTTTTCTTAATATCAATTTTTAAATTTCGTTTCAGAATCGATTAAAATTTTAAGAATCCAATTTCAAAGAATTTTCGTAGAAACAAAAATTGAAATTTTAGGTAATTACTTGAAGAATTAATTATTTAATAGTTTAATGAATTAATTCAGAATGTTCATACCATAATACAACTGGATTCTTTTTTTCCCGGGAAAGCTTCCTAGCGGGTAAATTTTAAACTTTTCTCAACATAGACAATTAGTTAATTGATTGTTTAACGAGTCAATTTGAAATAATCCATTTTATGCAAATGAACTTTTCTTATCAATTTTTTAAATGTCGTTTCAGAATTAATTGAAATTTTAAAAACGATTAATTAATAAATTCATTGATTAACGAATAATTATTAAATTATCGATTTTATGTAATTGAATTTCTCTTAATATCAATTTTTAAATTTCGTTTCAGAATCGATTAAAATTTTAAGAATCCAATTTCAAAGAATTTTCGTAGAAACAAAAATTGAAATTTTAGGTAATTACTTGAAGAATTAATTATTTAATTTTTTAATAAATTAATTCAGAATGTTTATACCATAATACAACTGGATTCTTTTTTTCCCGGGAAAGCTTCCTAGCGGGTAAATTTTAAACTTTTCTCAACATAGACAATTAGTTAATTGATTGTTTAACGAGTCAATTTGAAATAATCGATTTTATGCAAATGAACTTTTCTTATCAATTTTTTAAATGTCGTTTCAGAATTGATTGAAATTTTAAAAACGATTAATTAATAAATTCATTGTTTAACGAATAATTATTAAATTATCGATTTTATGTAATTGAATTTCTCTTAATATCAATTTTTAAATTTCGTTTCAGAATCGACTAAAATTTTAAGAATCCAATTTCAAAGAATTTTCGCATAAACAAAAATTGAAATTTTAGGTAATTACTTGAAGAATTCATTATTTCATTGTTTAATGAATTAATTCAGAATGTTTATACCATAGTACAACAGGATTCTTTTTTTCCCGGGAAAACGCCTCGGTGGAAATCCATCCCCGAGGTACAATACGAATAATTGTTATTATTATTGTTATTATGATATCACTGGGGGATCCCGCGACCGTGTGTACTTTTGTATTTTTATGTAAACGAGTTCATTCAGTGACAAAAGTTACCCTGGAACGTCCTTCCAGGGTAACTGGGAGCAGAAGAAGAAGATGAAGACAAAAAAAATGTCGCTCGCATCATGGCGCTATTTCTTTTCCATTTTTTGACCGGTTACAGGGAAAAGCCATACACGAGAGGGATGGCAAGAGGCAGGGAAGGAACATTTGCATTTGACGTTGGAAATTTATTCGCGAAATTATTCAACACTCGCGCCGAGAGTCATAAAAGTAGACTTCTTTATGTAAATAAAAGGAGAACTGGAGAAATATGTATAGAACAAAAAGGCGGAGGATGACTTTCTGCTGAAAATCGGACGATTTTTCGATCGTTATCGAATTTTTTCGGGGCTCAAATCCAATCCAAATCCAGTTTCGAGGAATTTGAAATTGGTCGATTCGAAAATTTGTTGGAAATGAAAATAATAATAATATTTAGAACATTTTATCCAGTGTCGAAGGTAATAAAAATTGCTAATTGCAAAAAACAATAAATATTTAGGAAAGTAATGGTAGAAATTAATTTACAAAATTTGGTAATTTTGAATATGTAAATTATTGGGAGAAGAAAGAAATCTTTATAATGGGGAAAAATATACGAAGAAAGTGAAATCTCAATCGACAAAATAATTTTACGCCGAATTTTGAAAAATTAATTTACAAAGGGTGTATTATAAAAAACTTAAATTATAAAAAAAATTATTTCAGAAAATTCATCCGTGAAAATAAATTAAACAAATTTCGTCGTATTATTCTTTTTAATTATTTTCGTATGTAATTTTACTATCGTATTGAATTGCATTATGTTTTCTTACAATGATGGAATTTGATTAATGGCATTTCGAGCCCCGGTCGAGCCAATGGCTCATTGTTGCATCGTTGCAAAATTGCGTTTGCATTAAAAATGACGGATCGGTGGTTTTAGTTATTCATCCCACTCGGTTTCCTTTATTCCGCTGATAACTCCAATGCACAAAAGGCATTGCAGTGGGTACGGTACGGTGCACTGGTGTACCGTAACCAGGTGTGCAATTTAGGATTCCTCTCACAGTACTATACTCGAGAGACCACAGCCATATATGGTATAGACTACAGAGAACCAGCCTCTCTTCCATCGACTTGCATTAACCACTATCTCTCCTCTCTCTCTCTCTATCACTCTTTCTCTCTTTTTACAACCAGAAAGAAACTTAACACTCCTTTCAACGTATATGTATATACTATATACCGTCGCGAACACGTGGGCGGTTGGTTGACATGGCTGTTCGAAGCATGGTAAATTGCAGCGAACCTTCTTTTATGCGTAATATGCACTTATATAATATGAAAGTTAAAAAATATTATAAGAGATTTGCATAAATTACAATGGAAATCTGGCGAGGTATAAAAATGAAGAAATGTGGATTTCGAAAAAAAGATTTTCGAAATTCGCCGTGGAAAATGGTATAATTATATGAAATAATAATTAACAAAATAATAAACGGCAGCAAATGCTTTTTATAAAATTATAATTAATTATCAGTTTTCTATTGTAATAATTAAGGGGCATCCTTAATATAAAAAAATATGCGTGTACACACGGACTATAATTTTAACATATTTTTATCAAATTAAAATTCTTAAAATCCTTCATTAATACGATTATTACTGAAATTTGATTATTTCATTTTATTCGATTGAATTCTATATTCTCGCGAAATTTCCATTACAGTTTATTACAAGTAAATCTATTATAATTTTTTTTAACTTTTGTCTCTTTATATAAAAATAATAAAACTTCCAAATAAATTTCTGAGACATGAAACTTTTTTTGCAGAAGCATGATGTATAAAAGATAATAAACCTCGGCAAATGTTTACCATAAAATACCGATAATCCACTAAAAGGGAAACGATAAGTCAGAGTGGACTTTTAGTCCATTCCCAGAGAACTTTTTTCGCCCGTACCCTATGTAAGGTCTAACAATAAGCTAAGCGGCGGCTGCTCCATGAAAACCACAAGTAGTATCTACGTTTAATTACGTATTTTTAGCCGTCCTTCAATAAATAAATGGAAGATAAAAACGAGGTATCTGGTACAATATAACGAGGAGATCGATAGACTGAATAACCGCAAAGTCGAGTTGAACCACGGCTGCTTCAGACTGCAGTGAGCGGATTGTAGGCTTCGTATGTGCAACTTGCACGTATACGCGAATTAACCGGCCGAGATTACATCATTTATCCGTGCGTATACGTATGCATTATGCGAATAGACCTCACGGGTTTCCATGTAAATCAACCACTCCACAAACGCCAGTGAAATACCAATTACCGACTCCGATACAGGCTGTCCCGAATTTTAGCAAAATCGTTTTTCCTCAAATTTCCATTGGAGTGAAATGCTACAATTTGTCATTTAAAAAAAAAATGCTAAAGTTTGTCAAAATTGGAATCTCGACATTTTTACGAATTTAGTTCTAATGGTAAAAATTGATGAAAAAAAATGTGAACGCACTCGAACCTGTTTTTTTACGATTTTTTTTTTTGTGAATTATTTTGATGGACATTTTTTCCACGATCCGCGTATGAAACTCGCACATTGATTGTATAGAAAAATTCGATTGTTAAAAAAAGTGGAGTTTAACGCTTTTCAATTTATCTCATAAATACAAAAAAATGTTGTTTTGAAAAAAAATTACAATTTCGTTCCTTTTTTAAATTGGAATACTGGAGTGTTTATCATTTTTACAGAAAATTAGCAAAATTCATAATTTTAACCTGGAAAACTTGAAGCGATTTTTTTTCTTTATATAAAAATCCTAAAATTAATAATTTTTAAGAAAAAATACTAAACATCGCAATTTTTACCAGGAAACCTGGGATTTAAATAATTTCTACACAATTTGGTGGTTACATCAAATACGAAAATTCGATTATTCAACACTGCGGAATTTGAAGTGATTCCTTTTTTATATCCGAATGCTAAAATAAGTCACTTTTGGTGTGAAAATCTGAAAATCCGCAACTTTTACTGGGAAAAAAATTGCAAGAGTTGTCAAAATTCGGAAATTTTGAAAGGTTCATTAACCCATTCGAGACGGTGTTTTTTTTTTTTTTTTTCGAACACTGTCCCCAAGAGCCAAGTTTTTGTTTTTTGGCACACCTGGTGTGCAATCGGTCTTACAACCAATTATTGCGACTCTTGCAATTTTTTTTTCCCAGTAAAAGTTGCGGATTTTCAGATTTTCACACCAAAAGTACAAACTAATTTTGGCATTCTGATATAAAGGAAATCAATTGCACACACGGCGTGCGATCGTTCTCGAATGGGTTAACTCCTGGAACTAAAAGCTGATCAACCTTCTTCCTCGAATCTTGTCCAATACAAGGTGATAAATAGTGCATCGAACAAGGTCCGGTTCTTTATTAAACATAGTAGAAATAGCTATCCGTTCTTCCCCCGTGTCTCTCTCAGAAGTATTCCAGTTAGATCGAGGCCCGCGGTACGATGATGGAAGTGCATTTCTCGGCTGGAAACGATACGCTATTAAAACGCCTCCTCCTCCTCCTCCTCCTCCTCCTCCTCCTCCACCTTCTCCTTCTCCTTCATCTTCTTCCGTTCTTTTTGCAGCAAACTAATAGCCGTGGCGAAAAGGAATCCTTGTGAGTGAGAATTCCGAGGAAGAAGAAGAAGACATCTTCCACTGATCTATGGGCAGAAATGCGAACGGCCTTAATAAGCAGCTCTGCGATATTCGCATGGCTTGGCTTGGCTTGGCTTTGGTCGTGTAGCTCCGGGGCTTAGTAGTAACCCCCTTTTACTTGCAAGTTGCAACTTGCAACGTGAGTTCGTCGGTTCGTTTTCAACTGCACTGACAAAGAAACATGCGAGTTAACGAGAATCCCCTTAGCTGAATTCGCTTTTCAGAGGGCTTCTTTGCACACGTAGCTACGCAACACTGGCTCCAGTCTAGCTGTAGCTTGCAGGACGACTGCGAACCATTCCCTGCCCTCGATCTTTTTTTCTTCGCACCCTGGAAATTCCTTAAACGTGGAAGTTTCCTCCAGCGAAGAAATGGATCCATTAGGGATGATCGACCTTTCGAAAGAAAATTGAACCGAATGCGATCGAATCGAATAGTATGTGATCGATTGAGATCGAATCGAATCTATAGCTCGTGGCTTTGTTATTAAATAAGAAGAAATATCGAGGTTCCAATTTTCCTCGAAAATATGGAAATTCTTGAATTTATTCTGTGAAAAATTGAATTTCAATATTTGTGGCTGCAAAAAAAAACAATTTAAAAAAAAATTTCAATTTGAAATTAATAGAATTTTGTGGAATTCAAATTCTCCAGCAGCTACTGTAAATCTTCCAGGATTATTGCTTTTTCGCTTTATTCACCTTTGTCTTGATTTCTCGTTTTTTTTTGGAATGAAATTGACTCGAATGCGATCGAATCGAATGTGGTGGAATATGACCGAATGCGATCGAATCAAATCGAATCGATAGCTTGTGACGTCATTATTAAATAAGAAGAAATATCGAGGTTCCAATTTTCCTCGAAAAAATGCAAATTCTTGAATTTATTCTGTAAAAAATCCAAAATTCATAATTTGTTGCTGCAAAAAAAGAATTTTTTAAAAATCTCAATGTAGATTTGAAATTAATAGAATTTTGTGGAATTCAAATTCTCCAGCAACTACTGTAAATCTTCCAGGATTATTATTTTTTCGCTTTATTCACCTTTATCTTGATTTCTCTTTTTTTGGAATGAAATTGAATCGAATGCGATCGAATCGAATCGAATGTGGTGGAATATGACCGAATGCGATCGAATCTAATCGAATCGACAGCTTGTGACGTCATTATTAAATAAGAAGAAATATCGAGGTTTCAATTTTCCTCGAAAAAAAATCAACTTCTTGAATTTATTCTGTAAAAAATACAAATTTCAATATTTATTGCTGCAAAAAAAAAACGAATTTTAAAAAAAATCCCAATTTGAAATTAATAGAATTTTGTGAAATTCAAATTCTCCAGCAGCTACTGTAAATCTTCCAGGATTATTTTTTTTCGCTTTATTCACCTTTGTCTTTATTTCTCGTTTTTTTGGAATGAAATTGAATCGAATGCGATCGAATCGATAGCTTGTGACGTCATCATTAAATAAGAAGGAACATCGAGGTTTCAATTTTCCTCGAAAAAATGCAAATTCTTGAATTTATTCTGTAAAAAATCCAAAATTCATAATTTGTTGCTGCAAAAAAAACCAATTTTTTTTAAATCTCAATGTAGATTTGAGATTAATAGAATTTTGTGGAATTGTCTTTATTTCTGGTTTTTTTTTGGAATGAAATTGAATCGAATGCGATCGAATCGAATCGAATCGAATGGAATCGATAGCAGTTGAATCGACCTATTGTCTCTTGATAAGCGGGAGTCAGGTACTGGGTGATACCACCACTGGCTCCTTTGTCGAGTTCACCCCCAAACGGCTCACCCTCGACTTTGTCTCTTCCCCGTCACTCCATTCCATTTTTGCCTTTATCGCATTTGGATGTAATTAATTCCGGGATTGATCTGCCCCTCCCTCTCGTTTTCTCTTCTTTCTCCACGCGAACAACCCTTTGACACAAGTGCACTTACGTACCAACGAACAGCTTATGCAGGAAAAAACGAACGAATGCACGATTACTGGACAGAAATGGAAAAAGAATCGTTCGTAGTGTCTCTTCATATTTTGTTTCTCTTTCTTTTCTTTCAATGAAATTCGACGTTCGCGTGGATCCTTTAGTAAATGCGGTACTCTCTCCAGCTTCTCTCTCTCTCTCTCTCTCTCTCTCTCTCTCTCTCTCTCTCTCTCTCTCACTTTCGAGTGCACTTGTTCGACTTTTGTTCTCTTTCCACGGCGAAACATTCTTGAGTGGAAAATGGACACACGTTTTCCTTTTTTTGCCGTGTAATTAACGTTTTTCTTTTATATCCTTCGTCCCGATTTCGATCCCAGCAGGTCCGAGCACTGTCTCGAGAGTGCCAATGAAAATTGGGAGTTTATTTTATTTTGAATTTTTATGAAAAAGTGAGGGATCTAAAAAAATTTTGATTTAAGCACGAAAACATTGGTAGAACTTTGGAAATTACATCTTTGGCGAATTTTGATTAATCGAATTTGCGAATTTTCGTATTTTTGTTTGAAAGTAATCGAAACTTCGAATTCGCTAATTTTCGAATAATTAAAAATAGGAAATTTCGAAATTTTGATTCAATCGAAAAATTGGGATTTCGACATATCGATTCAAGGCGAAAATTTGAAATTTCGATTTTTAGAATCGATCGTAAAATTAAAATTTCGATATTTTGATTCGATCAAAAAAATTGAGATTGCGAGATTTCGATTCAATCGAAGAATTGAAACTTCGAAATTTCGATTCAATCCAAAAATTGGGATTTCGACTTTCGATTCAAAGCGAAAATTTGAAATCTCGATGTTTCAAATCGATCGTAAAATTAAAATTTCGATATTTTGATTCGATCGATAAAATTGAGATTGCGAGATTTCGATTCAATCAAATAATTGCAAATTTGGAATTTCGACATTTCGATTCAATCGAAGAATTGGGATTTCGACATTTCGGTTCAAGGCGAAAATTTGAAATCGCGTTTTTTCGAAACGATCGTAAAATTCTGAGCTTTCGAGATTTCGATTGAATCAAAAAATTGGAAATTTCGAAATTTCTCTTCAATCGAAGAATTAAAACTTCGAAATTTCAATTCAGGCGAAATTTTGTAATATCAATATTTTGATTCGATCGAGAAATGGAATTTGCCATACTCCGATTCGATGGAAATTCTAAAAATATGGAAATTCAATCGAAGAATTGAAATTTTGAAATTTCGATTCAATCGAAGACTCCAAATTTCCATGTTTCGATTCAATCTTTTAGCAAACTTCAAATTCATTCTTTGGCAATTGCAACCCTCGTTAGGGGTGAAAATTCGTTAACAACCCCTTTCGTACGGTGCATTCGAGTCGATGGGGAAGCATTTAGGAGGTCGTCCATTCCGAGACGAGCGGAATGCATCCGTCTGGGTAGAAAAGCTAATATAATTAATTTCCTCGTCGAGGGAACAGAACAGGGCGTTTAGGGGTGAGACCGGCTGGATGAAAAATGATACGTACCCTCGCAAAAAAGTTTTAACAGCGGCTCCTGTATCTAAAGAAGAAACTGTACGTGGATGGGAAAGATGTCGGTTTCAAAGATCTCGCGGCGTGAGAGAAGAATGGAAAAGTTTGACATTAGGTCTCGTGGGACGTCGCGTGGGAGTGCGTAAAGGCGTCGCGCAATAACCCAATTTCAAAGAGTTTTTTGCACACACACTATGAACCTCGTATTTACAGTTGAAATAACCACGAGGGTAGAAAGTCCCTTCTAGTGACGTTGAAATGGGGTTTTCAACAATTTTTCAGGAAAATTTCAATACTTCGACGCATTTTTATCAGCGGCTGTTTTGGATTTCTCAAAACTAACCTTTTAATATATATTTTAATATAATTTAATATAATTTACAAATATTGTTATAGAATTTAACTTCTGGGGAGCGGGTAAATTTGTTTATTGATATTTATAAATTTTTGTTTTTAGAGTTTTAACGGATTTGGCAGAAATTTCAAAATTCTAATTTTTCACGTAGAAATTGTAGTATTTGTTTCTGCTAATGGCAAATTATAGAATTTTTTATTCTAAAAAACTGAAATGCTTCAAATTTCGTACTTTTGTATAATCGAATTTTTCTGGAACCACATTCTTGCATTTTTGGCATCATTATTAATTAAGAAAAAGTATCGAGGTTTCAATTTTCCATGAAAAAAATGAAAATTCTTAAATTTAAAAAATCCAAATTTCAATATTTGTCGCTACGAAAAAGAAACCCCAATTTTTTTAAATCTCAACGTAGATCTGAAATTAATAGAATTTTGTGGAATTTAATTTTTCCAGCAGTTACTGTAAATCTTGCGGGTTTATTATTTATTTTGTTTTTTCGCTATTTCCGTTCTTCTTTATTTTTCTTTTTCCGGAATGAAACTTTGAAAACTTCCTTCGGAGGAGAAGGAGGGAACCATCCGCGGTCGGATACTCGTTCGCTTATTTGGTCAATCCAAGAATGGAAACTCATAAGAAAAATCCCTCAAGATTCCTTCCTTGCCGTGGAAGATTCTACGGCTTAAGCCACCCGATTCGATTCCTTTGGGAAACACACACCTAGCTTTCCAGATACCGGTGGCACTCTCGAGGAGGCTGAAAGGAGCCTCAAGAAAATTTCATTTTCTCCTCAACTCCAGTCTAGAGAGGACGTGGCAGCTATTGATATTGATGTGATTCCGGGATAGGGTATTCAATGATGCTATCCTTTTCATCCTTTTTCCGCGGCATCATAAGTATCAGAAAACTGTGCCCGGATTATCGGTACGGCGCTTTATGTTCCAAAGTACAAGACCAAGTTGAAAAACGAAAGGGAGAAAGGGGCATTTAAAATCTCTCCTGAACCTCTAATCCATCTTACAGCGTCCGTTTCGTAATTTCGTGTTTCTACATTTCTCAAAGGACCTTACAGATTTAATACCAACGTTCGTATCCTCAATAGAAAACCTCTATGTGTGTAATATATATATATACACACATATATACACACATACACATACATAAGTATGCATATATGACTCACTATTTAAAAGGAAGGTATGACAGTGTGGTCCCCCAAACTCTAAGGTCTAAGTAATACTGCATATAAATATAAATATATATACGTGTATGTATGGGGATACGCGTATACGTATATATGTATGGGGATATGGGTATGTGCCACTAAAGCTTTGGCAAACGCTTTGAATTTCCAATTTTAAGCGGACTACCTCGGCTTTAGCAAACTATGCATTATATCAAATACATATTTGATATTTCCTGTGTGTGTGTGTCTCATCATATAGATAAGTTAAAAAGATAGACACTTTTATAAGTTCAGAAATTGGATTTCTCCTTTATTTTTGCGGATGATTTTGATTAATTTGGATAATATTTTATACACAGACTATGGGAATTTGTGGCAAATTTGATGATCGAAAACTACGAATTTTATAGGTAGTGTAGGTACGACTTTTCTTTATGGAAATAGTAAAGTTTCTTGAAATAGTAGCAATTCAAATCCAAAATACCAAAACGCCCAATTTTTACCCATCGCAGAAATTAAAATTCAAGAATTTCGTACGAAATTCGCGAATATCGAATTCAAATTGTATCTATTTTTTTTTCTTTTAAATGGAATTAGTAAAATCCAGGTTTTTTGAATCACGAAGTTTCTGAAAATCGAATTCTTACCAGCAGTAGGATCGTAAAATCGCGATTTTCTTCCCAATCATCTCAGACAGTTAGTTACAGACTCTCCTCTTTTCCTTCCTCTTCTTTTTTTTTCTTCTATCCATCTCCTTTTTCTTGTACCATGCAAACTACAACGGTCCCGTTCAGTGCTCTATCTGGACCGATGGGCCGACCGTCATCTCCGAGTTTAGATATCACCCGAGCAACGACTCTCTTTGCAACCGGAAATGGGATGGGCCCGATTCCTAAAACGGCAAATACGTGTATTTAGGTGCTCTCGGTAACTTTGTCCTTCAAATTCTGTGTCTTTTCTTCGATTTTTGTCGATTGAATGCGTAAAATCTGTCTTTTATTTATTTACTCGGTCCAGAAACTTGTTTTTTTTTATTTTTTGAATTATTTTTGAAATTTTCTTTTTTATTTCAATGGATGTTTTTTTATGCGTCGGGTAGTAATTAATTAAATAATCCCCTGTTGCGATTTCAAATTGAATTTTAATGCAAAATGAAATTAATGATACTTCATTTTTATTTATTTTGTCATTTATTAGGTGCAACAATTATTATTTCTGTTTTTCACGCACTGGCGTTTCCTTTGTGACTTTCGAAATTGGCACAGTGAAATTTCATTTTTATTGCAATGCATTTTTTTATGCATCAGGTACCAGCTAACCAAATAATCTACTATTACGATTTCCGTTTTAATTTTGATAAAAACAGAAATTAACGAACCTCAATTTTCTTTTATTTAGTTATTCATCAGGTTCAAAAGTTATATTTTTTGTATTTTTCGAGACACTAATGTCCCTTTGTGACTCTCAAAATTATCATATCGGAATTTATCATTTGTATTGTATTATACTTTTTAAGAATCGGGTGCTACTTAATTAATTAATGCATTTTGAAGATTTCAATTTTTGATTTTAACCCATTCGAGATGGCGATTTTTTCCGAACACGGTCCCCAAAAGAGCAAAATTTGTTTTTTGCTTGGCGAAGCTATAAGACCGGTTGCACACACGGTGTGCAATCAATCTCGAATGGGTCAATGAGAATTGAAATTGTCATTGTTTACACTATTTATTCATTATTAAGAAATTAAAGAATTTTCTCACATCATAATTTATATTTTGGGGGCCAACTCAAGAGAAAATCAAAAAGAAAATTTTCAAAGTCGGTAAAAAACCGGTCCAATCTTTTCGTCTCGCGGTGGAAGCCGCCCTTCTAGTCCCCGGGAGCCTCGATTTTCTGTAAACGGTCAGTCGATTGATCCGATAATGCGATAACGACGTCGGAGTGCAAGATCGCAGCTCCATAAACCGCCACCCTGGGAAATCAATCGGCGAAACAGCAGGGGGTTGGTTGGCATACTCGGGGGTAGTTAGCCGCCGCACGGTCATGGATCCACGGCAAAGCTGGCCCGCGTTTCTCAATATTGCAGCCCATATAATTGAACACCATTGCTACGTCAACGGAAATGGAATATAAATTGCCGGGGAAATGACAGCCCGCTGGATCCCACCCCCTCCTTCAGGGGCTGATTCCGCTTGTGTGTTATGCACGAGGCGACTTATCTTCCCTCTCAACCTCGTTTTTCTCGTTCTCATTCCCATTCCCATTCTCATTCTCATTCTCATTCTCATTCTTGCTCCTGCGACTTTGGCTCCGTTTCAAACTCTCCTCTTCCAACAACCACTAATTTCTCAGGCAACCATTTAATTCCACGACTGGCTGCCGACTCGTTTAACCAGCGTGTGTGTGTGTGTGTGTGAGAGTTGGTTTCTTCGCGCAACAAGAGACTTCATATTTTACCACTCTGGTGGTAATTCATCTCAACCCTTTTACCTTTTCTTAATCGTCACTTGTATTATTCGTAACGGAAGAAGTCACTGTGCTGTACGGATTTAAATTATTTATGGTATTTATTGGTGTATCAGTTCCGTTTATCTCCATTAAGTGGATCTTCTGGAATTAAGTGGATTACGATATACTGAATTGGGGATGATAATTAGGATCGATTGGATTGATAATTAGGATTATAATAAAAAAAATGGAAATTATTAGCGGTCGAATAAAAATTGAGAATGATAAGAATTAGAATGAAAATTGAGGATTGTTAGGATTAGAATAAAAATTGGGGATAATTGGGATTATAATAAAAAATAGAGATGATTTGGAATATCATAAAAAATGAAAATAATTGGGATTCAAATAAAAATTGAGATTGATAAGAGTTAGAATGGTAATTGAGGATGATTAGAATTAGAAAAGAATGAGGTTGACTAGGATCAAAATTGGGAATGATTAGGATTATAATAAAAATTCAAGATAATTAGAATTACAATAAAAAATGAGAATGATTAGGATTGTAATAAAAAACGAGAACGATTAGGATTCCAATAAAAATTGAGAATGATAAGAATTAGAATGAAAATTGAGGATTGTCAGGATTAGAATAAATATTGGGGATAATTAGGATTATAAGAAAAAATAGAGATGATTTGGAATATCGTAAAAAATGAGAATAATTGGGATTCGAATAAAAATTGAGATTGACAAGAATTAGAATGAAAATTAAGGGTGATTAGAATTATAAAAATAATAAGGTCGACAAGAGTAAAAATTGGGGATAATTAGGGTTGTAATAAAAAATGAGAACGATTAGGATTCGAATAAAAATTGAGAATGTCAAGAGTTAGAAAAAAAATTAAGGATGATTACGGTTAAAAAAAAATTGGGAATGATTATAATCAGAATAAAACTTGAAAATGATTAGGATTGCAGTAAAAATTGGGGATGGTTATAGTTATACTAAATATTAGGAATCTTTCGAGTTATTATAAAAATTTGGGATTATTAGAATTATAATAACAGTCGGGACGATTTGGATTATAATTATTATAATGATAAGAATAGAATTTATTAGATAATCAATATTAAAAGATGTCCTAGAGGGTAATGAAGACAATAGACGATACAAAAAAAATCGTTATATTCTCTCTTCACCGAAACCAATCTCCGGGGAAGGAGAAACTATTCCTTCTCGTCTAATCTTAGACTTATTCGCTTCGATATTCAGTGGCATGGGCAGAAAGACATAATACGCCACAAATTGCTCCAGATCCTGAAAATTCCGGCGATTGTAGGTCGAGCCCCTGGGACTGCGATGCGACGCACGTAATTCTCGACGTCATTGAAATGTATGTCGATTAGATAAAGCCAGCCACCGTTCGGTTATATACCTACTCGGAACTCGAATTATTTCAATTTCATCGCGTGATTTCATTCATTCCGAGAGATCCAGCTCTAAATTGGAAGATGGCCGGAAACGTTATTAACGACCCACGTCGCGACGAGTTTCATTGTTTCATCAGAATTTCTTCATATGCGGAAAAATGCATCTCGGACTTTCGGGCCCCCCCTGGAATAATACAATTTTATACGAAAGTAACAAGTGTTAGGGCAACAAATTTCGAAAATCGAAAGATATTCTTCGAATAATAATACAGGGTGTACGTAATAAAGGTGATGGTAGAGGGTAAAATTTTGGGGGAAAAATGATGTACCATTTTTCGAAATTCGAAATGATTACCGAGACATTAATTGAGCCGTTTATTTTGAAGGTAGCCTAAATCCATTTTTCAAAAAAAAATGAAAAACTCGAAAATTTATAATTAAATTGCTGAAAACTAATTATTTATGCAGATATGTAATGACTCTTTAAAAATGGACTTAGGCCACTTTCATAATTGACGGCTCAATTAAAATTTGGACTTCAGATCTCCTATCACACAGAAAAAAAATATTATTGATTCAAAAACAAAATTGTCACGGGCTGCCACAAATATTTGATAGTCGGTGAGTTTTTTCTTTTATCCAGTGCATCGACGTCCATACCTTGACAGCTAAAAGTGCTCCCTCCCCCGTACCCAGCAATATGACACCACCTCTGATTGGCCAAAACATTTTAATTATTTACTCGGTAATTATTCCGAATTTCGAAAAATGGTACTCCAACTTTCACCCTCTGCCACCATCTTTCGGCTCCGAACTCTTATACCACACACCCTGTATATTAAATGAATGTGTCACCTCAAAAACGTTATAAGGTATAAATTGCAAATTGTCCAAAAAACCCCCGAAAATGAAGAAAATAACTTGATGGATTTAAAAAAAAAAACATCCATTTTCAAAAAATCCATCCATTTAAAAAAAAATTGTTTAAAAAATCCATCAGGATATTTTTTTTTTCATTTTCGGGGATTTTTGAACAATTTGCAATTTGTACCTTACCACGTTTTTGAGGTGACCCATTCAAATGATAAACGCGCCAAAAAAAATCCCAGCCCCGAATTAATTATTTTTCCATCGATTCAATGACGAAAATATTTTCTTTTGGGAAGCAAAAGTTAATTAGAAAATTATAATTTATCATAAAACATCCATACTTTTTTTCTGGCAAATTCCGCCCTTTTACGTCACGATCGCATGATTATTGTTATGGTTTTCAGCAATTTTCATAATTTCGAGGATTCCTTTTTTCGTCAGCGTATGCTGCAACCCCTGAAACGGAACATCAGTGAGATTTTATAGGACGGGTATTTCCCCCATGGCGACTTCCTCTCCCCTCTGCCTATATGGTGAAATTGGTTTTTGAGAGCCACTGTTGCGTTTTACGACTTTCCTCGATTTGCCCCGTTTTTTTCCTTCCCTTCATTCTCCGGTCCCTCGTAAAACCGTTGTACCAAGTGGTCCACGGCAGTTTGCTACGCGATCGTAAACGTTTCCCTAACTCGAGCGTTTCCAGCGTCAAATGCACAAGCAAATACCTCCTACGTACGATTCGATGGCGTAAGGAACTCCAAAGCGAGAGCATCCTCCTTTCAGTTTAGCCATAAACCTGATGGAATTCACGACCGAGTTTTTCTTCTTCTTCTTCTTCTTCTCTCTCTTCATCTTCTTCTCCAGTACTTTTGTTTTCTTCTTCCGGGAATTTCGTTCTGGAAGCCATTGTCTCAAAAGTGGATGTTCTGGAAAGGAGACAGGGTTCCAAAGAGGATCTAATAGTATCGAAACGGATTTTTCCTATACGGGTGACCCCCGAAGAACACGGTATTTGAAGAACACGAGTTTCGAAGAACGCGGATACCTTCCCCCGAATTACACGGTTTCAATAAACACGATTTTCGAGTAATTCTTTTGAAAAAGCATCAAATTCATGTATTATTTGATATAAAATTATTTCCAAATATGTGCCCATAATTATGAAAGTGGTCAAAGTCATATTTTTTTTGTGTTGATAAATTTAAAGGATTTGTTTTAAATAAAATAAAAAATGTTTTTACATTCTGCAACATTGAAAGTTGGAGTTTTATTGGTCTTGATTAATGTATTGCAAGATAAAATTATGCGAGATAACTGAAAATCTCGTCTTTTTCAAATCTTGACATAGACCACTTTCATAATTATGGGCACATATGTCATTTGTTTGACAAAATAGAGAGTCATGATCAAATGCAAAATTGTTCAGAATTATGAGAAAATTATAACTTTTATCAAGAAATTTGAAAAATTCTTAATTCCATCCCGTTTTAATTGAGATAAATACACATTACTTACAAATATATATGTAAATATATAATTCAAATTTCGTTGTTTTGTTTTTGTTTTATTTTGATAATAAAAAATTAAGATGAAACGTTTTTATCAAAACTAATTAAAAAATTAAATTGACTTATGTAATACAAAATTTTTTAAAAGTGTCTACCAATATAAACTCAAAAAATACAATTTTTTAATTTTATATTTACCAATTTAAAAAAATTTTTAACGTTTTTTTGATTTTCACACTTGAAATGGAATCCCGTTTTTTGTAGCCTCGAACAACACGATTTCAAAGAACACGGAACCAATTAATCGTGTTCTTCGGGGTTTACCTGTACATTGGATCGTAATCGAGTGATTTCGTCGATGTTACTTTTTTTTAAGGCACAAATGTGAAAATTGTACTTTTTTATTGAATATCTGAAATTTTAATAGTGGAAACAGATTCCTCGGAAAAAAATAGCGGATAAGGGTCTCCCGACGGTGCCCAAAAATTGATTCCGAAAGTCGAATTTTTGGGCACACCTTGGCCCTCTCTCAATAATAGGGGAAAAATTAAAGTTTCAAAAATGGGGCTGGAGAATTCATTTTTAGGGGTAATTTGACGAGTAGAATCGATTCCAAGGGTCTCCTTTGACGAAATCCTAGCGGAAGTTGGTAAAAAGTAGGTTTTTTGAGGAGAAATCGCGTTTCCCGCTGAAAATCTGCAATTTTGACCATAAAAATGGATTTATCGCAAAAAAATGATTCGGGTATCGGTCTCCCGATGATCACCAAGAATCGATTTTTTCGGTGTTGTTGTTAGTATACAGAAAAATTGTATTCGAATAAAAATACAACAAATTCTTCAAATTTTCCGCGATTTTGAATCGACATTCACGACTGACAATTTTGCAATAGAAAAATTTTCAATGCGAATCCCGAACAGCGCAATTTTTACTCGAAAAAAATAGATCCTTCAAATTTCATTCTATGTTAAAATCGAATTATACCAATATCGAAAAATTCAATTTCTTTTCGAAAGAAAATACCAAATTCCTGAAAAATAAATTCCCCGTAATTAGAATCTTCAAATCTGCCGACTGTTGTCATACTGTAACGGATGTCTCCTGGATTTGGTGATTTCGCAAAACCTCCAGGCTAAAAAAATTGGGTCACCCTAAGGATTCTACCGGAAAGGGGGTAGAAAAAAATCCAGATTATTTCCAGCAATAAATAATCGGTACAATATTTCATCCCCCGATTCCGTGTAACTTTTTGTTTTCTTTCTCTCTTCCTTGCAATTTTCTATTGGAAATTGAAATCACCGTTCAGGGAGGAATCTGCAGAGAAGCCCGCGGGGAAAAGTTGAAATTTCGTAACTCTTTTTAATCCATCGTAATCGGATTGCAAACGTGCAGTTTGTCATTAAATGTTTGAAAATAAGATAGCGAAAAAAAATAATAATAAAAGAAATAACAGTTTCTAAAGAAGATTACGAGTTTCTCCCCTATTTTACGTATCTATTAATTCACTCTCTTTTTTTTTCCAGGTAAGTCCTAAATGCGTCTCCGAGGATATTTATGAATATGGTTTAGTGTCTCATCACCTCGCTGTTGCCACGTAAGCGCTATTTATTTATTACATATTTTTGTATACTCGGACTACTCTCTTTATGGCAGCGAGAAAGGTGGAAATTTATGGCTGCTGTGTAACACCGGTACCGGTCCAGGCTGTCCAGTATCGGTCCATTACCTCCCGGCGAAAAACGCGTGGCGCTCCTTAATCCGGATTATCGTAATCCGAAGCGCCGTAATGTAGTCTAGTGAACTTTAATCTGCTTGCTGGAATCTTGCTGGAACAATGCATTTTTGTAAAATGTTGCTCGTTGCTCTGAACCACTTTCGAAATTTCCTAAGGTTACTGCGATTTTTGCAACGGAAATAGCAAAATTTGTTGCGATACCGGAATTTCGCTGGCCCAAAAAGCACATTACTTGGCCCCTTGGCCTACACGCTCTCTACCGATCGCCCGAGCCATAGCAAACAAGAAGGTCGGTCGCGGGCCGTGGCCATTTAGTTGTTCAGCCTTGTGCCCGAACTGGCGCAAAATGTATATTTCGGGGCAACAAAAGGAATTGTAAAATACAAAACAGCGTTCGTTTATGGCACGAATTCCTCTACCACGAGTCAGATTCGTGGTTTTCGCTAATGGCACAAATTCCTTACCACGAGTCTCACTCGTGGTGATAGGCCAAAGGGTTAACATTACCGTTATTATTTCACCGAAAATAAATTCTCTACGTTGCAATAATTTCTCGAGCGCAAAAACAAAATTTCCCAGCGCTACTGTAATTTTGTCATTGTAGAAACGACGATTCTCGAAATTACCGTAATTTCTGCAGCGCCAAACCAAAATGTTGTAACGTTACTGCAATTTTCTCACTTCTGAAATGAAAATTACCTAAAACGACTGTAGCTTCTTCAGTTCAAAAACAAAAGTTCTCAGGGTAACTGCATTTTCTGCAACGCCGAATGCAAATGTTCAATGAACGGAACGTAAGAGTTGCAATTTCCCCAAATGTCGAATCTGGCTGGTGCATTTCGAATTATCGGGACGGGGCGGGATGGGATGGTACTTTTGCGTGCCAATACAGGTCCTCCTCGCATTGCATTATTTATCTTCGGTCTACCAGCGACAATCAATAACAATGTGCATCGGTATGAGTAGGTATGTGCGGCCGGTAGATGGGTGTTGCAGATACGAGCAAAGCCCATTCTCCGGTATTTACTCATGTGTGGAGAAACGGTAATAGCAGCATCTGCCTACATACGTGACACATGCATTCGCAATGCACGTGTGTATGTGTACTCGCTAACTAGAATGGATACACGAATTTTTCGACTATCGTCACGATTAATGTCATTTCTGTGGCACGGAAATCAAATTTCGCTGCGTTACTGCTATTTTTACAACACCGAAATGAATTTTCTCGAAATACCGCAATTTCTCAAACGCAAAAACGGATGAAACTTATATAAGATACCCTAATTCCAAAATAGCACAAAAATAGAATTTCACCGCGTTACTGCAATTTCTCCGAAGCTGACACGAACTTTATCCGCAGTACCGTAATTTTTTTAGCACAAGAAGGCAATTTTGCAGCGTTACTGTAATTTCTATAATGCCTATATGAAATTTATCTGTAATATCGTAATTTCTCCTGCAAAATAACGAATTTTCGCAGTGTTACTGCAATTTTTCCAACGCTTCCATGAAATTTACCCGCGATACCGTAATTTCTCCAGCAAAAAAAATTACTTTCGTAGCGTTACGGCAATTTCTCAAAGACTCCCGTGAAATTTTTTCTCAATATCGTAATTTGTGCATCCCAAAAATGAAATTTTACAGCATTTTTGCAATTTCTCCAAAACTCACGTGAAATATATTCAACATACCGTAACTCCTCCAGGAGAAAAATAAATTTAAGCTGCGTACTGCAATTTTTACGACACTAAAATGAAATCTATCCGCGACATTGTAATTTCTCCATTACAAATATTCAAATTTGCATCGTTACTGCAATTTCTCCAACACTTTGCATTGTTACTGCAATTTCTTCAACACTTAAATGGAAATTATCCACAATGCCAGAAATTCTCCAATAAAAAAATTGAATTTTACAGCGTTATCGCAATTTCTCCAGCGCTCGCATAAAATTTACCCACAATACCGCAATTGCTCCATCACAAAAATACAATTCTGCAGCGTCACTGCAATTTCCGCAATTCTCAAATAAAATTTCTCTACATCCATGCAATTTTTCTAGTGCAAAAATTAATATACCGAATGCAATAAATTTTCATTTCTTAAAAAATAACAATTATATATATATATATATATATATATATATATATATTGCACACCCCATGTGTTCCTTCGTACAAAATCCCCATAAAGCCCTCCTATATTTATATATACGAGGTGTCGTGTGTATGTGCATCCGAACACAATGAATTTGCATGCATACGTGGATATGACCAGGCAAAGTCGAAAATAGGTCAATCGCACCGACAACCACGTCTAGTATGTACTTACGAAGGTAATCCTATATCGCGTCGTATACACCTCGTGTTTCGTTTCGACGCTATCGCGCGTAGAGGAGCTTCCTTGCTTTGCTTTACTTTACTTTACCTTACGTTACTTTGCTTTACTGCCTTTCTTTTCAGCCATACCTGCCGCTCCAAAATGCTATTTCGCTGCATCGCATCGCATCGCATCCTTGTGTTTAACGTCATTTCCTCTCCCTCACTCTCCCTGAACGTTCATTTCGAGCTGAATGGGGATTTTCAAAAGATTTCATGCGGTAAATGGTTACTCGCTGCTGGATTCAATGGAAATAAGGGACCTTTCAACTGTTTATCAAAAAACAAGAAGTTTATTTATCCTCATGCCAGAGGGAACCGTGAAGACGAAGCGCAGCATCCCGGTGCTACGTAATTTCCTTTCTTTTTTTTTTCCTTTTTTTTTATTGAAGTGGTTTCTCGTCGTGGTTTGAATCTTGGTTCGAATTTTCCCTGAAACCAGCAGCAAGAATTTCTATTTAATCGTATATTTCTTTCCCAGAAATGCATTTCATGGCTTACATCGAAAGTAGCAAATAGTTGTAATGAAATACTAATATTATAATTTTGATGAACCGCTATAGAATAAATGCCCGGAAATTCGAAATTTTAATAGCGTTTTTCTGAAAATGAAAATTCTCATCAGAAAAGTTTCTTAAGCCCTTTGATACGGGGGGGGGGGGGGGGGGGGGTGTCAATTGAACAAAAATATTCTTTAAAAATATTTTTTAATGGAATCATCAAAAATAAACAACTTTTTTTCGAAAACAGTAGCTTTACGATTTTCAATATATAAATTGGTACCTAAATGAATATAATTTAAGAAAGAAATATAATTATTCAACCCCGTTGAGTGATATAATTGACCCCAACACAGGGGCAATTGAACCACCGGTTGGATTCAAGCGGTACGATAATTAGTATATTGAAAATGATTACAAAATTATGTCAGTTTTAATCAAGTTATTTCAATTTTGAAATATAAATATTGTTAAGTATTTTGCCAAGAGGTGAAAAAAAATATTTTAGTGCTCGTAAACGCAAAAACTCGAATGTTGCAATATCGAGTGATCATAATTGTTCCAAATTGTCGCAAAACTAAGGGTTTACCTACTGGAACGTCATTCTAAAAGGACATTTTAAATTTCCATCTTTATTATATTCTTAAGTCGACTGGTTCACTTGCCCCGTGATTCAATTGACCCCGCTCTCACCAATGCCAAGTTAGTGCCGTCATTCATTTCACGTGCATTCAGTTTTACTTGTATGTCAAGGGGTTACATTTCGAAATTCACGTTTTTTGCCTCTCATTTAATTAATTGCATCATTCGACGTTTTTTTAATCTTCGTCTTTGGAGTTGTTATACGTAAAAAAGAAAATTATTATGTATACAAAGAGGTATATCCAAAAAACTGGTTTATGGTGTGTATACACCATAAACCTGTATAGGATGGCTGAAAAGTTCCCGTAATTTTCAGAAACGAGTAAAAAAATATATCGAAGCCAATGGAGGCAATTTTGAACATTTGTTGTAATTTTTCTTGCTTAAATTCATTGTTATTGTCCTACCAAAGTGTTTTATTTCTTGAGTGTATTTGTTCGTTGACGTATGTGGTAGTTATGGCCTGTTGAAATATCTAAAAAAAATTGCTGGAACTTTTCAGCCACCCTGTTATTTAAACCCAGGTTATCATTTCATTGGCGTTCTTTCCTGTACATCCTATTTTGTGGCAGCAGAGAGTTCAGAAACCGAAGAAGAATCTTTCGGTGCGGGAAATTGTAACATCAACGGCCACAGCAACGGTAAAGAACGGGCGCGGTTGTGTTTGCATGTGCATCGAGAAAACAATGCGAGAAGATTAATTAAGAATGCCAGCCGGCGGAATGTTAAAATTATTTATCATCATTCTCTGAGATAGCGGGAGAAGCGGCATCAGAAGCTGCAGAAACGTCGTATCTTCCGCATATTCTCGGGTCACGAGCTTCGTACACGTACGGGCACGCATTCTCGAGGGTGAAATTAGCAGGGAAGCACTTTTCATTTGGACTTACGGTCTGCACCCGTGAGATTCGCGTAAGAGGAAGGATCCAACCGCAGGAATTCCGGCGTTCGTGGTATTGAGGAACGTTTCGATAAAAAAAAAAATTCAAAATTTTAGCCTGCCACGAAGAGTCGAGTAACAACAACAATGACAATAACGACAATAACCAGCGATGGCGATAGTAACAAAAATAGGAGCGATAGAAAAAACAATAATAACGAATAGGGCGAATTCTCTGCTTCGGGGGCCAATTGGAGACCATTTGCGGGGAATGGAAGAAAGAGGAATCCAGAATAATCCGTTGTTTTCTCCTAAAATTAGAAAAGAGGACGAGAGGTCAATCAAGAATCGCCGATCGATAGGTGTCCTTTGGCAACAATTATAGATACACAATTAGGGACACTTGGTTTTTTTTTAAACCGAAACCCGGTTTACTGCAATTCCCGATTTTATTTATCAGCCCCAGACGCAACACGCGATCCCGAGAACTGCAATGACCAAAACAACAACAGGATAACAACGATGATAATAATAATAATAATAACAATCTTTGCTAGGGAACTCTTTTCCCCTTATCTCATAGGAGTTTCCAGAGATAAGATAAGAGAAAGATACGATCTCCGGCACCCATGCAACGAATGACTCCAAAGTGCATAATTGGATATGAACACTGTGTCAGTTAGTAAGTCAGTCCGTCATGCTAGGTTTTGTTACACATCGGATTGCACTGAGCCTCCTCTTGGTGCTAATGATGCAGTTCCAGTTCCACTTCCATTTCCGCCATCAGTTCCAGCTCGCGATGCACTTTACGACTCTATTGCGTTAAATGCATTGGCGAAAACATTCGTTTTGATGAAAAGGGTCTCTCTCACATACACACACACACACACACATACACATATATACCGCTGGCGCTGGCTTAATTAATAGCCCGGTGCATTGAACCTGTGCGAGGAGCCCGTAATAAAACCCACCCGGAAACTGCAGGGTGCAGTTGCAGTTGAAAGGAAGAAAGGAAATTTGACGAATTCGCACTTACGTAAGGCCTGTGTGTGTGTGTGTGTGTGTGTGTGTGTGTGTGTGTGTGTGTGTGTGTGTGTGTGTAGAATCATATAGATTTCGTGTGACGAAAAAAAGGGATGATCCGAGCGGATCAGAGCCGATCGAAGCAGAGCCTGAGTCCAGTTCCGTCATTGAAACAACGTCGTACTTATGTTAGGTTCATTCGTTGGTTCGTTGAAACCGGTCCTACCGCCTTGCTTCAGCTATTCACTATAAGTAGGTAGGTAGATACGCATACGTTCAAAGGAGAAAAAGATGAAGAAAAAGGAGAAGCCTCCAGGAACTGAGAGATGAAGATGCCATAAAAGTGCATCCAATGCGCGCGCGTCCCCTTCCTCCCCTACGTTCCTACCTCTTTGTCTCTGCATTACGATTACGATTATTCAAATTCTTGTCGATATTTCCAGGAATTCCGACGATTCGAGCTTATCTTTGATCAATTTTTGCAAGAATCCCGGAACTTTCGTCTCGGTTTTCCCCGACACCGGAATTTCCAGTACGAAACTGCTACAATTTCAAATGTTTCGTGATTCATTTAGTCTCCATGCTGCTCGTTAAGTCTTTCAAATCTATGTATTGTTGCTTACAAGGAGACCAGCCAAACCCGAACTCACCGATTTCAATAATTTTTATACATGTCGTAGAGCATGAAAAAATAAAGAACACGTATTTTTTTTATCTGCTAAGAAACGCTTTTAAGGGATAAAAACCACCCTTAAAGTTCACGCAAAAAAAAAACCGTTTTTCCGATACATCTCGGCTAATTCTTTTTTGCTCAAAAATGTCATTGCACTCTCGTAATTAATAAAAAATAATATTCAGCTCGCTTGGAGAGTATGTTTCATGGGGGAAATGTGCTTTTCATTGTTATAAGTAGGTATTATGCCTTTAAGGGTAGTGAAGGAATGTAGGGGTGGTTTTATGCAAAATCCTGAGATATGTTAACTGAATTATTTTATTTTATTTACAACAATATTTTTTTCTTATTTTCTTAAGGCTAAAATTGATGTTTTACACTGAACATATCAATGAAAAATAGCGTTTTTCTAAAACAAAAAATAGGGGTTGCAACCACAATAGTCAGAAATATATCCATTAAGTAGTGATTTTCATAAGAAATATTTTCCATTTTGTCCCATCGCAAAATGTTCATTAGGAGCCTCGATATTTCAGAAAAACGTTTTTTTGGGTGAACTTCGAGGGTGGTTTTCACCCCTTAAAAGCGTTATTTAGCAGATAAAAAAATGTGTCCTTTATTTTTTCATGCTCTACAACATATAGAAAAATTATTGAAATCGGTGAGTTCGGGTTCGGGTGGTTTCCTTGTTAGAAAAGTATTAACCCTTCGTTACTCGCACGAAGAAAATCCCGCGTCGCGCAAATGTACGTTGACCCCATGCGAGCAGTTAAGGGTTAAGAGCTATAAGGTCATGTAGCAATTGAAATCACATGCACTTCACAAAAATTGTCAAGACAATTGAACATAAACATCGCTTTTAACTCCTTCACCTACACGCCATCTGCCGATCGCTCGAGCCATAGTAAACAAGAAAGTCGGTCGCACGTAGTGCCATTTACCTGTTCAGCCGTGTGCCCGAACTAGCGCAAAATGTATATATGTATATTTCGGGGCAACAAAAAGAATTGTAAAATAAAAAATTCCTCACCACGAGTCAAACTCGTAGTTTTCGCTTATGGCGCAAATTCTTTATCACGAGTCAGACTCGTGGTTTTCGCTTATGGCACAAATTTGTTACCACGAGTCTCACTCGTGGTTATAGGCCAAAGGGTTAATTCTTCAGGAGTTTCCATGTCTCCCGACGACGGTACCCTTTTATTACCGTCCTCGGGTAACGCTCTCCCCATACCCATTGTTTTATTAGTTACATCCCACTACTATAAATGTGACAAACCTTACCATCTCCAAGGGGACGAACAATTTCCACCAATTAAGGTACAATTTTTCTGTGATCAATGAAATTCCTCAAATTTCTATATACCAGCAGCTTGGCGACGCGCGCCTTCTTCAAGAATGAAATTTAGAAAATCAGTCTTGAACCACACTTCAAAGTAGAAGTAATAAACATCGACTTTAAATAGTTCACTTATGTTAAATAAAGATATATTTTATACAGAATAAATGCCCATCAACCCCCTTTTTGTTAATTTAAGAATCGGCTATTTCAAGAGGTACAAAATTACAAGATTATTTTGCAACTACTCGAACATCAAGTTTCCACACGAAAGTGTCCAAGAACCCGAATTTTTAGTACGAAATTACTTGAAACCTGGAAATTTTCATTCGATATCGTTCAACGTCCGCATCTTCTAGCGCAAATTGCTCGAATTCTAAATTTCTTTCCGAAAATATCAGACACCTAGAATTCGCAGTACCGAATTGCACGAATCTTCGAATTCCCAACAGAAACTTACCGACAAGTCAAATATTTATTGTGCAATTGTCGAAAACTTCAAATTCTGAGCAAGAAATTAGTAAATTCCTCAAAGATTGAAAGCTACTCAAAATCTGATATTTCCTACATGAGAAATTCTGGATCCAGATCCAGAAACTGCAATTCTTCAGTACTTGGTGTCTGGAGGTACCCAGGCTTCAGCCATTGAACGTTCAATCCCTTTAACTCTGTTGGGTGGATTCCTGGAAAAAACAATTGCTGTTGGCTGCCACTCCAGAACCGCTGGATTTGCCGTCTCATCGAAAAATCGTTATCCTTGCTGGAGGAGGAATTCGGAATATGCCGTTATGCTAAGAAGGACGAAGAAGAAGAAGCATTAAGATGAGTTACTGCCGTTACTATGTATCACAGCAATAAGTCATCCCCTTTAATGTCGCTTTTTCGTTGGAGTCTCCTTGCGGTTCCACGCGAGGCAAAAGCCTAAAAGGAGGAAGAGACGCAAGGAGGAGGCAAGAGAAGAGAAATCTTTAGGGAGGTAAGACTTTCAAAGAGCATCAGCAGTCGAGACTCTCCCTGAAGTTCCTCTCTAAAATCCCACGCAGTGCCTCTAAGTAGGTAGGTCACCTGCCCGCAGGGTAATTGCATTCGATGCAACCCACACCTGACTGACTGGCTGACGACTGCCTGCCTGCCTGCTTCAAACCCACGTGTGCTCACCTAAAACATATTGGATTAGACGCGACAAGAATTCATGCTACGATACTCTCATGTATGTAACATATGTGTGCGTTTCGTGTGGCACCAGTACCTGACACCTGTGACGCGACCTATAAGGCGGAAGGGCTTGATTATTAGGTTTACCTGAATTTGATTTTCAGGCCCTTTTAGGGATTTTGAGGAGCGAAGAATGGAAGATATTTTTTTAGTAACTTTTAGGTAGTTGATAATTATTTATTGGTTCAAAAAAATGAAATGAAAAGAAATGAAAAAGTCTTTTATTTTTTTCTTTCAAGTAGAAAATTAGGGTAAATGCAATAAGATTAATTTTGGAACGGGTAAAATAGGAAAAGACCAAATATTATTAAAATTGTAAGACCAAATATTATTAAAATTGTTGTTGTTGTTGTTATTATTATTATTATTATTATTATTATTGATATTATTATTGATATTATTATTATTATTGTTATTATTATTGTTATTATTGTTATTATTATTGTTATTATTATTAGTATTATTAGCATTATCATCACTATTGTTGTTGTTTTTACTTTTCTTTAAATATTGGTTGGATAATATTGGACAATTGTTGAAAAAGATTTTACACTTGGACGTCAAGTACAAAATTAGACTTATTTTTGGATAATACTAGTACAGTTGATTTTTAAGGATTCCAGTTTGTTATTAAAACTATATTTTGCGAAATACAAAGGAACAATATTGTAACATCATGAAAAAATATGAAAACCAAACACATATAATTGAAAATCAGCAATTCTTGTGAAAACACGTAGTCAACGGTTACTACAATTTGTAAAAAAACAATCAATTTCTGAAAAATAAAATGTTATTAGTTCAAAAAAATGATATGAGAAAAGTTATAGTTTTAAAGCATAGAATTTCTGTAGTCAACCATCCTTGTTGGCTAACAAAATATTGTATGCATTATATCCTGAACTGTTTTTCCAACGCAGCAATTCATATAAAAGTTAATATCAAGCAAACAGCAAATTCGATTGTAAATCCATGTGAACGTAATTACTTCCTTCAACAAATTACCAGGAATACAATATATTGATAACATATACCAGTTAATATATATGCATATTCATTGTTCCAGCTAAAAAAAAGCAATTTTTCCAAAAACATAAAACAACAACAATGATGATATAATAATAATAATAATGATAATAATAATAATAATAATAATGATGATAATAATAACAATAACAATAATAATCCAAATGAGACGGAAATTAAAAAAAAAAAAGATCGGGAACTTCCAGAATTCTTTCACTGGAAGGAATTCTGCAATAACGTTTATTTTGAAACCGCCGGTGAAGTCAAACCTATTCTCGCTATCCATGAGAAAAATAGAGAACGGGGAAGAAGAAGAACAAGAAGAAGAATGACGACGACGGTGGTGTTGTTGGAGCCGCCGAAGCCGGCCAGAAATAGCTTATGGTGCATACAGCGAAGTGCAACGGTGCAACTTACGTATCTGTTATGCTAAAGCGCAGTAGCACGCGTTTCCTGTCGTTGTCGTCTCCTCCTCCACCACCACCACCTCCACTTCCGAGCGCTACACGTTTCCGGAAGAGGGTGGATGGAACGCGCGTCACATATGTTGCATGCATTCACACACACACACACGGATGATGCAAGTATGCGACGAGTGCATAAACGCTCGTACGACTTGGCACATATGAAGCAGCTAAGCTACTCCACCGGGGATCGTACGACGATCTGCAACGAGAGCAAGAGAGAAGCACGCACGTCACGTATGCGATTCAAGGTGCGAAGATTGTTAAGACACCGATACAGAGATACGTGCGGAGGCTGCAAGCATGCATGCATGCATGCATTTATGCAGTTCCTCCTTCGGTTCTTCTTCTTCTTCCTCCTAGGGCTGGAACCGCTGCTGATGACGTTGATCGGAATTCGGGAGCTTGATGACGAATCAGAAATTTATTTCAACTAGCTTCTGTCGGGAATTCCGATAAATGCAACCGATGCAACTATTTCCTGGTGCAGCATGCGAGAATAATGTCCAATTGATTGGCTATGAATGCCTACGGACGTGCTTAAATGCATCTGGTGCATTAAATGTGCGTTTGCGTGGAAATTGAGGAATTCCTCAATTCGTGTATTTTGAAATTATACGTATTTTAATTTTTTGTTTTTTTTGTTTTTTAGGTCTCGTATATTTACGTTTATATATTTTACAATTAACTAAAGCCAATTTAGGTAATACATATATATATAGGTATATAAAGACGGGGGACGCGAACTAGGGGTGTATCGGGGTAACACAGTTGGATTTATCGCTACTACTTTCATCTTATGGAGCCCCTTTTCGGGGCTTTTACGACCCCTTTTTCTTTATTATTAACTTATTTTGGAATTTCGAGAGACCGGACCTAGCGAGAGATCGATTCCACGTGCGAGAGGTGGCAAAACTTCTTGAGTTCCTGCTTTTCGACCTACTTTGTTTATTTATTTTACCGATTTCCCCTGTTTTTATATTTTTTTTTCTTATACCTCGTGTCTAATCTCTTTCCACCGATTGTCCTACATCTCTGTTGTTATTTACTTTATTGTAAATGAAATTGTAGTTTTTGCAAGACAAAATATTTGTCGAACGCTTATAGGGGATGAATATCTTTCCACTACCGGCTTCGTCGAATCCCTTTGTTGAAACTTCCGGATTCCAATTTCTAGAAAGGATGCTTCCGTTTTCCTCCAACCAAAGGGAAAAAATAATAATTATAACAATATCCGGTAACGATTTTGCCTATTTTACCCGATTGAAAAATGAATTTTTACGTAAATTACTTTTGTTCACAATTATTTATTTCATATATATTATATTTATAGAAAATTTTATGCATTTTCCAAGTATATCAAATTTCATTTACGTTTTCTCATGTTTGTTAAAAAATCAAATTATTTTTTAAATGTTAAAAAATTAATTCAATTTTTCTGGAACCCAACGAAAAATAGTGACAATAATAATGATACTACTACATACTACTACTACTACTGCTGCTGCTGCTGCTGCTGCTGCTGCTACTGCTACTGCTACTACTACTAGTACTATTAATAATAATAATCATAATAATAATAATAATAAGAAGAAAAATAACAAGAATAATAAGAATAAAAATAAAAATTAGTCTCTTCCTATTTTACGTTTTAAAATTAATATTATCGTATTTACCCAAACTTTTTACCTGGATAAAAAATTTAATAACAATTTTTTTCTGGGATTCAAAGCAAAATCATAATAATATTAACATCCATCGGGGGGAGGGGGGATACAACCATCTGGGATTCCACGTTACTGATATTGTTTTAATTTTTTTCTATGTTACAACATGTGATGAACGTAAAGAAGAGAGATATAGAGAGAGAGAGATTGATTGATAGGGATAATTTCATCGTCTAGCGTTTACTCTTGCCATGGAAAAGTAAAGTCAATAACCATAATGAATTCGCGTATAAATTTGTTATACGGCGTACGCTTCATTAATCATACGCTCTGGCCTTCCGTCTCAGTACGTTATTAATCCGCAGAATTGATTATCTGACCCATTTCACGGCGAGAGCGAGAGCAAACCAATATCAATACCAATACCAATACCACCAGCACCAGCACCAGCACCGGCACCATCGCTAAATTCGAAATAACAATGTGGCTCGAATTCGCTCATTGGAACGCCATCATCGTCATCAGCTGAAAAAGCTTTTGAATCTCCCAACTTGCCGGATGGATGCTGTTTCATGCAAGTTTCTTCCTCTTGTTGTTGTTGTTGCTGTTGCTGTTGCTGTTGCTACTGCTGTTGTTGATGTTGCTGCTAGTGTTTTCGAACAAGGGAAAATGTAATCTTCATGAATAGGACTTCGCCTCAAGTTCGCAAGCAGCGAGTGGAATTTCATCTACAAGAGAATATTTCATTAATGAAGAGAGACTTAGCCGGCTGCAAATCCTCCTACCCGGTTCATTATCATACACGCTCGCCCCCCGGTTTCAAGTCTACCGGCGAAGGAAGGATCCGTTGGAAGTTCCACGGATCCGGAAATTTACAGCCGAGGGTTTCCCTTTTGCAACAAAGAGACGAAGGGGGCAACCGGAATTTGGGAGATGAAGTTTGAATTTTGCACAGTTCTTCTAGATGAATTTGCAAATTCTGGTGTTGGTTGAGTTATCCTTGATCATCTTTTTTGTAGCTTATGTAACTTGCCCAAAGAAAAATGTAACTAGTTTTGTATTAAAGATAATGCAGCTTTTGGGGGAAAAAAGATAAATTTTAGAAAATTAAATTCTTCCAAGACCTTATTCTCGAGAAATAGGAGAAATTCCAATTTTTGCCTAAAACACAGAAGTAATAGGTATGATTTCGACGAGAGTGAAGGTAGAGTTTCGATTTTTGCGGATTTTCATAAGAAATTTTTGAACTTCAATAGATAATTTCACTTGATAAGAAATAATTGTAGAAGTTTAGATTTTTACCATCGAAAATGGGAAGAAATATAAAATCAAGGGAATTTTTCGAGGAAAATTATAAATCCCAATATCATCATGTAGCGAAAGAGATTGTTGAAATTTAGATTTCTTCCAATTTTCTAAATTTTATCTGCCCAGAACGTGATGGAATATAAAAAATTGAAACGTAAATCGAGATAAAAATAGATTTGTACTGTTCAGAAATTTTCTCAAAAAACATTCTAAATTCCAAAATTATAGTCCATTAAAACAAAAACGTTATTGAAATTTAGATTTCTCCTAATTGTGTTAATATTTTTCCAAACAAAACTTAAAAAACATATCAGATATTTTAACCCTTTCAGGGGCACATTTTTCCTTGACACTTATTATAAAAATAAGAGTGACTACTAGGATTTTTGGGGTCACTGATTACGAATCCAAAGTCAGATTTTCAAAATTCAAATTTTGAGATTTTTGCAATTTTAAGAATTTTTTTTTAAACTGAGCAATGAAAAATTTTGAAAAAAAAATATGTTATAAACCTATATATGGAGAATACGTAAAAAAATTTTCAGAGCTGTAGCCATATGCCTTAC
The DNA here is from genome assembly GCA_949825005.1 of Gasteruption jaculator. Classification (NCBI taxonomy): domain Eukaryota; kingdom Metazoa; phylum Arthropoda; class Insecta; order Hymenoptera; family Gasteruptiidae; genus Gasteruption; species Gasteruption jaculator. The sequence continues at coordinate 9,044,069 of OX463762.1, forward strand.
CGAGAAACTGATTTTTCAGTGAAAAAACAGCATTTTTTCATGTTAACTGTTTATAACAAGTATTTAAATAAATTAATTATTGCAATTTTACGCCAAAACTCATAAATTAGGTACCCAAGAATCTCAAAAATACTTTTGTACCTATAGATAGGGCAAAAGGTGTCAGAAATATTAAAAAAACGACTAAAAAATAGGTGGGACATATATGTCCCACTGCCCCTGAAAGGGTTAAAGTTCAGGAGAATTAAAAAAAAAAGAGAAAGAATATTTTCAGGAATTTCCCTAATAAATTTCCACATTCTATACTTTACTATAATTCTACGATTTTCCTAATTTTACGAATTCAGAGAAACTGGGGATAAATAAATATAGACGGGCATTTTTCAAAAATTGTCACGCCAAATTTGGGGTAAATAAGAGAAAATATCAAATTTTTTCCAATAATCGTTAGATTTTTTTTAGAATTGGTGGAAACATAGGGGCGAGAGCAAATAACACGAGACAAAACCGATCACTGGCTTTGAATGAGTCTCTGAATTAGTAATGTGCGCGATTTCTTTTTTTTTTAGGTTAGGATAGGGGAAAGCGGTTAAAAACCAGGGCAAACACTCGTTACCGGAGGTACGGGAAAAAACACCGGTTTGTACATAAAACGGGAGAAAGCGAATGACGCCGTTTATTAGATCGCTATAGGGTGAGAATGGATTCCCGAAATAATTGAAAATGACAGATGTCATTGCAGTTATATTCATTGATGTTTCCAAGGGTTGGGCCGAAATTCATACGACGAACGAACGATTGAATTTTCGACGCGGGTTATTTATACACCCCCGTGTTTCGCTTTTGTTCTCACCGAAAGAGGAACGATAACAGTCGATTTTCTAGAGAATGAAAAAAAAATTGATGAAAAAGCAAGGACATCGGAACACTTTCCAGGGAAAATTTATTTCTATCTATAATAATGCAAATTCTAAGAAAAAAATTGTAAAGTTACAAATTACTCGAATTTTCATATTCTTATTTTGAACGCGAAAATATAGAAATGTATTACTTTCGCTGAAAAATCCCAGAATTTTATAAATTGATTAAATCGTAAATAATTTTGGTATTTTATTGCCAGAGGAATTATGTAAATTGATTGTAATGTTCAAAACACCTGCTTTTCCGCGATTTGCCCCATGACACGTCAAGGGCATAAACGAATAAATAAATAAATAAATAAATAAATAAATAAATTTGAAAAATTCGAATTTTCAGAATGTGAGGAATTTTAAAAATGATTGAATTCACTATCGAAAGTTACTAGATTTAAAGAAATTTCAAACTCTCTTTACTAAAAATTAAACTTCGCTATTTTTACTGGGAAACCTCTCAATTTTGAATTTTAGCATGGTTATAGATAATTGTGATGTTTAATTACGGAAGAAATTTGCTAAAACTGGAAGTATTGAGTTTTTAGAAAATTACACAAATGCTAGAAATGGAAAAAAAAATAGAAAATCTCTCAATTTTGAATACCAGTATAATTATAAATAATTTCTATATTTTATGACGGAAGAACTTTCCTAAAATTGGAATCTTTGAATTTTCAAAAAAATCCCACAAATTCCAAAAATATTTAAATTGATTTTCGAAATCATCGAATTCGAGCAATTTTCGTTCTTCTTTTTACCAAAAATTGAAATTCACTATTTTTACTGAGAAATCCTTTAATTTTATGAGTTTTAATATAATTATAAATAATTTGGGTATTTTATTAGCAGAGAAGTTCCGTAAAATTGGCACATATAAAATTAGCATACGTATGTGTATGTATATACATCTGTGTGTGTGTGGTTGGGTGTATCCTTTCGGAAGAACCTTTTTGGAGGAGCGTCATACATATCCCGCTGTTTAATTAGGAATCGAGAAAAGAGAACACGGACGCCTGTTTACCCTCTTCCTCGAATTTCCCCATTTCTCTCTTTCCGTGAAAACGTAGGTAAAGTTTTCGCCACATGATTATATGGACGTCAGCCGGGTCGGTGTCCCGGTAATCAGGCTGTTCCATGGGAAATGAAATCCCGGGTGAAACTTTACAGCGAACAAAAAGAAAATCGCCCGCTCCGATCGTTTTTCTCTCCAATCAACGCACTGCAGATTTTAGATAAAAAGATTTTTTCCAGCTTTTTAACTCGAAGCTCCGTCTCCCAAAAAATGAAAAAAAAATTTCGGAAACCAACTAGTAGGGCTTTCTCAGTAAAAAATAGGGAAAGCACGAGTTCCAAAAATTCCAGCATTTTTGAGATTCGTAACATTTTGAAAATTCAAAGATTCTAATTTTAGGGTATTTCTTTGAAATAAAGTATCGAAATTATTTAGAATTGTATTAATATCTAAAATATACCAATATTTAGATTTTTTATTAAAAAAAACAAGCTACAATTTTTCGAATTCATTGTCAGTGTCTTTCAATAATGAATGCCAGCAATTTTGAGATTCATGAGATTTTGAAAATTCAAAGATTCTAATTTTAGGGTATTTCTTTGAAATAAAGTATCGAAATTATTTAGAATTGTATCAATATTTAAAATATACCAATATTTAGATTTTTTATTAAAAAAAACAAGCTACAATTTTTCGAATTCATTGTCAGTGTCTTTCAATAATGAATGCCAGCAATTTTGAGATTCATGAGATTTTGAAAATTCAAAGATTCTAATTTTAGGGTATTTCTTTGAAATAAAGTATCGAAATTATTTAGAATTGTATCAATATTTAAAATATACCTATATTTAGATTTTTTGTAAAAAAAAATCAAACCCTAATTTTTTTCGAATTCAATGACTTTCGATAATCAATGCCAGCACTTTTGAGATTCGTGAGATTTTGAAAATTCAAAGATTCTAATTTTAGGGCATTTCTTCGAAACAAAGTGTATCACAATTATTTCGAATTGTATTAATATTTAAAATATACCAATATTAAAATTTTTTTATTAAAAAAAAATAGACGCTAAATTTTGTCGAATTCAGTGACTTTCGCTAATAAATTCAAGTATTTATCACATATACATATATTTTCGTAAGCGCGTGTGTGTGTATGTAATTGTGTGTGCATGTGTATTACACAGGCGAAATGTTGACCGTCGTCTGCCTGTGTTTGCAGAGTAAACTCCGGCCGTAGCATGGAAACGCGCGGAAGCAAAGGAGAAATTTTTCACTTTGAAGTTTTAATGACAAAAAAAGCTGTGGGGGATTTCGGTGTTATGCAAAAATACACACACAAAGTCGCTAACGTGGAACAACATTGATACTGCATATCTCGCTTTCGGCGGTCGTTAACTTCATCTTTTCGACTTTCCTTTTTCAATTAATTCGATATCCGGCAGAAAGGGAGGGTGTGTTTTGGATTTCCTTCCTTTGCACACTCGGGTTCAGGCTCTGTATCGCATTCAGACACTCGGGTTTTACGTTACGTCATATCTCGGGAGACGTACGGTAAATTTGATTATCGCTGTCAGCAAAATGCAAGATGCAAGATGCATGATACAAGATGCAAGTTGCAGTCGGATATCGCGCAAGAAGAAATTACATCGTTTCGAATTTCCAGCGTGAGGTTTTTCGTATCTCTCGTGTGTTTTGACTCGGTTAGATTTTACCGCCACGTGCTCCATGGGAAGAATTTTTGCAAATTCAGTCTCGACTAATAAATGAGCCGTTTATTTTGAAAGTGGCCTAAGTCCATTTTTAAAGAGTCATTATATATATATGGGCATAAATAATTAGTTTTCAGCAATTTAATTAGAAATTTTTGGAGTTTTTCATTTTTTTTAAATGGACTTAAGTCACTTTCAAAATAAACGGCTCACATAAAATAAATTAGTTCTAATTTCAAAAAATAAATAAAAATCAATAAAGCAGTCGCTATCAATCGTATGCAATGTTCATGCATTTTTCGAATATTATTCCTTTGATTAAATAATTAGTTATTTAAATTTTAGCAACATATTTAAATTATAAACAATGTATATTTATAATGTATCATTAGAAAAAAACCGCTCTAGATTTCAAATATAGTAGCGCAATTGCAAAAAATAAAATTCAGTCAATAGCAATAACAATGCGTCAAGTATTTGATCGATTTCTTCCAGAAATTTTGTAATTTTGTTCCACAAAATTGGATGGAACAACTCTCATACGTTTGTGGCAGCCCCTAACAATTTTGTTCTTGAACTAATAATATTTTTTTTCTGTGTAGAATTTCTAATGGCGATTGCGCTACTAACCAAAAAATATTTTCGAATTTATTCCAGGATTTGTAATTAATTAAAGAAATTCATAAGCTACGAAACTAATATTTCATTGCCGGAAAAATTGGATATCCAAGCCAAAAGGTGAAACAAAAGCTGGACCGGACTATCGCCATACTCGGACGCAGCTGGTCGGCAATTGCATTAGGCTAATTAAATTTCACGGCTATGACGAGGGTAAACAAGACGCGAAGCGTAACGTGATGTACTACAATGGCGAATTGACCGACATTTTGCTGGACCATTGTACGTTTTTGTGCCTGACAACCGTTAATGGAGTGAATTTCGCAAAATTACCAGCAATTATTTGCATTCGGCTATACCGCGGCTGGATGGATACGTTTTATCGAAACTTCCCTCCATTGTCAAATACCATTATTTCAATATTTCTCGTTGTCGTTATACATATATTGTTAATTAGATTTCCTTCAACCGACGTCAGTGTCACCGGTAGGTTTGACAATTTCACCGATTTCTACTTGGCCCCCAGCAATTGCCGACAGACTTTAGAGAATTTCCCAGAAAATCTAGCCAATCTATTGTAGATATTTCGGTTTTAAAGCGTGCATCAAATTCAGTGACTTACGATTATAAAAATACAAATTTTTGGTACTATTGGAATTTTCGTAATTTCCTTGACGGAAAATTTCGATGTTCCAATCGAAAAATTTCGATTTTCTCCTTTAGTCAAATTTCACTGAAAGGATTTTCTTGTAAAAATTACAGATTTTGATATTTAGGCTAAAAAATTATATTTTTTAAGAATCGTGACTTTTAATTATCGATTAATGATTTCTGGATTTTAAAGGATTTCTGGGGAAATTTTTGATATTTTTGCGAAAAAATTAAATTTTTTTAACTATTCTGCTTTTCACTTACCGATTTCAAATTTTTTCGAATTTATGGAATTTCGGAATATGAAGAATTCCAATTTTTAGAATATCTTAATCTCCCCCAGCGAATTTTCGAAAACCAAAAAAATAAAAATAAAAAAGATACATTGGAAAATTACAAAGTTATTACCTGTCGTCAGTCGAAACAGCGATAACACCCATGGCAAAATTATAAAAAAATTCGATTTCAATTTTGTTCCAGTTGCATTAAAATTAATTACCAGATTTTTGCTGCAGGTGTTGCACACTCGTTCAATTCTGTAACTGACTTTTGCAATTCTAACGCTTCCTCGGTTTCGCTTCGGGTGGGAAAAATTGGAAACCACGATATTATCTACAATCTGCCACAATACCAATCGCCTCTTTCTTTTTTTTTTTTTTTTTATTAATACGTAGTTTTCGACGTCGTGTTTATCATTCCAGCGAATGAACTGCAATGTAAATATCGATACGTACGTATGTATATATGAAATATACGCGGAGGTTGTGAAAATATCTAATAAATGTTTCTGTATAGATCGTAACAAATTTCATGTTTTGCAGATATGTTGTCGCGATGGAGAGCGTTGTTGCAATTTTGCAACAAAGAAATGCTGGTATTTATAGAAAAGAGACGAGATTTATAGATTCACGTTGATTTATAGAAATGACGTGCGGGTTTTGACAGTTTATTCGGATTAACGATGTTTTGCATTTGTCCTTTATGCCATTTTAGAGAATTACCAGTTGTATATACCGCAGATTTTAATATTTTAGAGTGAAAGCGTGGAATTTGCTTGAATTATCTGGTTTCCGAAATCGATACCAGAGTTTTGGAATTTTTCGAATTTTGTAAAACCAAACGTTACAATTTTGCGGAAATTTTTTAGTATTTTACTTTTCGTTTGATTACTGAAACGTAAGGATTCCAATTGCAGGAAATTTCAGGATTTTAGCGAAATTTTCATAATTCCCAAAAATTTTAATAATTCTTATTTTTCATTGAAAAATACGGCAGCTCCTGAAATTCCTCCTCGAGTGCTGGTGTTATTTCAAAAATCACAGGATTCTAGCAAAGTTTCGATAATTTGCAAAAAATGTATTTTTCATCTAAAAAAAACAGCAGCTTTTTAAATTCTTTCTTGAGTACCGGTATTATTTTTGGGTTGGAATCGTGGGATTGCGAATCCGGAACTAGGATTGCCTTTTTTTTTCCTGCTCTCGAAGAGACAAACCGTCGTTATTTGGCGAAGTTTTAACGAAACTTTTAATAGTTCTTGAGAAGTAAGATAAAGAAGGCAGCCCATATTCCAGTTGCATCAGCGTTACGAGATGCATCCTTTTAAAATATAACCATACAGAGTACACGGTTCCGTTCCAAGAATGCACGCCATTTCCTGCGGCCATTACCCTATTTTCATTATTTCTATTGCTCTCAAACAATAATGCCCCTGCTGTTACCCTCTTTTTTCTCCCTCTACCCCGTGTCGTTCTTCACGGAGATATTTATTTGGCACGGTACTTTTTACCGTAGAATTCAGGAACGAGAGCACCTATTTTATTGTAAATTTTTTTCCAATCATTGTCACTCTCGAAAAAGAATTTTCTTCCATAGTGAAGAAATGAGTCGATGAATAAATATGGGGTGGCTGAAATGTTCCCGCAATTTTTTTTTTTAGATATTTTAACAGGCTATGACTACCACATGCATCAATCAACGAACAAATACACTCCAGAAATGAGACACTTTGTTGGAACAATAACAATGAATTTAAGCAAGAAAAATTACAACAAATGTTCAAAATTGCCTCCATTGGCTTCGATACAATTTTTTTACTCAAAAAGGAAATTGCGGGAACTTTTCAGCCACCCTGTATATAAGAAATGCATAATTTAGAATTCAAGAAAAATTATTCTTAAAATTCACTGAAATAATAATCCCTGAGAAAAGTGAGTGAAATTAATTTTTGAAAATAATGGAAATAATAAGAAATATTGAATAGCATTACGATTGTAAAATATTTCGTTAGAAAAATATGGAAATAAACGGAAGAAGTTATCACACAATTGCAATGAATTATTAGTTTTAAACAAATAAATATTCGTTTTCAAAAATTTTCAAAAAAAGTAAAATGTTACATTAATTTTTCATATATAAAAAAATAAATAAGAATTAGGAGAATTTCTTCAAGAACTAATGCAATTATTTATTGACAAATCGGTCAACTCATTAGGGCAAGTTCTCGTAAATTGAAGAATTGTTATTAGTGATCCTGTAATTATTATTATTTTTTTGAAAAATACTACCCCTGTCCCATAATATTAGTAGCAAGTGAATACGTAAACAGGACATTAACTGCTACTATTATTACGTAACAAAGGTAGTAATAATATCTTGAATAACATTAACACTGCCGTCCGCACATCTGATCGAGATTCTTTCGTTTGGTGCCGGTATAAATCTATGTACGACACCAACGTGGTGCCACCGGCGCTTGCCTGATAGATTAAAATTAACTATTAATAAACTTTCCCGGTAAAAACCCAAGTTTTAGGGAATTTTATTGACACGCTCAAATTTTCAGAAACTTTCTCGACAGACATTCGCACTTCAAGGATCTTTTCCAGTAAAAGTTCAAATTCTTGCACCTCTTCCGGGTTGATGTTCCATTATTGGTACATTTTTCTGTTGAAATTTCGAATTTTGTGCAATTTTGTTAATACACAAAATTAACATGGATTTCATAAATAGCTATTTTATAATAAGCTACACAGAATTATGTTGAATTTTCGACCCGAGAGAGAAAATTAATACCGAAGTCAAACAAATAATATTGTAATGTACAACATTACAATATTAACTTTATAACATTGCCGGTTACCTAAATCACCACTAAAAACCACGAAACCCTGAACCCACCTGAGCTGCAGCTCCTACAGGATATAGCTGTGGCTGGATGTACCTACCTGTGTACCTTGCTTCCAGTAGCTCGTAGGCACTTTACTTTCCACATACACGCTCGAGGAAATATTACACGTCCCGCCGGCGGGACATTAGCCGCTTTGCAATATCCTCCTTCGTAGGTAGGTGCTCTCCTCTTCCTCGGCAGCGACGCTCTTTGTTGCTGTATATTGAAAATTAACGAAGTCAGAAAAGCTCTCGGAGGGAAAGGAACGGGCAGGTACTATTATGCCTAACGAAATTTCGGTAAAAATACATTTACTTTAGGGCGGAATCGCATCAACACCTTCCTTTGCTTTACGTCCTATCTCCTCCAGCCTCTTTCTCCAGCCATTTTCTCCAGAAGCAAGAACAAGGCAATTCCTTACCTCCCATTCGCCGTCACTCGTGATTTCATCACATTTTTTTTTCTCTCTCTTTCTTCCTACTCACCCTCACGAAGGAAAGGAAGGAAAAATTTAGGTTCAAAAGCAAACCCGCTTCGGAAAATCGCGTTAGGGACTAGACATTTGCGCGGGCTGAAAAACTTCAGCTGAGATTGTCTCGAAAAGGAAGATAAAAGCCCAGTTTCTTCCCGTGGGAGCGAGTAAAGTCTCTCCCGTGACGTCACAATCGACAGGTACAAGTTTTACGTGTGTAACCCATACACGCACACACCTGAGACACGCGTGACGATAATTTCTTGAAAATTGATACAAAACGAATTATTTCAGCGACGAGAAACACTTGTTATTATTAGTAACCAAATTATTGGAAATCGGTACAGGTATAACACAGACATACACACAGGCATAGACACACCTGGACCCACTCGTTTCGGTTCCCAAGGCAATTGGTAACGGAGGTACTCGTTTGCAGCCCCGCACTCCAATGGACCATAAGCGTTTCCAGACTGTCTCGCGATGACCCGACCGCATATACCCGCTAATTAGCTTAATTAAACTCCCCCCCGATACTTTGGCAACTTCGGGTAATTAATTATAATAACATCTGCCAAACGTTCGGCGAATTCTAACGCGAGTCCCATCAGTTGCGGAAGGGACAATCTCTGGTATTGTTATTAAAATTTTTGTTAGAATTATGATTAGAATTGTATTTTTATCATGAAAATTGCCTGAATTTCAATATTTTTGCCTGAACAAAGTAGAGGTAACGGAATTTTCACTAAGAAAAGTTCTAATTATTTGATGCTGGAATTTCATATTTTTGCTAAAAAGATATCAATCAATTAACCGGGGAAATTCTGAAAAATAAAATTTCTGTCGAGAAAAATCTTTCGAATTTAAATTGCTACCGTTACTTTCTATTTTTTAATTACTATAATAATAATTATTATATAAATATATAATATATATGTATTAATTGTTCATTTTCAAGGGTTTTGAATATTTCCATTTTTTGGAGGGTTAAATCGGGTTTCATTGATTAACCTCTTCACGCCCTTGTGGCCACATATGTGGACGTTTAGTTTTTTATAATTATAGTTACTGTCAATAATAAATAGAACAAAAATTTGATAACAATTTATTCACTACAGAATCCCTCAATTAGAGAAGTACAAATTTTTTGGTTTGCCTGCACTGGTAAATCGTTAAAGAAAAAAACATTGAGTCATTTTTTTCTCGCCATAGAAAATCGTCTTTAAAGAGGTTAAAATCAATTTTTGTAATTCCAAAGGAAAAATAAGAGTGCATGATATGTTTAATTCGCTTTTTGACGAAGTAAGATTTGTAGTGGACAACAATTTTTTACCGGTATCGATTTTATTTTTTTGTTTATTTTAGAAAAAAATTCTAATTTTTAGAAGAACAAATTTGTCAGTAAATATTCGAAACCCTTGAAAATGAACAATTAATACACATATATTATATATTTATATAATTATTATTATAGTAATAAAAAAATAGAAAGTAACAGTAGTAATTTAAATTCGAGAGATTTTTCTCGACAGAAATTTTATTTTTCAGAATTTCCCCGGTAAATTGACTGATATCTTTTTAGCAAAAATACGAAATTCGAAAGAAATTTTTTCAAAGAAATTTTCATGTTCGAGAATTTTCCCTGTTGACATAAATCCAGTTTCGTGGAATATTTCCAGCATAAGGTAAAATATTTAGAACTTTTCCTAGTGAAAATTCCATTATTTCTACTTTTTCCAGGTAAAAATATTGAAATGTAGGAAATTTTCATGAGAAAAATTCTAGTTTTTGGTAAATCTCATTGTCAGTCAACGTATCCATACTAGGACATTTTTGTGTTAAAACTTTCAATTTTTTCATTTGGAAATTTTCACAATAGAAATTCCAATTTTTTTTGTAGAAAATGTTCCGTCGAGAAATTCCAAATTTTGCTGGATATTGAATTACGATATTGATATCCTACAATATGAACTCCCATTTTCGATACAATCAATCAAATTCGTCATATTCAAGCAAAGTTTCACTTGAAGAAGAATTGCGTGATCTCGAATCATGGGATTTTCATCCCTGGTTCAGATCCGGTCACAGATCGAATTTCTAGTTTGGATGCAGGAAGAGGAGAGATACCGTTTCCAACAACCATAGGAGCGATTCGTGATGTCAAGATTGTAATGCGATCTAACACCTGGAGCCAGTGAGCGACCGGAGAGGAAGAGAAGAAGACGTGGGTGTATACAACGACACGTAGGAAAGCAGCGAGTATCGATATTCCTTACGAGTTACGGGCCACTGCGCAAACGTGACTGTTGTCGGCTGTTCCTTTCTTATGGAAACCCGCAAACCCGTTTTCCTTCTGGGGAAAACCCGTCCGGAGCACCCGGGAACCTGGCAAACCTGGCAAACCTTCCGGGCAGATAGAAATTTCTCTACTTTTTCTTTCTTTTTTTCTTCCCAGTCTGATGTTTCCTTCGATCCGCGAACTTGTCAGACAATTTGGAATTTCGGTTTCCTGAGTTGGAATTATTCAGGTGCTGTCACTGTCAGTCTCCTCCGAGTCCCTGGAGATTAATCTTGCATGGGATCGAATGCGGGTAGGCAGGCACCGACCCCTGTTTCCTGTTTTCCATCTAAGGTTCCAGTTTCTCCGTCGTCAGTCTGCTCCTAATTCAGACATTTCATTTTTCGTTGAATTTTGTTTCGTGAAAAAAAAATGAAAAAAAAAAGGAGAGAAGGTTTCTTCGGGAAGTCAGCTTCCAGCCACCGGCTGGCGTGTGCACGCGTGTAGGTATTAAATGCAACGTCGTGCCATTCCGAGCGACGATTTCGATCGACAATTGGGAAATTGCAGGAGTTATACGAATAAGTGACGTCAGTCCTCGGAGAATATTACACTGATTGGACACTTAAAGTCCAGCCCAGGCTCTGTACCAGTGAAGGTCACTTTCGGTAGTTTCGTGTAGGCCTTCATGACGATTTTATTTTGCTCCGTAGCATAAATCTTCTCCGCAGGCAGGAAGTCGATGTTTCTTTAACGGAAACTTTTCAATAACAACTCATCATCGCCTCATGTCGTTATCGTCGTCGTTGTCGGTACCGTCCACGGTGTTATGATCGTATTACGAAGCGAGGAGAAGGCTAATCCTTCGGGAATCGTTTCCAGTCGATCGAGGCCCCAACCAATCGGGAAATAGCCAAGAGTTTAAGCTTCAAAATCAGTAATTGCTGAAATCTTGGCAATTTTTTTCTTAATAAGTAAACGCGAAACCCCTTTTTGGTGCAAATGTAGTCATTTGTGCAGTATCAAGTGACGACAATTGTTCTCCTTGAACACTTCGACTGCCATGTTGGTCACCGGTGACCGACGCTAAACTTTCCGTACAAGCCGCGCCGGTTTTGACAAATGCGATAGCGTATACCGTTACGACCCACGCGGCGTGAATAGGGGGTCAGGTAAATTTTACGTGGCAGTCAACGCGTTAATGCAAAAAAAGGAATTTATGTATTTCTTTTTTTTTTTCGAAATTTCTAGCTTTCAAAAAAATTTCCCTTCAACTTGAAATTCGTAGGGCGAAAAGTAGAGCCCCTTGACTTTAAAATGAATCATTTCTCAAATATCCACCATTTTTTTATGTAAACGTGATGAATTTTTAAGAGAGACAATTTCATTTACAATTTTTCGCCGAAAAGAAAAATTGATTTATGTATTTTAGAAATTTCCAGCTTTCGAGAAAAATTCTCCCGGAAATCGGAATTTACTGGGTAAAACGTAGAGGTCTTAAACTTCAAAATCTGCCATTGCTAAAGTTTCCACAATTTTTCGCATTGGAGTTACGAATTTTCGAAAGTGAACCCGCAGGAAACCCAATTTCATTTTCGGTAGAAAAATAAAATCTGTTTATGAACTTTCGAAGTTTCTAGCTTTTGGAAACTACTCTCCACGAAATTCAAATTGACAGCGTAAAAAGTAAAAAAAACCCAGGCTTCAAATTTAGTCATTGCTGAAATTTTTGAAAATTTTTTGCAGACATTACAAATTTTCAAATCGGCTCCCAACAAATTTTCCTTCCACTTTCCATGAAAAAAAAAAATCAAACTTATCATTGCGCCTTAAAAATTTCTAGCATTTGGAAAAATTCTCGTAGAAATTCGGATTTTTGGGACAGAGAGCAGAAATCCTAGGCTTTGCAGAAACCGAAAGCTGGAAGTCCTTCCACGTAGAAAAAAAAATTGAATAAATTCTCGAGGCGTCGCAAATACACCCTAGTTGCTCCCGAAGCGAATACATTTCTGCTCGAAAAGAAATGAATGGGTAAAAAGGGTTGAGGGAGAAAAGGGGGCTCGGATTTCAATTAAATCGCAAATCTGCCGCTTGAGTTGGAAGAAAAATGCAAATGGAGATCAGATTAAACTGGAAACACCTGTTGGTGGCTATCGACTCTGCCCCTACTTGCACCTTACGAGCGTTCGGATGCTCGTAGGTATCTATGGGGCGACAGTGGCTCCAGATCATGTCCGATCATTAATATCGGGTCGCTATAAGTTGCAAGCGCGAGTCACCGACTGGTACAGCAGACACATACACACCACTACGAATGTATTACTGCTACCATACTATGCCATTCCATGCCATGCCATGCCATGCCATGCCCAAGGCAGGTCGACTGGCGCCTGTCTCTCATGCATTATACATGAAAATGTTGGATGGATAGATGGATGGATGCCTGTGTACCTTTTTCCATCATATTCTCGTGTCTTTCATTCTCCGGAGCCCGTTTATCAAGCGTTACGTTGCTTCCAATCCTTTCAGACGATCTACGCGATTTTCCATTGCCTATAGTAGATAGACTAGCCGATTCTCAAATCGGTAGGACGTAGGAGTACTGTAATTGTATTGCGGCTGCTAAATAATAATAATAATAATAATAGTAAAAATAAAATTATTATTGTTAATAATAATAATAATGATGATGATGATGATGATGATAATAATAATAATAATAATAATAATAATAATAATAATAATAATAATAATAATAATAATAATATTAGTATTATTATTATTGTTGTTGTTAATAATAATAATAAAAAAAAGGTAGCAATAGGTATCGATAATCGATTCCAGAAAGGACTGCAACGTTCGTATCCAAGTGAAATGGAAATGTAATACCTTGGTGGCTAACTAGCAAATGCAATTTTGTGCATCGCAGATAGGCTGCGATGCACAACGTCGCGTCGACTCACCGGAACGTGATGCTGCAACCGTGCCGTACCACGATTCCTACTCTTCCTCCTATCACAGAAAAGTCGAGCTCCGTTTCCGTGACTCTAAGTGACAGAATGATGACTCGTCTGATATTTGCGGGAATGATGCACTTTGTCTCCACGGTTTCATATTTTATTTCCAACCCTCGCCCCGTCTCTATCCTTCACGCTTTCCCTCCTTCTCTAGCTTTCCGTCACCTCCGCTCATTATAAATTGAAATTTATCAATATCAACTCCGACTTTTTTTTTTCTTCAATATCAATAAGGATCTCTTTTTCGCCCCCTCGCATTAATTTTCGACAGTTCCCATTTCGATAATAATTGCAGGCATGTCTTTCGATTCCTATCTTTTATTCAATAAATGGTTTTAATATTGAAACTTGTTGGAAATTGTATGTCGCACTGTTGCGCGGTTCTATTGAATATTTCAATGACGTTAATATCCAATTTATTCGACTTTATGATAATATCGCTTTGTAATATTCTTTATAGTATATTTATAATTATAATGATTTCGATACTTTGTAATCTTTATAATAACTTCATCTGAAAATTTTATTGGACAGAGGAATCACATGTATAATATTTTAACACATGTCCTTGCGTTTCCTAAAAAATTATAAATGTTCAAAATTTTCCCTCTAACGTGAAAATTCGCGAAGAAAAAAAAACCATATACTCGAAGTTTTTCAATTTGGAAATTTTTTGGATCTGTTTCGAAAATTCCTAACTCCGGAACGGAGAGTCCTAGATGCTTCTGATTTATCTCATTTCTCAATTACAAAACCGTCTTTCCCACCCCGTAAATTTCAAGTTCCTCGCAAAACTACCCTTTTTGTAACAAATTTTCAGGATGAATTTCTTCGACAACCCAAAACTCCTAATCCTTAGTTGGCACCTCTTTCAAAATAATTTTTCTAACATTTGAACATCAAATAGAGTAAACTGCCCCGTAATTGACCGCATGCCAGTGAATGACCATTGCGCAAATAAATGTAAATTATAAGCTTTGAAATGAGTAAATGTTTGAAATCTGGTTTATTTCGAATTTCGATATTTCATATTTTCGTAAAAGTGTGATTAACAAATAGTTACAAATAATATTCCTATTGAAAATATTCCCCAATTACTCGGTCGTCTATTGGGCTTTTACACTTGTTACACTTTATAGTTAATTTGAAAAAGTCATCTCAGTAACAAAAAGTAACTATTTTTACAAAAATGTAAGCAAAAATTAATTCTTTATGCAATTTTATTGGTTGTTTAATTATTATAAATCAATTTATTTAATTTTGAAAGCGGCCCAAGTCCAATTTTTTATGAATTTCGCAAAACGTTTTTCACGACAGCTAATGTCAAGTGGCACATATTACTACAGTCAATAACAAAAAAATCACAAATGGATTTAGGCCGATTTCAAAATCAACGGCTCGTTTATAAAAAAAATAGCGTTCCTTTCTTACAAAAAATGTATGCTTTCAAAGGGTTAACGCTATATCTTTCGGGTTTCCACAATATAAATGTATATATAACATTTTTGACCTATACTCCCCCGGTAAAAAGGTATTGAAGTACACCTAAGATTTCACTGATACCAGATTCCTGAGTCTTGATCAAAGAAGGCCTTTGTCCCGGTACTTCTTGTCATTATTCTCGACGAGAGTACAGAGAAGACTCTTTGATGGAAAAACCGTCTTAAATAATGTTTTCATGTATCTTTCGATCGGTTCATTAGCGATGTTCACGAAGAATACGGTTCTCTCTGGACGGTAGTCTCAAGAGAGGAGTACCCGAGAGCAGTCATCTTCTTCTTCTTCTTCTTATTCCTCCTCTTCTTCTCTCGGAGGCTCGAGTCCACGAGAAGTTGTGGCAGCACTCAGGGAGAAGAATGTGAAGTTTTCCCTGGACGTAATATGAAATTTAAAAAAAAGTCAAAAAACGTACACTCACACGTAGGCGCATATTTTCCAAATTATCACGAAGTTTACGATTTTTCTGTAATTATTTTTTATATTTATTGTTATTATTATTATTATCACCATCATCGATATTCGAAATCAATCAATGATTTAAAAAATAAATATTTTCTTAGTTTTTTCTTCCTCTTCTGAATTTTAATTTTAATTTTGATTTTAATATAATAATTAAAAAGATGCGTATAAAAATGGATTTTTCGGATTAAGAATTTTTTTTATTCTTAAAAATTTCAATTATTTGTTTGGATAATAATATATATATATATATTATAACAAAAGAAATGTTCAAAAGTTAAAAGAAGAGTGAAAGAAAAGGGAGGAACTCGTATTTAATTAGTTCTGCGAGATCTCTCATTGTCCTTAGAGAGTCAGATTCCCCTTGCATTTTCATGGAAACGACAAGGACGTCGACAACGTTGAAGGCAATTCCTCTTGACGAAGGAATAGCATGAAAGTAAATTATCGACCCTTTCAAAAACACTCCGGGAACAACTTCGTCGAAATCCTTCTTTGTCTCGTGTGTTTCCGGATATTCCGCGTAAAGTGCCGCTTTCGAGACGTTCGTCCTTCCAGAAGAGGCTGTATTAAGACATTTTTGAACTAAAAAGAAAACTGAACGTTTCGAAATTTGTCACGAAGAGAAATTGCAAAATTTTGGAGATTCGTTGAATTTTAGAAAAGGACTTTTATTTTTTTTTCTCTTTGTTCGATAATTTTTTTTACAAACGGACAACTTTGTGGAGACTAGATTTTTAATTTTTTAATTTTAAAAAAGGGATTTTTAATTTTATCATGAACCAGTCTCGAAGTTTGTACAATTTAATTTTTTGAAGTTACTCGTTTCCAAAATTGATCCAAAAAATATTTTAATTCGAAAAACTCAACTGTTCTTTTATTTGCGAACTTTAACATTCGAGGGGAAATTTTGTGGTTACTTGAAATTTATAGCAATCGAGGGATGAATTCACTACTTTATTTTAAACCAAATCCAAAATTTTTGCGGTTTTCCCTTTCGGAAAAATAAATTTGCGAAATTAAGAAAAAAAAATGTGTCGATTACGAGAAATTTTTTAATTTCCGATTTCTTCCCTCCCTCTAATTTTCCAAAAACAAAGTTTCATGGAAACACGAAATCCATGGATTTTATAGTAAAATTTCATCTTTCCCGGATGAGCCATTTTACAAATTTACACAATTTAAAGAATTGTAAATAAATCATTTCTTTTCCCAAATATGGAAAAAGAGTCCATTTTTGCTGTTTTTTTATCATTAAATGCATTTTCTGTCTCTTTAAAAAACGTGCAACCCTTAGCATTTGCCTACTGCACTCAAATATTCCCAAAGATAAATAGTGGAATACTCGTTTCATCCTCAAGTCACCTAAAAATGGAACTTCTGCTTCTTAGATGAATGGATCCAATAAACTGTTCATGAATTTCTCCACAATATTCGATATAGATGCTGTTATTTCTTCCTCGGTACGGTACCAAAGATGCAATCCTACAAGGGAGCTTTTCCAGGAAAATCCAAAAAGAATCTTCCCTTTCGCCCCTTCCTTTTCATCTTCTCTCTGAACTCATATCGAATTCCACGTGCCTCGGGATCGTTTTATTATTCCAGAAAAAACTTCAACCGCTTCCTTTCTTTCAAGACTCTCCTCTTCTTCCTCTTTTTCTTCTTCTTTGGTTCTCCTATGCTCCAGAAATTTCTTCTTACCTCGCATTCCGGGAAACTTGAGATTCCTCAAAGTTTCAGCATCCTTCATTATCTTCGAGAAAACTCCGGCAGTCGGTCACAGGCTCATTAGGAATTTCTCCTGCCCTCGACTTATTTTCTGCTACCCCTTTTTTCTCTCGCTCCAGAGGACGGAATGCTGCAAATAGATGCAGGGATGTCTGGTGGAAACCGAATCCAAACGCGACTCTGCTGATAATTTTCATTTAGCAATTTTGCAACTTCCGAACCAAAAATTTTGGGAATTTTCGCTTTATCCGACTGCAAAGCTGAGACTTTATTCTCGAAACACTGGATATTTCAAATTTCCAGCAAATTCCCTCTGGATGCTAAAAAATGTCAAAGAAGCGAAAAGAATCCGTTTGAAATTCAACTTCAAAGTTACGAAATTTCAAGTGTAGGTAATTGTAATTCTGGAACGACAAATCCTAGGAACTTCTATTTTGACCCATTTTGTGACCAAGAATTTCGACTTAAAGTCCTAGAAAATTTAAATTTCCATGAATATTTCCAAGGGGCAAAAAATTCCTTCGACAATCGACAAATTCACAAAACTTCTAATTGAAATTTGAGAATTTCTCATTCCGAAAAGGAACAATAGTGATATGAATATTCATTCCCTATTAAAATATAATTATAGTTCCGCGACTCCTTCAATACGAAATGGGCGTTTTTCGAAATTTATTTACGTTTTTATTTTTTACGACTTCAATTTTGGGTTAAAAAATCTGTAAAAATTCTGTAATATGTGTCTCTGTAACCAAAATGTCACTGATTTTTTTCAGAATTCCTCTCACCATAGCGTGGGCCGAATTGGGCAAAAACGAGATTTTCGAATTTTCGCCATTACTGGCTCCCAGGTTGAGATACAGAGCTGAAATTTGGCACAAATTAATCTTTTTCGAAAAGCTATCGAATGACCTACATATTGTACATGCAATTCGGTTTAGGGGCACCCTTATTCGGCTATGCCCTTTCAACATTCCCTAAAATTTTCGCTGGATAATAAAAAAAAAAAGACCTTCAAAACTTGTAATTCGTGACCAACAAATCATAGGACGTTCCGTTTTAGCCGGTTACAAAGCCAGGAAGCAGTTTTTGAAATTACGTTAATTCCAATTTTCTAGGAAATTTCCCTTGTATGTTGAAAATACGCCTCCGAAATGGATCTCTCTGAAATCCACGGATTCACTAAAAAAATGAGTAAATTTGGAAATTGAAATACAATTTGTCCAGCCTTACAGGCTGTGTACCCACACATGGTCCACATAGGTACCTGTTCGGGTACAGGAGGGTGCATTATTTGCATGCAAATTATGCACTCACCGATGAGATACCCACCCGGCCGACCAACCGGGCAACGAATGAACGAACGATTTGCTTGGTAGGATTTTCGCTGGAACCCGTGTACGGCTCATTTCCAACCCTGCAGCCCCGTAACGCGAGAGATTTGAAGGGTATCCGTATATCCACACACGCTGAGCTATCAGGCTGTGGCACACGTACATCCCGATATCGCATATACATATTTGTTATTGATATTGCTATGCTCTCGCTGGAACGACTGTACGTCTGACATTTCGTACGAATCCGCGTGCATATGGGTACACATTTGAAACCGCGATATGTACACTGCATTTACAATCGTGTTTATCCGCCGTCTACCCTTCCCTACAACGCTTTGACATGTTTGTTTGCGCGAATACAATTTCCCCAAGAAGAGCAAATCCCGTTTTCTCTGTCTCTAGCGACGAATTAATGCCCCATTATCCACCATTTCATTCAGCGGTAGCTCAACTTTCTTCGCTCAACCCGCCCACGCCCACCCTTTGCCGGAGACAAAGTCTCCAAACATGAAAAACTTCTTTCCACCAAGAACTTTGTGGGATCTTTCGCTCCGGAATTATACATTTTGAAAGTTGAACTTGAAGTTTCGTGAGTTCGTCGAATTCCAAAGGGATCTTTTCATTCCTTTGGGAAATTTTAACACCCGAAGGAAAATTTGTGGAAATTTGAATTTTTAAGGTTTTCATGGGAAGGCCCGTAGGTACAATTTGCAGGATCCTTCGTTCCGGAATTACACGTTTTGAAAGATGAACTTGAAGTTTTGTGAGTTTGCCAAATTCCGAAGGGACCCTTTTATTCCTTTGGCAAATTTTAACACCCAAAGAAAAATTTATGGAAATTTGAATTTTTAGGGTTTTCATGGGAATACCCGTAGGTACAATTTGCAGGATCCTTCGTTCCGGAATTACACGTTTTGAAAGTTGAACTTGAAGTTTTGTGAGTTCGTCAAATTCCGAAGGGACCCTTTTACTCCTTTGGGAAATTTTAACACCCAAAGGAAAATTTATGGAAATTTGAATTTTTAAGGTTTTCATGGGAAGGCCCGTAGGTACAATTTGCAGGATCCTTCGTTCCGGAATTACACGTTTTGAAAGTTGAACTTGAAGTTTTGTGAGTTCGTCAAATTCCGAAGGGACCCTTTTACTCCTTTGGGAAATTTTAACACCCAAAGAAAAATTTATGGAAATTTGAATTTTTAGGGTTTTCATGGGAATACCCGTAGGTACAATTTGCAGGATCCTTCGTTCCGGAATTATACATTTTGAAAGATGAACTTGAAGTTTTGTGAGTTTGTCAAATTCCGAAGGGACCCTTTTATTCCTTTGGGAAATTTTAACACCCAAAGAAAAATTTATGGAAATTTGAATTTTTAAGGTTTTTATGGGAAGGCCCGTAGGTACAATTTGCAGGATCCTTCGTTCCGGAATTACACGTTTTGAAAGTTGAACTTGAAGTTTTGTGAGTTCGTCAAATTCCGAAGGGACCCTTTTACTCCTTTGGGAAATTTTAACACCCAAAGAAAAATTTATGGAAATTTGAAATTTTAAGGTTTTTATGAGAAGACTCGTAGATAGAATTTGCAGGATCCTTCGCTCTTGAATTACACGTTTTGAAAGTTGAACTTGAAATTTCGTGATTTCGTCAAATTCTGAAAGGACCCTTTTATTCCTTTAGGAAATTTTAGCTCCCCAAGAAAATTTCTTGGAAGATGCAAATTTCCAGGTTTTCGAGACTAGGTTACTAGTTTTTTAACTCTCTAATTTTGATTCCCGAGTTGGTTAATTTTGATTCTCAAAGTTGACCTGAAAAATTCGGCACCAAAGGGAAAACGTGACTGCGAAAATTTCCTGATTTTCTCAAACAACTGAAAAACCCTCGGAAATATCGTCCACGATAAAACGTTGTAAAATTAGCACAGGAATTTTCGAGGGCGTACCCAGGTACTTTCGGTACTTCCCGGAAAGTACTGCAACTTTTAATAGGAAATTGAAGAGACCTTTAATGGCACTCCTACATACTTTAAAGTAGAATAAAGTTTCCCCCCTCCTCCTTCTCTTCTTCTTCTTCTTCTTCTTTTACTACCAATCTAAAAAGATAAGGCGAAGGTAGCAACTTTCTAATGTGAAAATCGATGATCATCCCCTTTTCTTCTCCCTTTCTTACATTTTGACCAAGATTCGTCGTCAATCCGGTCGATTTGGAGGGAGGTCAAAGTTCAACTGTCGGTGTCCTTCCTTTATAATTCAATTTTCGTTTTTATTTTTTTCTTCTAAAAATAAAAAGGAAAAGGAAGGGTAAACGATTTTGTGGATTTGAATGAAACGCAGTTTCGAATGCACGGGAACCTTCTCCCGTTACCTACCTACCTCACACCTTGGCTGGTTGATTAATGACTTCGGCACGTGTTGATCCTAACGTGGAAGTACCTACGGGGTAAAAAGGGCTTCGTGTCATATGTATCCTTGACAAAGGGGTCCTCGTTTTTCTTCAGCCTGTATACCATTAGTAGCACCCGAACTGGAGCCTTTTCTCCAGAGCTTCTTGTGTGTATGAATGTTTTTTCAAGTAAATGAATATGTTTTTTTTCATTGCGAATAAATTTATTTTCACAGATAGCTTCTGTGTGTGTTTGTTTGCGTGTATTTAGTTTCTCCGCGTATTAGTTGAAATTTATAGATAGAAATTTTTGAATTTTTTCGAAGTATCCCCTTTTGTATTTGCGAATTTGTCATTGCAAGAGGTAATTTTCGAAACAAAAATGACATTTCCAGGATTTCAAGTAGATAGAAAAATAATCAAAATACAAGTTCGAGAATAGAGAATTTTCGAAACTGGTTCGGATAGTTTTGCAGCAATTTTTTTAAGAATTTTTTTGAGTTCATTTTTAGTAAAAGGAAATGAAATTGGATTTTGCTGTAATTTTTTTCTAACAGAGTAGCGTAGAAATAGACAACTCTTGAATTATTTTCAAATATTTTCGAATTTCTACAATATAGAAATATTCAGAATTGGATTTTTTATTTCCGGAAATTCGAAATTTTCTTTCTGTTTCGCTATTTCGCCATTTATTCTGTATTATTTTATATTATTTTGTTATTAGATTCTACTAATATTGTTCTAAACTATTGTTTGATCTTTATAATATTCTTAGTATTGCTCTATTCATGTCGATCACTGTACATATTTATTTTTTTATAATTTTCGCCTCACGGTCACTCAGGGCATAATAAATATTATTAAAAAATAAAAATCGTAATCTCTTTCGTGGAATTTTTCAAATTTCTACCTAGTAGAAATCCTTCGACGTCGTATTCGAATTTCTACCACACATAAATATTCAGAATTGGATTTTTTTTATTTCCGAAAATCCGAAATTCTTTGGCGAATTCCTTCGTTGAATTTTTCAAATTTCTACTTTATCGAATTTTTTCCGCGATCTTATGTTTCTTCACAAAAAATTTCCATTTCCCTTTTTTTTTTAATTATCATTTTACAAACCAAGCATTCTACTATAGATATCTCTACTGTATCTGTGTACGTGTGTACCTGTGTACATGTATATACACATCCACGAGGCTTGAATTAGGAACTGGTTAAGTTTACAAGGTTTCTAATCTGAAATGCTTCTCGTTGTTCCGAAACCCTATTAATAATGCTTCGATGTGGAGGATCTCGGCGGAACTTTACAGTGTAAACTTTAAGTTCTTCTCCTCTAACAAGGAAGAGACGAGACGAGACGAGAAGAGAAGAAAGGAGAAGAGAGAGAAGACTTCTTGATTACTTTCATATTTCACTTTGTTGTTAATCTCAGCAGTAAAGTACCAACTAAGCTACCTTCTCCCTCAAACTTTTTGCTTCGGTTAGTTGCTGTGTTTATGGAAAAGCTTTAACAACTTTCAACTTGTAATCAGTTCTCTTAAGGAATGGTAATTCATTCTTTCGGGGATGCAAAAAAACGTGACACTTTGAGAAACGAGAACGACGACATTTATGCAAGAAATACCCCATTTTTTTCTGGAAATAGATCACTTTTCGCTGCACCTGCACCGATTTTCAAAATCTACTGAAAACGTGTGGCTCTAAAGTGCATTTACGTCGATCCGATTTCGAAATATTGATTTTTGTTTTACTAGGTTGATCTTTTTTTTGATGAATGCGAATGATTCCTAAATAAATCTGTAGCGATTTAGTGCCAAAAAATCAACCTTCTCCTGGATGCGATTGCATCTGTACCATTTGAATCCCAAAATATTGGAAACCTGCTGGAATCGAATGACACTCGAGTGCGTCCGCACCTATCTAATGCTAAAATATCATTTTACTTCGGAACCAAACGACTCCAAAGTGCATCTGAATCAATCTTCTGCCAAAATATCAACTTTTCATTGGGTGCACGTGCATCCGAACCGATTTGATGCTAAAATATTGAATCTCTCCTGGAAGCAAATGATTGACTCTCAGGAAATCGGTGACTTGTCACTACACCTGCACCGATTTTCAAAATCTACTGAAAACGTGTGGCTCTAAAGTGCATTTACGTCGATCCGATTTCGAAATATTGATTTTTGTTTTACTAGGTTGATCTTTTTTTTGATGAGCACGAACGATCCCTAAATAAATCTGTAGCGATTTAGTGCCAAAAAATCAACCTTCTGTTGGATACGATTGCATCTGCACCATTTGAATCCCAAAATTTTGGAAACCTGCTGAAATCGAATGACACTCGAGTGCATCCGCACCTATCTAATGCTAAAATATCATTTTACTTCGGAACCAAACGACTCCAAAGTGCATCTGAATCAATCTTCTGCGAAAATATCAACTTTTCATTGGGTGCACGTGCATCCGAACCGATTTGATGCTAAAATATTGAATCTCTCCTGGAAGCAAATAATGGACTCTAAGGTGCATCTGCATGGATCTAACTCCAAAACATCAAAACCTGCTGGAAGTGAATGACGCTCAAGTGCATTCGGCTCGAAACTAGAAATTTCTACGATACCTTTCTCCAGAAAGACAAATTCCGAAAGCTGAGAATCGAGGAAATTGGCGTACAACCGAGAAGCGTATTGTCAATACAAATATTTAACATCAATCAATAACACAAATAACGGATCTCCTGAAAACTGGGAAATCCACGCTCGTGAAATTTATGTACCGAAGACAAGGAACATCCTTAAAACGGCACTAAAATTCCGCTGCGATCGCAGATTTGCGCTCGTCGCATGGAAACTAACGAATTTGTAATTCTCGTGAATTGCAGCTGCAGCTGCAGCTCCAGCTCCAGCTCCTTACCTCAATCTAAACGTATATATATATATATGTGCACATAATTTCACCGCTACCGTCTACTTACTTTTCTCTTACGTTGTGCATCCTCGGGACGCATCGGTCCCACGGGATAACGGGGATGCTTCGTTAACCCGAATTACTCTCAAGATTAAGAGATCCGAAATTCAGCGGCGCACCTCACCGGCTCTACCTCCGCAAGCCACTACGGTGAAGCCGAAGAAAAGTGTAACGACTCCATGCAGTTTTGGCTCTTCTCCAACTATGCAATTTTCAAACGGCCTGCGTTTGTTTGTTCGATTTTATCGCGACTCCATTATTCTTGCACCAACGGCCAGACGATCCCAGGAGGCACCGAAAAAGTATCTCCTGCTCGCAATTCTCTTGCAGGTTTCGCTGCTTATCGCAAATTCCCATTTCTAGAAATAACATTCGTAGAAACTTTGGTTTTAAATCCCTCAAAAATTTTCCCACGATTTGAAAAATTCAGTCGTTTATTTTGAGAGTGGCCTAACTCCATTTGTGAGGTTTTCGTTGTCAAGGGGGCATACCACAGCGCGCGCGCGGTACGAGCGTGTATTTTTAATAACTTTTTTCGAGCAAACGATTTTTTTTCTATTAATACTTGTATTCAATATATATATGAGCCGTTTATTTTGAGAGTGGCCTAAATCCAGTTTTTTTTTTTTTAATTTTCCAAAATGTTTTTTTATAAAAACTAACATCAAGTGGCACATGTTAGTACCGTTAACAACAAAAAACTAAAAAATGGACTTAGGCCACTTTCAAAATGAACGGCTCATATAAATAGGACTCTACACAAATTTTTGTGTCCCAATGTGACGAATAGTTTGCGGTGTACGCCGCTTCTAAAAGGACTCTCCGACGAAGTTGCTGCTTGGTGGTTGACAGCAATTAAAGCCATACGGTTCATCGGGAAAAAAAAAGATATCTTTATAAACTAGACACATAGATTTATAGCCCCACGTGGCGAAATTTCGATATTAAAAAAAATGGCGGACCAGCGAATTTTAGCACAGAAAATTTTCATCGTTTTTGGAAAAAAAAATAGAAGGGGCCCCTTTAAAAAAAAATCGCCACGTGTGGTCATAGAGACTGGATTTTCGAACATTTTAAGACTTTGTACATGCAAATCGGATGAATAGTTTTTTAAATTTCCTGTCAACGAGGTTGAAAAACATAGTTCCGAGAAAAACGTGTTCAAAGTTTTGTTGAGAAAGGATAATAATACGACATAGAAACTAAATTTTATACCTGTATCTCCGTCAATTTTACGAATTTCTTTACAAAATTTGGTGAGAGTATTCTTAACAAATACAGCTTTCAGAAAATGAAAAAAAAAATTTTTTACTATGGTATGCCCCCTTAACTATAGTAACATGTGCCACTTGAAGCTAGCTATCATAAAAGACATTTTGTAAAATTAAAAAAAATGGACTTATGCCATTTTCAAAATAAACGGCTTAGTTGTACAATAAAAAATACAATTTCTCGTATTCCTGGAATCTTCAAATTTTCCAAGTACGACAGCTGAAATTTTATATTTTTAGGAACAAGGCAGAGAAACTTCTTTTTTAAATAATTCAAACCCCATAGGAATGTCCTCTTGCAACCCTTAAAGTTTCAAGATTTCACAAAATTTTCCCTTGATTTGAAAAATTTTAGAAAAATGATATAGTTCCCAAAATACTTGGAATTTTCAATTGTTTCAGGTACCAACTTTGAAATATTCTATTTCTAAAAACAAACGTTACAGAAACTTCCTTTTTAATTAATTTCAACCCAGGGTAATATCTTTTCTTCAACCCTGTAAATTTCAAGATTTTACAAAATTTAATCCCGAGTATAAAAACTAAAGAAAAAGAAATGGGGTTCCTGAAATTCCTGGAATTTATAAATTTTGGAATACCGACTTCGAAAATGAATACCTTTGAAACCAAAAATTATACAAACTTCCTTTTTAATTAACACGTTGAGCGCGGCGCCGGTCCCTCGGGACCGACACTGAACTTTCCATTCAGGCCGCGCCGATTATGACGAATGCAATGGCGTATACCATTGCGACCCACGCGGCGTGAATAGGGAGTCACATAAATTTGTCGCCGCGCTTAACGTGTTAATTAATTAAAACCCCCGGAAACTCATCTTTCGATGCTGCGAATCTTAACTTCTTGCGGGATTCTCTTCCGCTGGTAAAAAAATCACTTACAATTAACGAAAAAAAAAAAAAAAAAAAAAAACTGATATCAGAAATTTCGCGAATTTTCCCGACCGACTTTCGAAATTCTTAATTTTCTGAAAATTAAATAATCCTTTTTAGGGATTTTTTTAATTGTTAAAACATTATTGTTAAAACGAAAACTAAGAAATTTAGATATATTCCGGATATTTCACCAATTCCACCCGCATAGTCCTGCAGGGATGGAATAATTCCGCGAAGGAATAATTAGCAGGAAGACCGGAAGTCGTCCCCGCCGTCCTGTAATCGCACGCGGCCTTTCCCATGACACACTCTAATTCATCGGCGTTATTATTCATGGTTGGCCATAACGGGGGGAAATTGTTAATACTCTCGATGCATTTAATGCTGCAGCAAACTGTACAATCAACAATGCAAGTGGTACTAATTGTCCGATAGAAATCGATGTTATCCCATTACAGGTCGGATAGTGGGGTACTTTGCTTATCGATTATCCACTAGGCGACAGTCGCACCGCCGTTTAATAGCGTGACGAGTTGTAAAAATTGCAATTTACAAGCTATTATTACCACGAATGCCCCTTTTGCCCCCCGAAAATCGACCCATAAACACTTTCCAATCACGTTACCGCGAAATTTCCCTCCGATTGGACCTCTTCTATCAACCCCGCGATTTTCAGAACTTCAGAAAATTTCCTCCCAAGCAGAAAAATTACGTTTCCGAAATTATTCAAATTTAGAGATTTTTCGAATCGATTTTGGAAATTTCATTTTCGGAAAAGCGAATTTTATAGAGAATTCCGCTTTAAATTCTTTTAATATCGAGGAATTCTTCTTCAACGTGTGAATTCTGAAATTTATCTCGATTAGAAAAATTTGGAAATAGAGCGTTTCTGAAATTCGTCGAAATTATAGATTTTCAAGATCACATCTGACAATTTATATTTCCGAAGAAAAGAAATATTAAAAAATGCTCTTTATTTTTTTTCAACCCCATAAATTCTTCTTTCTAACTTGTGAATTTCAATATTTCAGAAATTCATTTTCTCGAGTAGAAAAATTGGGAAAGAAAATTGGTGTTACTGAAATATCTTCTTTTTTTTTATAATAATTGAGAATTAACGGGAATCCTCCGTTTTACGAAAAAAAAGTGTTAAATAGCAAGATCCTTCGAATTTATCGATTTTTCAAGGAGAAAAAAACCTAAAAAAATTTTTTCGCGATCAAAGAAATTCGCGGGGAAAAAATATTTACAAGTCCCTCCATGGTTGTACAAATTTTCACGGTTGCTGAAAATCGAAATTCCGAAATTTCCGGTGACATAAAACCGATTCTCGCTTGAATTCAACGAGATCGTTCTCGACGATTCTCCAATCTTAAGTACCAGCCAGTCGATCCGAGGAAAGGAAGAAGGCGGATTTCTAAGGGTATCTCGAGTACTCGTAAAAATGAAAATTTGTACGAGAGTGGAAAGTGGGACGATGAAAAAGAGGAAAAAAAAAAGAAAGGAAGGAAAACTGGAACGACCGAGGACTTCATGGCGCTATAAAGTGAAATAGACGCGGCGATAGCAGCCTCGCCACGGTACTTCTTCTCCCCGTAAACGCTGCAAATCGGTCTCCACACTCTTTGTTGCATTCTTTGTTGCACTCCTAATTAATATCGAACTTTTTTTTTCCTTTTCTTTTACTGGCTTTTGTATTTTTCATTCGTCGAATGATAATTCTTATCTTGTTCCTTGAACTTTTTATTCAGTTTTTCATTTTTACGTATTTTATTCTATTGTTATAGAACGAAATAAGTAAAAATAAAAAAAACTGAGAAAAAACTTCGTTATTATAACGTTATAACTCATTGTTAGAATTCCTCCCATTTTTATTTTATTTTTTTATAGTATAAGTAATAATAATAGTAATAATAATAACAACAATAACAATAAAAATAATAATGATAACAACAACAATAATAATGACAATAAAATAATAACAACAATATTTTTGAATTTTTCATTCAATTATCTGGTTTTTCTATTTTTATTTACTAATATATCATTTTATACATACAATAACAATCAAATTATAATTGTTTTAACATTATACAATACCTACATTCTATTACTAAAATTTCTGTAATCATTAAAATTTTGATTTTCTCTCTTTAAATAAATAAATAATGGCACTTCGCGAACTTACATCGACGTATTTGCAAGACCCGCCCGGATTTCAAGCATCGCTGGAACTTTCAGTTGATAATTAGAGCCCCGGCATACGTGCTTGTGTCTGTACCTGTGTCTGTGTATCCGTATCCGTATCCGTGTAATAACCCACTTCACGGAATTTCTTGTTGATCGTACAATAGTTGGCTGATAATGCCGAGAGCTCGTGAATCTCTGGTTTTAAGCCCACGGGCACTGGGTAAGAAGCCGCGCGGCTGCCTGCGAGGCATGAAGATGAACTCATTGAGTTACGATCCCGAAAATGGATGCACACTACGGGAAGACGCGTATCAAAAGCGACGCCTGAGTGCATTTCTGCATTCCGGCATATTCTAATCGCGGTTGCAGTTTTCGCCCCTGGGTAATTTATAAATCTCATTTGCAAAAACCTTCAGATTTTTTTTTTCGTTCGCGCACCGAGTCTTATCTCCCCCTGCAGAAATAAAAATTCATTCACTTTCATACATTTATTCCGAAATATCGTAATTAAGTATACGTTGGTTTACATTTTCTTCAAAATGTAGTGCAAAAAAAATACAAAATAGTCCAAAAATTATTTGCAATCCTCTCCGAAGAAAAAAAAATGCGTTTCCCTCTGACACCATAAATGGCTGCCAAAGAGGTCAAGAATCGGATGAATAGCGTCGTTACGTCATTTTTCGACAATTGACCCCAAATCTTCCGACTCACACACACACACACACACACCCGCGTACTTTGCTCCGCATTCAGAAGCAAATCTGGGAGATCATCTTCGCTCTGAAGCACCTCCTTCACTCGACAGACGTTGATCCGCTTCCTTTTTTCTTCCTTCTCTTTCTTTATCATCTTCCCGTTTGGCCTCTTTCATTTTGGTCACGTTCCGCGTTTCGAGCAACGCGATGTACATTATTCAAGAGACAGGCCTCTGCCCGTCTACCGGTTTTCTTCTCCTTCGGGTACTTCGAGGACCCCTTTGTCCTCCGCTTCTATCTTCCTCTTCATCGGAGTTCCGCGCAGAGTCCGAAAGTACGAGGGAAAATGGTCCATCGGTTCTCCACAATCTGTGTCACCATACGAGGGTGCAATTAATTGCAATACACTCAAACCTGTTTTCGTGCGATTTTTTTTTTACGCGTTTTTCTTTTGTTCGAATTTTTTTTGTGCCATTTTATTTTTCTGCGATTTTTTTTGTGCGATATTTTTTTCTCGTGCGGTATGTGAATATCGAGAAAAAAAATCGCAGAACAGAAAATCGCGTAAAAAGGACCGCACGAAAGCAGGTTTGAGTGTACAGCGTTAATCTTCAATTGCAGTTCGAGCAAATTGCATATTAGGGGATTCTTCCCCCGCGGTTCGAAGAAATCTGCAATTTTGCACATTTTTCTCCCACAACGCGAGAATTCAGGAATTTGCAACAATTCTCCTGCAATCGAAGAAATTGCAACTTTGAACAATTTTTCTCCCGCGATTTGAGGAATCGGCAATTTTTCAGCGTTTTCCCCCGCAACTTAAAAAATTCTGCAATTTTTCAGATTTTTCTTCAACAGCTCGAAAAAATTGCAATCTTCACAACGTCTTCGGTTGCAACTTGAGAAATCTGCAATTTCGAAGCATCTTTACTTGCAACTTGAAGAAAATGAAACTTTGCAGATTCTTTCCGCGTGGTAAAAAAAGTTTTGCAATTTTGGAAATTTTTCCTTCTCAAATCGAGAAATTTGTTACGTGCAATTTGCAAAATTTTCTCTTGCAATTGTTAAAATTTTCCTGTGCAACTTGAGAAATCTGCGATTTTGTAGCCTCCCTCCTGCAATTTGAAAAATTCTGCAATTTTGTAGACTTTTTTTTCTTCAGCTTCAAAAAATTGCAATTTTCCCAACAAAAATTCTGTTGCAACTTAAGAAATCTGCATTTTTGCAATATCGCTTTTTGTAATTCGAAAAACTTGTGATTGGATTTTGCTGATGCTTTCTCTTCAACTCGAAGAATTTGAAATTTTGTAGATTTCACACGATCACGAAAATTTTGCGATTTTGGAAAATTTTCCCTAGCAAATCGAAAAATTTCTAATGTGCAATTTCTAACATTTTTTGCTGCAATTGAAGAAATCCCAATTTTGAAAATTTTCTTCTGCAACTTGAGAAATCTGCAATTTGGCAGCCTCCTCTCCTGCAATTTGAAAAATTCTGCAATTTTGTAGACTTTTTTTTCTTCAGCTTCAAAAAATTGCAATTTTCCCAACAAAAATTCTGTTGCAACTTAGGAAATCTGCATTTTTGCAATATCGCTTTTTGTAATTTAAAAAACTTTTGATTGAATTTTGCTGATGCTTTCTCTTCAACTCGAAGAATTTGAAATTTTGTAGATTTCACACGATCGGGAAAATTCTGCGATTTTGGAAAATTTTCCCTAGCAAATCGAAAAATTTCTAATGTGCAATTTCTAAAAATTTTTTCCTGCAATTAAAGAAATCCCAATTTTGAAAATTTTCTTCTGCAACTTGAGAAATCTGCAATTTGGCAGCCTCCTCTCCTGCAATTTGAAAAATTCTGCAAGTTTGTAGATTTTTTTTTCTTCAGCTTCAAAAAATTGCAATTTTCCCGACAAATTCCGTTGCAACTTAGGAAATCTGCATTTTTGCAATATCGCTTTTTGTAACTTAAAAAACTTGTGATTGAATTTTGCTGATGCTTTCTCTTCAACTCGAAGAATTTGAAATTTTGTCGATTTCACACGATCAGGAAAATTCTGCGATTTTGGAAAATTTTCCCTAGCAAATCGAAAAATTTCTAATGTGCAATTTCTAATATTTTGTTCCTGCAATTGAAGAAATCCCAATTTTGAAAATTTTCTTCTACAACTTGAGAAATCTGCAATTTAGCAGCCTCTTCCTTTGGAACTCAAAAAGTTTGCAGTTTCCTCGCAAAGCAACTGAAGTATGACAGGTGTCTATCGAAGGTACGAAAAAAATCGATCTCAAGGCTGTTTCCAATTCGTTTCCAGGTAAAACTGCAACTCGTCTTCCATTCGTGGAACTATTAATAACAAGATCAACGCAATTCTCCAAAGTGCAAAGTTCGCTTTGTAACCAGAAGCTTGACAATCGAAAGCGATTTACCATCCTTTTCAGCAGAAGGCGGATGAAAGTTTGGTTGGAAGGTCCGGTTGTGAGTAAATCGTCGAGATTTCGAAGAAACAAGAAATAAAAAGCCAAGTCCGACGGGAGAAAAGTTTGATTACTCCCCGATTCGGGGGTAGCGGAACTATAAAGGAGATTAAACTCACAGAAGAGAGCATCGGTTAAAGGGAGATTAGGAGCGAAGTTCTATTAGTTTTCCCTCCTTCTTCCATAACTCGCGCCATAAGGGTGGTCGGGCCACGGGACGACTGCTGGAGGGCTAATAAATCATAGCCCTTAGCCCAGATTTATCCCGGATACTACCAAAAAAAAAAAAAGGGAAAATGATCGGTACTCGACAGCTTTCCGACCGGTCCCCTTGGGAATTTCTATACTCCCTGAAATAAATAAATAATTAAATAAACAAACAAATTTAAAAAAAAAACACAGTAATTCCAATCGCGTTGCAACTGCAGCAGCAGCTGTGCGAAGTTGCAACTCCCAGTGAGGAATTTTCCCGAACTCGATGTCTGTATCACATCGTGTATATAACGCGTTCGAAAAAGATTACAATTTTTTAAAACTAGTAAAAAAATAGACAACAAATGGCAAAATAATGATATTGATAAATTAAATGATACCTGATACAGGAAAATAATAAAACATAAAGAAAAATTGATTTTTTTAATTGCCTATTTTTTCTTCATTGAATGCATTCGAAGTCGAGAAATTAAAGAAATTTTTTAATACCACGGAATAATAACTAATAACAAAAAGAAAACTAATAAGCCTTCAGCCTTCGATCGATTGGAAGTTGGATTAAATAGGGGCCATTTTTTTTCAGATTGTAATTTCCCCCCCTTAAAAAAACATTTTGTTTTCTCTCTTGTTTTTTTTTATTTTTTTTTATATTCCAAAACTTTTCTCTCTCAACTCGATCATCGGGATTCATACCCACGTCCGGTTCCATCAACGCCCTTCTCTCGCGACATTTCGATATTTATTGCGAGACTTCCGTTTAATTCTACACTACAGCGTTTCTACGTGTCATCCATATCGACTAGTAGCAAATCGTCGATAACGAAAAAAAAAAAAAAAGGAAAGGAAAAAACAGACAAGCAACAGGGATATAGAGAGCCGAGGAAAAAAAGCAACAAGAGGAGAACTCTCCGATGTGGGTGTGGGTGTGGGTGATCAAATATTGACATGCCCACATTCTACCTACCACCCCTTGCTCGACCATTAGCGCATTAACATCCGGCCGTTTTGACACCGCCTCGAAGGAGTTTCGACTTGACGCATTATAGGAATTCAAATCAAAATGAGCTCCCAATCCGATTTTTGAATCTTCAATTTTTACCTATTTTTTCAAGAAGAACGAGGAATTCCCAAAAAATTCGACTTTGGAATCAATTTTTGGGCAATTTCGGGGGATCCTTACCTACTCGATGTATTTTTTCGCGAGGAATCCATTTTCATTGTCGAATTTCCAGATTTTCCCTCAATTTTCCTGAAAAAAATCGACTTTTGAAGACCTTCCGCTCGGACTTCGCGAAAATAGAGCTTTCAAATCGATTCTACGCGTCAAATTACCCCCAGAAATGAGTTCCTCAAACCCATTTTTTAAACTTTAATTTTTACCCATTTTTTTAAGGGGGGATTACGGTGTAACAGCTTTAAAAATAGGTGATTTTCATGCATTTTTTTTTGGAAAACTATTAATAATTCCCAAATAATCTCTTTTGGGATATGAAGAAGCATCCATGAAATATTGAAAAACAAATTTTTTCTTGCCATTTTCTGTATTATTTATTTAGTATTCATAATCCTGCCAAACACTTCCGGATTGGTGGTTTCTAGTATAGCACCTGTTACAAGCATCCGATAACTAAAAATGAAAAATTTTCTTAAAGGTAGATAGTTTATGCTGGGGTTATACCACTTGTTAAAAGAAAACATGAAGAATCAAAAAAGTCCTAGGGTTTTGAAGAAAAAATGAATTTTTTGACACAAAAATTGATTACATATTGCCACTAAAAATGTCGTTAAATAATATTAAATTAAATAATTCTATTTAAATTGTTGGTATAACCACAGGAGAAATGTATATTGATTGACTTAAGCCTTCTGTGAAGTTGATCGATTGATTAGTTTTTGCGCTATCCTAGACACCGATTTGAAAAACGTAGTTTCGAGATAATTGCGTTTAAACTTTTTGGCGAAGTTTTACGATACTTACAGCTGCCACTTAATTGCGATACTACTTTTGGAACACATTCTTGAAACATTGTACTTTTGATTTATGCAAAGAAAAAAAAATTCGATTTTTTGAACCTGTTACACCGCAATCCCCCCTTAAGGGGTTATACGCACTTAGAATTAATTTCAAACTTTGTGTATATAATGTAGTAGTCTTTGGCTACTTTCTCAATTTTTTTGATATAAAAATAATCATTCTGACAGCCAATCTCCGGGAGCACCTCGAAAAAAAAACACGTTTTGCGGTAAGCAAGATTTCTCAAAAACGGCTAAACCGATCGGTCTTAAATTTTTACACAAGCTTTATGGATATATTATCTAGTAATTGATCGTCGATGTTGACTCTACGACAAATATTTTTCATTTTATGAACAATTTTGCCGGCAAAATTCTCATGAAAAATTGATATTTCCGCTTTACGAAGCCGCCATTTTGTTAAAAATTAGTAGTTTGAAAAACCCAACGATCAAACACGAGATAATACATTATATTAACGAAAAATTTTTGATTTTTTTATTTCCGATAACCCAGTCCCGAGATATCGTGCTCACCGCAAAACGTGTTTTTTTCGAGGTGCTCCCGGAGATTGGCTGCAGCGGCTGTCAGAATGATTATTTTTATATCAAAAAAATTGAGAAAGTAGTCAAAGACTACTACAATATATACACAAAGTTTGAATTTCATAAATTAAAATGTCTTTCCAGAAAAAATTCTTGAAAAATCGTCTTTTTTCGGCCTTCTAAGTGCGTATAACCCCTTCAGGGAGACCAAGGTACTTTAAAACCTTAGATTCCTCGATTTCATACAGAAATGGTACCAACGAAATTCGCGATCTTTCTATTTTTTTATCCCACCATCGGGAAATTGCCAATCATCAGGGGGTGGATTATTCGATCAAAGTTTTTCTGGGAAAAAAAATATGTGGTCTATTGTGAGTTCAGCGTCGGCTCGCCCCATTGTCCGTCCGCGCAGCAAAACCCACCCCTTCCTCCCTTGGACTTCCACCCCCTTTGGCTTTGATAAACGAATTTTTATAAAATTTAGGAAAAAGCGGCCACGGATTCGCAGTTTGCCGAATCTTTCGGATCTTTTGTTTACCCTCGGCCCGGTAATTTCCTGGAAAAGAGCGTCCCATCATCCGGCATCCTCTCGCCGGGGGCGGTATCCATATTTTCGAAGGTTTCGAGCAAACAACAGTAGTAGAAGAGGAAAGAGGAAGTTCCAGCAAATGGGACGACGTCTTACCGGTTTTTGAAAGCGGAAAAGCGAATGTCGTCTGTCGCGAACATCCCTTTGTCGACTCCTCGGAATTAAGTGTGCCACCCCACGGTTGCTGTCACCGCCGTCGCTTAATTAACGCCGCATTGTTATCAGTCATTTATTGTTGGCGAGCAGAAAATTCCGTCCGTCCTTTTATTCCGCAGCTGTCGGCTGCAGATACGGACGAACCGGAGGTGCATCTGCATTTCATCCACCCCCTTCCGGGCGTTAATAATCCAAATTTCTGCATGAATCTGGACACTGTCGTCGAATCCTGGATCAGACTTTCGCTGTACCACCCTTTTATCCGAAAATCGAAAAATTTCCATATTTCCTAAAAAATAATCTGGATATTCTAATATCGGACGCTGTTGAATCTGGAACAGATTTTCGTTATCCTACAATTTTTATTTAAAAAATCGAAGAATTTTCCTATAAATTTCTGCATAAATTCGGACAGTCTATTATCGGATGCTGGAGAGTCTGGATCATACCTTTCATGTACCACCATTTTTATGAAAAATGGAAGAATCTCCAGATAAATTTCTACATAAATCTGGACACTCTAGTATCGGATGCTGGAGAATTTGGACCAGACTTTCGTCTTGCTATCATTTTTATAAAATATCAAAATTTCCATGTAAACCTGGACAATCTATTACCGAGTGCTAGAGAACCTGGACCAGATTTCCGTTATATTACCATTTTCCTTCGAAATACAAGTACAGTCGATTCTCCGAATAAGATACCTTTGAATGCCTTCGAATAAGATACCACGGGTTCCCCTTCGTTAATCCACTACCCCCACTCCTAATGCCTCTTCGCCTCATCTGAATGTTTGGAGTTGCGTACTCCGAATAAGATACCACGAAAATAAATGAGAAAAAATGAGAATTATTTAATATTAAACATTACTTTCGGATGAATAATTGACCGAATAATTAATTTTGTGTTCGTTTCGAAAAGATTTCCCTTCGGTCCCTTGTGGTATCTTATTCGGAGAATCGACTGTAATTTGCAAATGAGCCGTTTATTTCGAAAGGGACCTAAGTCCATTTGTGAATTTTTTGTTGTTAACTGTAGTATCGTGTGCCACTTAACATTGGCTGTCATAAAAAACATTTTGCGAAGTTCATAAAAAATTGGACTTGGGCCACTTTCGAAATAATCGGCTCAAATAATCTACCCAAATCCAAATACTTTCGAAGAAAAACTTTGAAAAGGAAAATATTCTAAATTTAAAAACTGTGATATGAAAGAAGAAAGACATAAAATAAAAGTTGTGATAAAAATTAAGGATAAATATAAAAATTAATTATATATATATATTTATATATAATACGTGAGGTTGAAAACTGATTAGCACCGCATCCCTTCCGCCCAACTTTTTTAATTTCGAACATCCATGGGAATTATCCGACAACTTTCACGGAGCTGCTCTTGTGGCATCACATATACATATATATATGTATATAAAAAGACCTACCGGTGCTACCTTCCATGAAATCGTCGTTTCTATGGAACTTTTACCCGTCGTTGTTGTAATTGCGACAAGAAAGGTATAAACGTTTATCGATACGATTGTACTCTGTTAAAGAGAAAAATAAAACGTAAGGGTTGAAGGAAAGTAAAGGAGCGTGGATAAGGGGGAAGTGGAGAGAAAGAAGACACGTAGTTTTTATAATTATAAATCCTCGTTTCCCGAGGATTTTCTTCCGGCAGCTGCTTTTATTAAATAAAAGAGAAAAAGATGATCGTGAACCGGAGTTTTTCCACGGATGAAAGTTCGCAAAAGTTCGTTTACACGGGGTAGACTCGAGAGCAAACGTTGTTCCAAGTGAGGGAAGAAGATGCTGCAGGTGGTGGAATATCCTTTTTTTTTCTTTTTTTACAAGGAGTAGTTTCAGTAAAAGCAAAAGGGAGTTAGTTCTCCTCTTTCAAAGGTTGCAAAGTAAATTTTACCATATAGGATACGGCAACTTTCGCGAGGCACTATTTTTAAAGTGGGTAGTCTAGCGAAATTGGGGAAATAACAAGGAAAGGTACATTTTTCTGTCTCGGAATGGTAATTTCCAAAGGATAAATTCATGAATATAATTTTTTTCGATTGACATAAATCGATATAATATTTTTCGAAAGTCGAATTTTTCAACGTAATCGATTTTTCTAAATTTCGCAATGTAATTAAGTTTTTCGATGAATCGATTTTTCAAAATATTCGAATTCTCCGATGCAATCAAATTTTCCAAAAAAGGATCGAATTTCGCCAATAAATCGAATCTCCGATATTGTCGAATTCCTCACTTAAAACGAAATTTCCAATACCGCCGCATTCCTGAATTAAATCCAATTTTCCAATACACTCGAATTCCTCAATCAAGTTGAATTATCCAAAACCATCGAATTCCTCAATGAAATCCAAAGTTCCGATGGATCCGATTTCCCGGAATATTCGAATTGTTCGATACAATCAAATTTTCTAAAACGATCGAATTTCCGATATTGTCAAATTCCTCACTTAAAACCAAATTTCCAATACCGCCGCATTCCTGAATTAAATCCAATTTTCCAATACACTCGAATTCCTCAATCAAGTTGAATTATCTAAAACCATCGAACTCCTCAATGAAATCCAAAGTTCCGATGGATCTCCCTAAATATTCGAATTGTTCGATGCAATCAAATTTTCTAAAACGATCGAATTTCCGATATTGTCGAATTCCTCACTTAAATTTCTAACACCGTCGAATTCCTGAATTAAATCGAATTTTCCAATACGCTCGAATTCCTCAATCAATTTGAATTATCCAAAACCATCGAGATCTTCAATGAAATCCAAAGTTCCAATGGATCCGATTTTCCAAAACGATTCGAATTTCCAATATTATCGAATTCCTCACTTAAATCGAAATTTCCAATGCCGTCGAATTCCTCAATCAATTTGAATTATCCAAAACCATCAAATTCCTCAATGAAATCCAAAATTCCGATGGATCCGATTTTCCAAAATATTTGAATTCTTCGATACAATCAAATTTTCAAAAACGATCAAATTTCCGATATTGTCGAATTCCTCATTGAAATCGAAATTTCCAATACCGTCGAATTCCTGAATTAAATCGAATTTTCCAATACGCTCGAATTCCTCAATCAATTTGAACTATCCAAAACCATCGAACTCCTCAATGAAAGGTTCCGATAGAGCCGATTTTCCAAAATTTTCAAATTCTTGGGTAAAATCAAGTTTATGAAAAATCTATTTTTCACATCTCGAAAACCGCGACGATTCGAACACAGTGACCCACTGGCACTCGAATACAGTTGGCTTAACCAGAAATGCGGCGGCTAAACGCTTATTACGGTGCAATAAAATGCCGCAAATGTGGATAATACGTAATTCCAGCGAGTTCTAATGTGTAATACAACCAGCCAGCCCGCCGGTGGTATGATACAGTAACTGAAGCGTCAGCTATTACAACAATTGGGTCACTAAGATCCGATTAAATTCCTCGTGTGTTATAATACCCAACAATAAGCATTAGTGTGCCGCTTTAAAGCTTGCGACAGAAATGCCTCGGCTACTAATGAGCCTGTTGTTACACCTACGTGCCGATTCTCATTCCCTTGAACGTTAAGCTGGCCGGTATAACGAGCGAAGATCCAATGACCGTGTGTCATCGAGTACGCACTTTGCTGAGTCTTACATAGAATCGAGGCCGAAGCAATTTCCAGACGTGGGCTGGAGAAAAGGAAGTGAAAATTACGAATTTCTTCTCCAGCTGCGCCACACCGAAGGGAAGAGAAACTTTCCGTGGTCGAATCCCGCAGAATTAATAGCGGCAATTGCCTATTCAATTAATTGCAGCATCGACCGGCGCTTGCTTATTTTCAGCCAATTACGCCGTTGGGTTAATTGCCGGCATGTGACAAGTGGGCATTGAACGGACGTCGAATGACCCCGCTGTTTGGACCCCCCGGGCTGAAGCAATTTTTCCACCTTTCCAGGAATTCCTTCCAGTTGTCAGGATCCGATTTACGCTTTGCATTATCCCTGGAAGAGACTTTTCGTTAAAAAAAAAGACATTTTTTAATAGTTCCGTGGGTTGAGGAAAATTTTACCTTTTTTTTGAGGGGAAAAACGGGGTATTCCCAATAATAATAATAATGTTTCGCTAGTCGGGAGGATTTGCGATCCCAAGAAGTCCCGTGTGGTTGTTTTGAAAGGAGAAGAGGCCTCCGATAACGCCATAATTGCAATTAAGGATGATTAGAACCCACACAAACACACATACACACACGGACGCGTCACGATGACAAAGGATAATGAATATTGTCTCGTTATAATAGCCTACTTTGGGTCACAAGGTAACGCAAGCTTTCCAAGGCATAGGTTTAACGATCGAATTCGAATGCCCTTTGGAATGACACTGCCTCCCTGCCTGCCTGCTTGCATGCATGCATGCATGCATGCATGCAAGAAAGCGATAACAGCCTCATTGCAATTTATTGCAATGACCACTTGTGCATTCATACTTAATGGGCCGCGCAGCGTAATGCACTGATAAATTTTGCCACCCGGATCAAGTGGCACTCGAGCAAACGCGACTATAAGATCTCGAGAGGTTTCGAGTGGCCGAGGAATGTCTCTCGCCGGCAGGATCTATGGGAAAAATTGCCCTTTCGTGGGAGACTTCGGGCAAAGGATCGAATTCGATACTCGTAGCCATACTTCAGCCATACTCCGTCTTGGGTACCTTTTCCAACTCGAATCCGACCGCTTCGCTGCGGTTAGACCCTCGAGTGCGGGAGAAGTATGGCAAGTGTATGCAAAGAATCCTATTATCCTTCTTTTTGTAAATCTCGGATAAGATTTCAGGCTCGGTTCGGCCGCGGCCATTATTAAAGTCTACATTGTCCTTGTCGCTATTCGTATCCGGTGGATTTGAAAGTTAATTGCGGTAAGTTGCGAAGATTAGGAAATGATGTAAATTACCCAGCGCGGTGCGCTTTCTTTTCTGATAAGGAAAGAGGCTAGCTCGGAGAGGAGAAACTTATACTCTATAAATTTACATTTCTCCGCAGAGTTATCGGTAAAGTGATAAAGCCAAGGAGAGGAAAAAGCGAAAGAAAGGAAGACGAGGAGAGTGCGTCATATTTATATGCACGTGCAAGGAAGGATGAGAGGCAGAGGCCGAGTTCTGCATTACACCCTGACGACATTATAGTGCAGTTTACGTTGCAACGTGTGGGTAATGCCAAGCGGGAGACACTTTTCCCACCTCGCTTCCGTTTCGTCCTCTTCGTCCGAATACGAGCCTCGAGTATATGGAGCAGAAGTGGTTTGTTGATGCAACCGTTGACCTGAAACTCGCGAATTTTCCAAAAAGAAGACTAGGAACTGGGAAATTTCCTCCGCCTTGTCTATCTTCTCCGTCGGATACCCGGGTCTCGTTTCTGTTGTTGCGATTCAGCCGGAAAAGAAAAATCACGAACAGGAAGCTCCAGTCATCCGTGAAAATTGATGGCACGTGAACGAAACATTAAGTTCCTGTTATGCTCTTATCGCTGCGTCTCGTTCCTTATTTATCGTCTTCAGCACCCGAAAATGTAACTTCTACTTTTTCTTGCCCCCTCTTTGCTTCCAGGGAAGAACACTGGACGATACCAAGCATTACGCCCATAACAGCGGTTCCCAAAATTGAGATAATGGCTTCCATTAACCTACGAGTAGCCCTAAATTGTTCTTATTACTATTCTCGACGCCATTCTGCCTAAAACTGCTCCAATTTTGACCCCACAACTTCTACTTCCGCTAATTTTGCCTGGAAAATTACCCAAACTTGACTCTGCCACGACTCTTCGACTTCTTACGCTATTCCACCTAAAAGTGGCCCACCAAGATTACCCCCATAGTGGCTCCCAGGACATCCGTTTAGGCTATCCAACCTAAAAGTGGCCCTCGGATTACCCTCGAAACGTCTGTGAGACTCGTCCTTTCTAAAAATAACTCCAAAACTACCCCCACCCTAACCTCGAAGCTTTAACTCACACATTTGGGCCAAACATATCCTCGTCATGGTTTGGATCAAGAACGAAGGAGTGTCCAAACAACAAGGCAGGGACCCGAATTGGAATCAATCAATCCATAACTGCATCGTGCGATTTGACCCTAAAAATAATAGAAGGGGTGGGTAGCAGCGGGCATGTGACGCCAAGAGGGAAGATTACAGCTCTCTGGCTCTTGGAGTCAATTGTCCTACCCTAAAGCCAACACCAACCTCCCTCGTCTCTTATTAACACTTACAGCGTCCCCTTTCGCCCTTTCATGTCGTCGCCCGAAGGCTCTGCGACCGTCTCTCCACCAGTGGCAGCCTTCAGAGAAGCTTTATTGGTTTGGAGGCTGTCGGGTTATGGTAGCTGAACTTCCAACGTGCCTCAGGGCTATGCAGTAAGAAACCGGGAAGAGAGTCCTTCCTCGGCTTTTAACAGCCTGAATATTTTATAATGATTTTATAATAATTCCGTCATTGTATTCGGGGACATTCGGGGATTCCCCAACGATATTTGCAAATTCGGGCAAATCGCCTCCAGGATTTCCGGAGAAAAGTGCGGTGACGTCAGTGAGGATCTACGGGTATTTAAGTGGAGTCGATTTACGGTATATTTAACGTTAATACGCGATACCGTTTAATTTACAACTTCGCGAGACCTGCGGACAAGGAAATCCATGGGATTTTCCCCCAGTCCCGTGGGACACGACGGCAGTTCGTTAAATTGCGCCGCTATTATGCTCGTATCGCCCGATACTCGTGTTTATATGCACACACACACACACACCAATACTCGTGCAGCTTAACGATAACTGCGCCAACTTGTAATATCCACTCATGTTCCACGATGATACCTACCCGCAAGCACGAGGTGTCGTAAATAAACCCCACCAGCAGCCGGGGGATGGTGATAACCAACAAAGTAACGTTTGAATTTCCTCCCACGATGGACCCGGGGTAGGTTCATCATCCTCCGAAGCTTTTAAGAGCCTCTAGTAGGTGGGAAAGTGGCCATTGAGATTCCGAAGAATTCCTCTTTAGGCTCAGGAGCCTAATTTTGGGTCCAGGATGCAAAATTTTTTGCTTAGAATGCATCTTTTGTGTCCCAAAATGGGCTAATTTGGTTCCAGGATGCATTACTGGAGACATAAATGTAAAATTTAGGCGTAGCGTGCACCAAATTAGTGCCAATATGTGCCATTTCAATCCAAAGTGCATTATTTGAATCTGCGGTGCACTTTATGGGGTTCGAATGCGCGATCTGTGCATAGGATGCAC
This sequence comes from Gasteruption jaculator, assembly GCA_949825005.1. Taxonomy (NCBI): domain Eukaryota; kingdom Metazoa; phylum Arthropoda; class Insecta; order Hymenoptera; family Gasteruptiidae; genus Gasteruption; species Gasteruption jaculator. The sequence continues at coordinate 9,086,601 of OX463762.1, forward strand.
CAGTTTGGTCTCAAAATGCAAGAACTTGGATCTGACGTTCACTTATATGGGACCGGAAAGCACAGTTTGCAAGTAAGATGCCAAAATGCACCATTTCGACTCATGGATGCACTGCAAAATCCAAAGTGGATCAAGCTCTGGTCGGATACCAATCAGAAGTGACAGAGGATTATCTAAAAAATTGACTGTCGACCTCCCCCAGCTCAATGACCGCAACGGTTGCATATTCCAGCAGGAATCAATCGCCGAAGAGCCGAAGACCTAACTCGTCAGTTCGTTGGCTGGGCCATCCATTAATTAGCATCTGCGTCCGATGAAATTCCCATACTCCGACCAGAATGAGAACGGAGCTGTACGTCGCATTGGCTTATCAATCGCGATGAAGTCCCATTGATAAGCGAATACCGTCAGATTGCGAAAACGCCGATATCCCCGTTTGCGTTTTAGGTCAACGCAATTCCCACAATTTTCCTGGTCTCCCCATGAAGCTACCGCTGCCATTGTTGCCCATCTCCGTCTATCCGTCCGTCTCTCTATCCGCATGGAATCGGTTTCACCGGCAGTAGTAACTGCACAAGAGGGCTCGTCCTTTGAAAAGAAAAGGATCCCCCAATTTCCCCGATTCCTTCCACCCCATCCTGGTCCATCGGTGAGCCAAGATCCGGACGATAAACGCCACAGACGGCGCGTATCATTTATCTTCTGGAATTGCCCAGCATCCCTCTCTCTTTCTCTCGAAATCATAAATTATCATGCCACAATGCGAAATTAATATAAGAAGGATTCATGATTCCGATGATTCATGAGCATCGCTCGCGATGACTGACTGCTGCCAGATGGTCACGAGATCCTCGGCTTATGACGATAAATGTTCCCGGGAACCGCCTCATCTGGGGATCTCGTCTCGTGATCTCTAGCTGTACCAGAATTGGGGTGGAAAGGAAGAAAAAAACGCTGATAGCCCGCAGGGCCTTGAAAGGATGAGGCAAGTGGAACGGCTGAGGCCGAGGATCTGGAGAAGAAAAATTCCAGAGTCCTGGTAATTTCGCCTCAAGAAAAGAAAAACGAATCCTGCAGGGAAATGCTGGGAGGTTGGGATGAACCCCCAGAGTGGAGATGAAGAATCGAGTGTTTATGGCTCCGGATGCTGAGGAATAATTCTGCGAAAAGAAGGAAGGAGCTTCGGGGAGGAAATTGTTATCGACGGATAGGTAAAAGGCCGAGAATTAAATTTTGTAGGTTAAGGTGAAATAGGTTTAAGGTGTAATTGAATCCTACAACAATCGACAAACTGTCATCTTCATGGAGACAAGGCTTGGCGAGCCAAAGGGCCTAATGCGCAGGATAATCGTGTTTACCAGGACTATGCCGTGGTCGGAGTAATTGGCAGACTACCTCGTTGTTGGATACTACTACTACTACTACCCCCTACTATCGCTTCTACTACTCCTACTACCCCTGCTACTACCACTATTTTTAACCCCACCACCACCACCACCACCACCACCTCTACTCCGATGGTGAAGCTCGACCATCCCGTTGTTCTTCAGTGTCACTCGTAAATAGAACCGCTCGATGTTACAAGACGAAAATGTACGACGTAACACCCTTGCTTCCAACCCTCACGGTTAAATGTCCCCGCAAAACGTTAGCCAGAGCCAACCCATCCGAATTTATCGCCGGCAGTCGTACCTATAAACTTAACTGAGACACTGGTGCTTTTGGGGTCATCATTTTTTGCCCAACGACCTGTTTAGAATATCAAGCACCACGTCGTTGTAGGGGGATGAAGATGGTTTAATCCAAGGGAATCTTCATTTTTTATCCAACCCTTTTTGCGCCGAGGGGATGGCTTCTTGGCTATTCTAATGGAATTGTATCTGAGGAGAAGCAGGGAAATCTCAGTAGTTTCGGTGTACCGGAATATCTGCAGACGTTTTTAGAGATATCTTATTCCACACTAACTCAGCCTTTTCTGCTGCTATTGAAATTAATATAGTAGTAGCAGTAATAGTGGTAGTAGTTGTAATAGTGGTAGAAATAATATCATATATCATATCCAATAGTACTAGTAGCAATTGGAGCAAAAAAATAGTACCAGTAAGAACAGTACCAATAAGAGTGATACCAGTAGAAGTAGAATCAGCGGCAGTAGTGTAGTAGTGGTACTAGAATTGATAGTATTAATAGTAGTAGTAGTAGTAGTAGTAGAATGGCACTAGTGGTAGTAGTAGTAGTAGTAGTAGAATGGCACTAGTAGTAGTAGTAGTAGTAGTAGTAGAATGGCACTAGTGGTAGTAGTAGTAGTATAATGGCAGTAGTGGTAGTAGTAGTGCAGTAGAGTGGTAGTAGTAGTGTAGTAAAGTGGTACTAGTGGTAGTAAAAGTACAGTAGTTGTAAAAATAGTAGAACCCCGTCAGCCACAATTAAAATCCAAAGAAAGTAGCTAAACTTTCATCAATGAAATCTGGTCGATGGGAGGCTGAACCGGGGCTGCGAGGAAAAAACCTTAGGGTGGTCTCCCCGCGAGGGTGGCGATCCGTCTTCGGGAGAGAGTCTAGAGAGAGAATAGAGAGGAGGTAGGTATAGGTAGGTAGGTAGGTAGGTATCATCTTGCAAAAGCAAGAGGACAAGCAGGATCGGGTAAAAGAGGGTTGGTGGCCCTTGTATTGATTCACAACCCCCGGAAGTTGAATGGGGAGGGGTTAGTTGTCGCCCCCTCGTGCAACCCCTTACCAACCCCCGTCAGTGGCGTAGAATCAGGATATTCTACGAGTGAAATAAAAACCGTGTTCCAGGGGGTGCAGTCGAGGTGCCATCGAGAATTGGAAAAGGGTTTAGTCCGGCCTGACGAGGGGCTGGACCGAATCGAGAACGGGTGGAGTAGGATTATTACGGAGATTGTGGCCTTTCACGAACTCTGAAATACTGGCCTGGCTCATGGGTTTAGGGTTTTAGCAAAGCGGAGTAATTTATAGAAATAAATTGTATCGTATCTCTTTTTTTCTTTCTTTCCTCGATTCCAAGTAAATCGAGATTCACGGAAATTTAGAACTTGCCGGTTGACGAGGGTGATTTCTTATCCCCCCCAATTTTATCGAAATTCTTTCGAAGCGGGAGATGCTAATTTTGATGTACCTACTCAAGCTCCATATTTAATATTCATTAATAATTTGCTTATATCATTTATACTCGTCAACAAAAGAAATTTGCATACCCTCTAGTGTGAACCCTAATTCGAGAGTAAAATACCAATTCTTTATATATACATCGTACCTACCCGTTATATGTATGACACATAAAGGTATATAAAACAAAATAAGGATATATAAATATTTAAGAAAAATAAGGAGGACCGAGATAAGGGCGGACAGGGTTGGAAATAAATAACAAAGTGTGAAAATATATAGAATGAGGCACAGATAAAATGGGGGGGGGGGGGGGGGGGGCAATTGGTATCCTTTTTTTTTCTCTAGCTACCCCAAACCCAGAGGTAGGACGACGGGGATGTAGCGTTCCTCGTTCTTTTCACTTTCCAACAAAGCTAATAATTTTCCCGAAGGGAAGGAAAGCAATGGGAATGAAAAGAATTTTTTTTTTTCACTCGACGAGGTAGAAAAAAGGTCAATCCGGGGGTAGAAAAATACAGGTACTTATTTCCACCACTGGATCGTCCTTCCACCGCCTGGAATGAATTCCAGAAGCAGGTATTTGTCGCTCAATTCGATGCATCTGTTCCGTCGATAAGAGACTGTAGTTCTTCGGAAGGGATGGGAAACACTTGGCCTTAATAATCCTTACTATTGCTAAATCCTTTTGAAGGTTCACGCATTGAAAATCCAATCTACTAGCTGCAGATTGCAGATTGTATCTTCATTCCCCAAATCTCACGTCGTCGTCGTCGTCGTCTTCGTCTTCGAACTGCCCTTGGCGCGAAACTCGACCTACTAGCGGAAAGAAGCGCTAATAGCCATTAGCCAGACGAGGGGTAAAAAAAGAGGGCATAAGGGATGAAATTGTCTCAGCTTAAATTGAGAAACCGGGGGTGGAAACGACGGGGGGGATGATTCGACACTCGAGAAACTCTCGATTGATAAGAATAGTCGAGTTTCTGCAGAACTTCGCAGAAATTGTTCGGTCGACCCGATAAGAAGATAGGACAACGCGGGTGGGGGTGGAAGACACCAGGTGTTCTTTAATTAGCGTTTTCGAAGCGAAAAGGAAAGAACGTGGGTGGAAGGGGGTGGTTTGAAAGGAACTTCTAAAAGATCCTTCTCTTTCCTTTTTGTTTTGGTGGTAGAAAGAAATTGAGAATTTCGTGACTTTTAGGGAAGATTTCGTAACACCTTGAAGTTTGAAAGGTTGAAGGGGTGCATTGGGAACTCGAAAGTCAGCATAAGTAGGAATTTGTAGGATTTTTGGTTCGGAAAGTACGTGTTTTTGAAGTCCGAGAGTTGTTGTGGGAAATTTGTCAATTTGATGAATTTCGAAGGGGTAGTTTTTACATAATTTTTCGTTGGGGATTTTTCACTTGAAGGGTAAATTTTGCAGAGGATTGAAATTTACAGGCTTCGAAGAACAGACTGAGCTTTAAAATGTGCTAACGTGGAAATTGCTAAAATATTTTCTCTCGATATTACAAATATTTTAATTCGATGTTGAAAAACTGTTAAATTTTAGAAAATTTTTATTTTGCATTTTCTTCCCGAATTTTTCATGTTTAGGGAAAATTTCCTACTTACCAAAAATTTACAAAATCCAAATGGCAGAATTCAAGATTCAAAATGAATCAAGGTACAAGCTCGTAAACAATTTTATTGGAGATTTACGAATTTTATCATTTATTGAATTCTGTAAATCTGCAAAATGCCAAAATTATCACGACGCAATCTCATGGAATTGCCCAGAAATTCTCAAACTGCATCGGAAGAGCCTTCGCAGAATCGTCATAGGTTTGCAATATATTAAACCCGCGTGAAATACAATTGTAACGTTTCTGGGGAACAATTGCATTGTTGCAGTTACTGCTGGTAGCATCGTAAATTCACCATGCGTTTTTATTGCATACTTATTCGCAGCTCGCTGCTGCACCGTAGCCGTACGTGAACGTAACGTATTTTATTCCTGCCCGAGAGAAAGAGAGAGAGGGAGAGAAAGAGAGAGAAAGCCGGGAGTTAAAAGCTGCATCAAGTAAAACCGGGAGAATGCTTTTGTGCATTGTATTCTCTAAAAGCAGAATGCCATACGGTCATTATAACGTACGATGCACATGCACCGGGTACGTGAGTGTGAGAATAGCACGTGGAAAGTATAACACGTGGCAGGTAATCGAGTTTACTCGATGATCGAGTTATCTCGAACGACTGGCTTTCCCTGCAGCCATTGACTTTGCACGAGAGGGGCATGAGAACGACGCGAATAATGCAATAATGCAGCGGGATGCGATGTTATTACACATTATCTTTCATCCCAGCGGCTTTTTTTACCCGAACCGCCGCATTTTCCACCGGAAGTCCTACTCGAGTCTCCAACTACTGACGTTTTTATGCCAGGAATGCTCCAATCGAGGATCCGATCGGTACCAGATTCGAATCCGGACCGAAAATGCAAGAATTCGCCGAAATCGGGCTCCAGATGCATCCGAATCCTCTCCCAATTCAAATAGAATCGATACAAATATGTAAAAATGAACTAGGGTAAATGCACCAATAGATGGACGGTTAAGCAAACTCTCATGCTTTTTTTTCAAAATAATATACTAAAATACAAATAAGTTATAATAAAATGAATTATATTAATGTAGAAATATGTAATTGACTAGAAAAAAATTACTAAAACTTTGTGAAACTTCGTAGTAATTAAGAAAAAAGAAAAATTTATGAAAAATACCAAAACCCCAGTAGAAGGACAAAATCTCCAGTAGATGGACAGCCAATACCAATAGATGGACGCTAAATTTTCTTATATTTTTGTAATTTTATTATTTTATTACGATATTTATAGCTTTTTTTAGTGAAATACGAGCATAATAATGTATACATATCTTATTTTTTTATTCATATATAATAGTAACAACAAACAACGTTTACCGGACATCTGTCACATATTTACTAGTGGTGGCGCTCTTGAAGCAAAACTTCGTCATGTCAAACTTAAATATTTTTTTTTTATCATTATTACAAATATAAAGATGAAAAAAATCACTTTTTGCAATCAGGACTACATATAGCCATAAAAAATAATTATGACTTTACGATTTCGTTCTTAAATTTAATGTAATTACTTTTGGAAGTACAGTAGAATCTCCGTACAAGATACCTTCGATTCTCTTCGTACAAGATACCACCGGTTCTCCTTCGCTAATCCACTACCCCCACTTCTAATGCCTCTTCGCCTCTGAATGTTTGGAGTCGCTCGCTCCATACAAGATACCACGGAAATGAATGAGAAAAAATGAGAATTATTTACACATAACGATTTTTTTTCTTTATTATCATAAATTATTAATTATTTAAGATAACATTTTAATTTTTTGTTGGTTTAAAATTCATAGAGAATTTTCAAGGACTCGTAAACGTAGTTTTTTGTCGGGGACATGAACTCAAGCCTATTTTGATGTGTTTCAAATGTTTAAAATTGATTTATTTACGTGAGATAATTGCACAAAAGGTAAAAATGACTTTTCTTCTCTTTTTCTTTCTTTTCAACACTGCGAGAACTCCTCGTTTGCGGACTTTTAGTCACGTGACAAAAAAAAAGAAGGAAAAGGATATGGAATACAAAGCAACCTACATTATCGGTTTAACTATTTTGCATGGTATCTTGTACGAAGACCGTGAGATCTATTTCTCTCCGGCGTAACAGGCCGCTGAGTGGGCGAACGGTAATTTTCTTCTTTTTTCGGAATCATATTCCCCTCCGATCCCTTGTGGTATCTTGTACGGAGATTCTACTGTAATTACTTTTGGAAATAATATTTGTCCATCTATTGGAGGGCGTCCATCTATTGGTGTGTTTACCCTACGATTTTACCAAAAGTCCCTCCAGGTCCCCAGGCCAAAGAATCTGAAAGACCTCCAGGACCTTGCCCGTCGATTCTTATACAACCCTCTATTTGTTTACTGGCTCTATTTGTTTGCTGGCTGCATTTCGCTGCACTTTCGTTTTGTTTTACTGGCTGGGATTGTTTCCGCGGCGATTCTTTGACGAGAACCGGCGGACATCCTGCCGCTCGTCCTCTCGTTCCGTTTGATTTTCATGCGACGAGCGATGACGAGAGAACGTGGATAAAACGAGAGGCGATGATCAAACCTTCCGTGTATGTCAAATGCGTGCCCGTGTGGGTGGAAGTTGGTTAATAGAAAGAGACGAAAATATCATAAATATAAAATTGTTTATACACGAGATGCGGTATGTCAGCACGTGAAACTTTTTATCGCAAAAAAAGAGGACAGAAAATGTTTCGCTCTTTTTTGCAATTTGTTTATTTATTTATTGTACATTAATATTTTTATACAATCATATATATTTATGTTTACATTCGTGCGCCTCTGTACGTGGAGGTGTATCTATATACATATATATATTATAAACAAAACGTGAAATATTTTGCGCGCTGTCAAACACGACATGTCAGCTCGCGAAGCTTTCAAGCGGAGACAAAAGAGAAAAAGCGACAGACGTCCGTTTACTTTCGATTATGGGAAAAAAAATTAGCGAGTTTTTGAATAAATTTTGTTTATCTTTTTTATTTTTAAACAATTCTTTTGTAATCGGAATTAAAGCAGCCTTATTTCGAATTACCGGGAATAAGTAAAAATAAGGATCTCCCGAAAGGTTCCAATCGATAACTTAAAATCATAGTCCTTTCAACCCCCCTTTTGTTAATTATATTATTGTTTCCACCCTCATGAAGATGGTCTCCAGAAATTATTGCTGCTATCAAGGGGGCGGAACGCCTTGTAGGACCGAAGAAGTAGGTGATATTTGCGAATTTTTTATAAAAAAACTGTTGAACGGGTTTTTTTGAAATTTGGCAAGTTGTTTCATTGTACCCTTAACCCTTCGAGAACACACCTCTTTTTTCAAGCATGGAGAACACTCTGGGTCAATCTGACCCGACGCTAACTATAAGAGTCCGCCATTTTAAAACGACAAGTTTGATTAGCTTGAAAAAATTCCTAGGTATACCTGAAACACAGATAAATCATGTCATATAATTTTAAAGTGTCATTAATGTTATTTATATATCGAAAAAAATTGTCGAAAAAAAATTTTTGTTTTTTTACATTGAAATTTACAAAAATAAATGTGGAATTTTTTTATTGAACATTTTTAGCAACCCGCCAATTTTCAAAATTCCTTTACGTTATTCTTAATCGAAATTGAGGTACGGGTCAAATTGACCCAGAGTGTTCTCGAAGGGTTAAGTATTATTACAAATTTTTATGAGACTATATAAAAAAAAATGTGCGTCTGTAGAACGTCGATTGCAGAACGTTGAGAAAAAATGGCTCGTGCTGGGCGTTGAAGGAAAGTGTCCTGTGGTTTATCTGAAAAACAAAAAGGAAAAGGGATTCTTAATGTGCATGAACATGGCTATCTGCGGACCTAGAACAATTCAGAAAAATGAAAAACTGTTAAAATGGCAGCCTTTTGTAAAAAAAATTCGAATTTCGTCCAAAAATCGCAGGGAATTATTTAAATAAAAAAAGAATGGTAACGGATACAGCCATAATCCATAGATAGATTGACATTTGCCGGACATGTATGTGCAAGGTCGAGGCAATAGCTTCATTGTACTTCGAGATTTCTTCAATGCCATGTCGAAAAATGTTGTTTCGTGAAAAACAAGTTCAAAGTTTCATGTTAGATTGGTATAAAAGTACAACTACTTACAATATGTTATGAGCTTTGGAGACGTGTGTGAAGTTAGCATCTCAAGTATCAGCATCTCACAAACAAACTTCATATAAAGTGGCATCCGGCATAGTTCTACAGTTTTTGACAAGTTTTAACAATAGTTCTGTCGATTTTATTATCGAAACCGCATTTTGAAGGAATGTGATGCTAACTTCGCAAATTGGATTTTAGCATCTCATTGGATTTCACAAATTTGAGGGTACTAGAAGTAAAATTAAGAAAGTTCGACATCCTAAACTTATTTTGTACACAGTTCTACCGGGTTAAAATAATTAGGATCGCTGATAGTCGTAATAAGGAAAATATCCATAGAGAAGTGAGATGCTGGGGTATAATTGTCAGTTCTAAGTCGTATGGTGATTGCGAATGATAATTGGGGGTTTCTTACACAAGTTCCGAAAAAGTTCTATTCTTCGAACTCCCGAAAAATTATGGTTCATTTTTGAACATGAATATCCATGTATGAGTGAGATGCTGTAGTATAATTACTGTTTCTGAGTTGTATAAAGGTTTTGAATGATAACTAAAAGTCTTTTACATAAGTTCCGCAAGAGTTCTGGTATTTTGAACATCCTGAGTAATTGTGGATCATTGTTATAAACAAAATATGCATACAAACGTGAGATGCTGCGTTATAATTAGGGTTTCTGCATAGTAGACAGGACTTAAATGATAACTGGAAGTCCCTTACACAAGTTCCGAAAAAGTATTCTTCGAACCTCCCGAAAAAATTATGGTTCATTTTTTAACATGAATATCCATATATGAGTGAGATGCTGTAGTATAACTGCTGTTTCTCAGTTGTATAAAGGTTTTGGATAATAACTAAAGGTCTTCTACATGAGTTCCGCAAGAGTTCTGGTACTTTGAACATCCTGAGTAAATATGGATCATTGTTATAAACAAAATATGCATACAAACGTGAGATGCCGCGTTATAATTAGGGTTTCTGCATAGTAGACAGGACTTAAATGATAACTGGAAGTCCCTTACACAAGTTCCGAAAAAGTTCTATTCTTCGAACCTCCCGAAAAAATTACGGTTCATTTTTGAACATGAATATCCATATATGAGTGAGATGCTGTAGTATAACTGCTATTTCTGAGTTGTATAAAGGTTTTGAATGATAACTAAAGGTCTTTTACATAAGTTCCGCAAGAGTTCTGGTGTTTTGAACATCCTGAGTAATTGTCGATCATTGTTATAAACAAAATGTGCATACAAACGTGAGATGCTGTGTTATAATTAGGGTTTCTGCATAGTAGACAGGACTTAAATGATAACTGGAAGTTCCTTACACAAGTTCCGAAAAAGTTCTATTTTTCGAACCTCCCGAAAAAATTATGGTTCATTTTTGAACATGAATATCCATATATGAGTGAGATGCTGTAGTATAACTGCTGTTTCTCAGTTGTATAAAGGTTTTGGATAATAACTAAAGGTCTTCTACATGAGTTCCGCAAGAGTTCTGGTGCTTTGAACATCCTGAGTAAATATGGATCATTGTTACAAACAAAATATGCATACAAACGTGAGATGCTGTGTTATAATTAGGGTTTCTGCATAGTAGACAGGACTTAAATGATAACTGGAAATCCCTTACATAAGTTCCGAAAAAGTATGCTTCGAACCTCCCGAAAAAATTATGGTTCATTTTTGAACATGAACATCCATATATGAGTGAGATGCTGTAGTATAACTGCTGTTTCTCAGTTGTATAAAGGTTTTGAATGGTAACTAAAGGTCTTTTACATAAGTTCGGCAAGAGTTCTGGTGTTTTGAACATCCTGAGTAATTGTGGATCATTGTTATAAACAAAATATGCATACAAACGTGAGATGCTGTGTTGTAATTAGGGTTTCTGCATAGTAGACAGGACTTAAATGATAACTGGAAATCCCTTACATAAGTTCCGAAAAAGTATGCTTCGAACCTCCCGAAAAAATTATGGTTCATTTTTGAACATGAATATCCATATATGAGTGAGATGCTGTAGTATAACTGCTGTTTCTGAGTTGTATAAAGGTTTTGAATGATAACTAAAGGTCTTTTACATAAGTTCCGCAAGAGTTCTGGTATTTTGAACATCCTGAGTAATTGTGGATCATTGTTATAAACAAAATATGCATACAAACGTGAGATGCTGTGTTATAGTTAGGGTTTCTGCATAGTAGACAGGACTTAAATGATAACTGGAAATCCCTTACATAAGTTCCGAAAAAGTATGCTTCGAACCTCCCGAAAAAATTATGGTTCATTTTTGAACATGAACATCCATATATGAGTGAGATGCTGTAGTATAACTGCTGTTTCTCAGTTGTATAAAGGTTTTGAATGGTAACTAAAGGTCTTTTACATAAGTTCGGCAAGACTTCTGGTGTTTTGAACATCCTGAGTAATTGTGGATCATTGTTATAAACAAAATATGCATACAAACGTGAGATGCTGTGTTGTAATTAGGGTTTCTGCATAGTAGACAGGACTTAAATGATAACTAGAAATCCCTTACATAAGTTCCGAAAAAGTATGCTTCGAACCTCCCGAAAAAATTATGGTTCATTTTTGAACATGAATATCCATATATGAGTGAGATGCTGTAGTATAACTGCTGTTTCTGAGTTGTATAAAGGTTTTGAATGATAACTAAAGGTCTTTTACATAAGTTCCGCAAGAGTTCTGGTATTTTGAACATCCTGAGTAATTGTGGATCATTGTTATAAACAAAATATGCATACAAACGTGAGATGCTGTGTTATAGTTAGGGTTTCTGCATAGTAGACAGGACTTAAATGATAACCGGAAGTTCCTTACACAAGTTCCGAAAAAGTTCTATTTTTCGAACCTCCCGAAAAAATTATGGTTCATTTTTGAACATAAATATCCATATATGAGTGAGATGCTATAGTATAACTGCTGTTTCTGAGTTGTATAAAGATTTTGGATGATAACTAAACGTCTGTTACATAAGGCCCGCAAGAATTCTTGTCTTTTGCACATCCTGAGTGATTATGGGTCATTGTTATGAACACAATGTCCGCACAAACGCGAGATGCTGTGTTATAACTAGGGTTTCTACGTAGTAGAAAGGATTTAAATGGTAGCTGGAAGTCCCTTGCACAAGTTCCGAAAGAGTTCTGTTCTTCAAACGGGCCGAAAATCTATTTTTCGTTGTTATAAACAGCATATCCATGCAGCAGTGATATGCTGTGATACAAGTACAACGTCTGGGTCGTATGAAGGTCTTAAATGTTGACCAAAGGTCCTTTATTCACGTTGCGGAAAAGTTACACTCAAACCTGTTTTTGTGCGGTCTTTTTTATGCGTTTTTCTTTTGTCCGATTTTTTTTTGTGCCATTTTATTTTTCTGCGATGTTTTTTGGATGATACTTTTTTTCGTGCGGTATGTGAATATCGAGAAAAAAATCGCACAACAGAAAAACGCGTAAAAAGGACCGCACAAAAACAGGTTTGAGTGTATTATGTTTTAGTTATTCTCAATAATAATAAGCCATTGTTTATAAGTAAAAAATCCGTATAGGATATTTCAAATGCGATGGTGTGTTGTGATCGATTATAAACCTTGCAACTGCGCTAAAATTTACATCGGTTTTGAACATTTTCATAATTTGTTCTATGGCTATTAATGTAGAGTCACTTCGGTGGCCATAAAGAAATTTATGTGATGCGCCGTATTATGCATCTACACGGGTGGTAGTTCTGGGTTTTATCACGTTTCTACATTATAATTTGAATTCTCTAACATCGGGCATTCCTTACTCTTAGCGTTACCCGGAATCAACGACGAGGACGTGGTAAGATCTGACTCCATTAAAAAACTTTTTTTTTGTTTTTTATTTGGTTTTATAAATTTTTTTTTTGTTTTTATTTCACTTTTTCTTCTCTTTTTTTGTTTTCTTTCTATTTTTAATTGTTTTTGTCAATTTTCCTTTTTTTCCATCTTTTATTATTGTAATCTTTCCATTTTCTTGTTTTTCAAACATATAATATATATTTCTTTGAGATCTTATCATATTTTTTATGATATATGTATTTTATTATCTCATTACGAGAGGATCCTTTTTTCACGTTGCTGAGCAAACATGTCGTAGGAAATGAGGTTTGATTGAAACTTTACATTCTCTTGAACTTAAAAGAAACTAACTTGTTTAAAAATCATAACTCACAAGAAATTAACTTATAAAAAAAATACGCTATTATTATTGCGATGAGTATTGAAATGTTACCATACCTTGAAAAAAATAACGCGAGTAAAAAATCAAATAAGATAAATAAAACGAGTCTGGGTTTTTTTGAAAATCAATATGAGATCGAACATTGCGAATCTTTAATCCTGTATCGCGTCTTCCTCATTTTCAACTCTTTTCACCTGTTAAAGTGTACAGAATGAGGTGTGGTTGAACTGTTTTTTTGGCGCTGACACGGTCACGAGTTGGTCCTATATCATTATACTCATGCCAAAACATACCAGACTTTGCGAATCCCGTGTAATGTCCAGCTGACCAATGTGCGGCACCTGCTAAACAGTAGATTTTGTCCTTTATGGTCACATAATTCGCTATGGATTCTAGTGTGTGATTTAGACGTTCATTCCTGTTAGTATATCGATCGTCAGTTAGCTCACTTGTATCGATAATTAGGTATGGTCCATATTCGATGTTGGCTTCGATCAGTCGTTTGCAATTTCGGCACGTTCGCTGTGTTTTGCACACGTCATCGACCGCTTGCTGCATGGAACCAAAACCGTGCCACAAGATTACATCGATATTGATTCCGAAAATGATATTTTGATTTTTGAGTTCATATCCACATTGACAGGCAATTGTTGTCTTATAGCTCGGTATATCGCTGAAAATATATTGCGACAAATGAGCTACATTACACTCGCTATCCATCTGTTTTATTTTCCTAGTGAAAGAGTGCATTTCGAAGAGTCCTGTTTTCGACAAAATTTCTGCTCTCTCTCGGTAATCTGATGCCGAGATTTTCTGCTTTTCTACTAATATTTTCCGAGCCAGTTGGACAGTTCGATTGGTACACTTCTCCAATGATTCATAATACACTTGGTTCGATGCCATTGCGCTCATTACTAATTGGAAAAGCGTATCGAAAGCGCATGTTCTTTTTAAATTCAGTCGGAAAACACCCATAATAACAGGCTGGCAGAACAGACCATTTTTAAACAAAGGAAGTTTCGAAACCTTTGTATTTTTTATATAATCCCATTCTGGACATGGGTCCAAATACGATGACTTCCGTATTTTTTTCTTGGCCGGAGATTCTGCGATCGGTTTTAGTTCCTTTTCAGCTTTTCCACCCCACTCTTCACGCGAATTCCAAATGCTGCACTCAGTGGCTATATTTGAAAGGGCATTTTTAGTGTTTTTCAAGCTATTCTCCGATGGACTGTCCTCATCATCGGTATTGTCGCCGATATCGTGCGACGAGTTTTGCCTGTACCTTTTTTTTTCTTTTAGTTGTCCAAAGGTGCTCGAAACAATGTTCCCAATGTCTTCGCGTTGCTCGTTGGTAGACGTTTGAATTTTGTTGGTGGCATGACTGAGTTCAAGTTTTTGTTGGTCGTTGGAGGCAAATTCGTTGGTGACGTCTCGGATTTCGGATTCTTCAACAGATTGGATACTTCGGTGAGTTGCATCCTCATGAATGGTGCCTTCGCCTTCTGGTTCTTTTCTCAAGATTCGCGGCAGATCACGTGGGTTGGAAGCGAATTTAATTTTGCCATCGAGGTAATCTAAATGCTGAAGTACAAATTTGTCGATACGCATCGGCAATTTTCCTTTAAAGGCACGACCTTTCAAGTCTGCAAACTCCGCTTCAACCGACGAAGACGTTGCGACTTTTTCACCTTTGCCGAAATGACGTCGCATGATGTTGGTCCAAAGTGGCAAAAAAGGGAGCAACTGTTTTTTTATACGTTGGGCGAAAGCAGGATTGAACAACGCATTGATCACACTTCCTTCTTTCGATGTTTTTCCAATGGCTTCTGCCTCCAAATATCTAGAATTCGCCCACGTGTTCCAATCTGTATCGATCGCATCATTTTCCGCATCACTATCCTCGGTTGACTCCACATCAGTCTTTTCGATACCATTCTCAATTTCTTTTAAGCTGACTCCTTTTATGATATTGGTCAAGGCTTGCATCCGAACTTCAGATGGTACTGCTTTTCCCTCGGCCACGAAGCCAATCGATTCACTTAAAGCTACAGCGAGCAGTGATTCGATGCAAGACGTTACGTTTTTGAAATCATCCATTTGGTAAATTTGGCAAATACAACGCATATAAAATCTGCGTGCTGCAATAACCGTCACGTTCAGACATTTCCATCGGGCAACCATTGCGACAAAGTGGCTCACATCCAGTCTCATATATGTTGCCGGAACTTCAGAAAATCCTCGCGCAACACAATTGTAACATTTTTGCAGATATTCTTGCAAATCGTTGCATTTGCCAAATTCTTGAGCAACGGCATTAACCAAGGCTCGTCCGAAATCACACACGACAATAGGCGGCCGGGGCACACCTTTGGTCAGAATGAATTTCAAAAAGTGTGCTATTATGAATGATCGTTGATCAGCAGACACCATTTGAAATACAGGAACACTGCCCTCTTTCGTAACCACCATACACTGATATAAAAACACGTGAGGATCGTTCGTAGTGAGTCGTTTTGCGATTCCTCCAGTTGCGTCAATCGTTAGAATGCAATCTGGATTCTGTCGGCACCGTGCAGTGTAAATCTGCTGTTGTTCGGGCAACCAATAGAAGCAATAGAAGGTCAGTAAGCTTATACTGTGTATGGAACCCGCGAATTTGCCATTCATTGCTTCGTTCAACAAGTTAAGGGGCGGATTTGCTGACTCCAACCCGTGCAATTTTAATAATTGTTCCTCTTTTGCTTTTCGAAGCGTGGCTGCATGTGGCACGATAGGGAGATTTTTACCCCCGAATTTTTTCATTTGTTGGGCCGCCTCGCGTTGAAAAGTGACCGCGTCTTTCCTTTGTTCTATTAATTGATTGGCCACTTTTTCACGGCGTTTACCTCTTAACTGTCTTTTTTTCTTTCCTTCATGCAGAGCAGGTCGAATGTTTTCAACATCACATAAAAATATAACGTCAACATCCTTTGCTGGTACTTTTTGCAATCGACCGGTTATTTTCGCTTCGCACTCGACGCAGTGACCAACAAATTTCGCATAGCATGCTGCAGTAGCCGATGGTGTTACCAAATTATTTTTAAACGAAAAGACGCAGTCAATTGATCCATGCTGCTGACATATTCGTTCCGCAATGATATCACCCCACCCTTCTTGAAGTTTCCAGTACGTACGCCCACTGGAAATTTTTTTTTTCGGGGTCATTTCTGACCACTTGTGAGCTGACAACACTAATTTTATTTGTCTGGAGAATAAACTTCCCGACAAAGACGCATTTGAATCGTTTTGTAGAGCTGCGCTTAAAGCGCTAGTATGAGCATTCTCCAGATTTTCGGGTTCTATTTTAAAACTCTTAACTATCATTGTTCGGAATCCGTTACGATCCTCATTGACGATAGTGTATACATGATGCGGCTGAATAAGCGATCCACGTAGTGCCATACGGTTGGCAACACGTATGTATACCGAATTTGTCGGTGGTAAAATTTTGCCATGAGCATCTAAAGTTCTGCAATCTTGCTGTAGCAAAATTTCATGCAATATATCCTTGTTGTACGGCATTTTTAGACTGCACGATTAACCCGAGCTAAAGAAAATGAGGTAGTATTGGTGTAAAAAGGAAATCGAGCATTCCGAAATTCCTCGATATTGGTCAAAACAATCAAAATATTGAATCTACATTTTGCTCTTCAGATCTACCTAACCTGTATGAAGAGCTGATGTTGAAAAAAAAATAAATTAACAGAGAAAAAAACCTTTAAATCTTGACCGCTACAATTAGGTCATTTAAAGTATACTTTCGATAAGAAAAAAAATTCGCTGAATGTTTAAAATTGTATATACGAAATGAACAAGGTAAGGATAATGACCTCGATAAAATTCAGAAAATCATCTGTATTTTTTGCCGCGAAAAAAGCGTAGAACTGATGCTTGATCAATATGCAGAATTCGATCTTCTACGCACAGACCATCAAAAAAAGCGGGATCAGTATATGCAGCGTCGGTCGTATTGCCGTGATGAACGAAACCAAGCTAATGAAGTCAGCGCATTGGTAATGTACCGCGCATGCGGGAGTCGCAACGCTCTCCCCACCACAGTTACGCCACCCCACTCGGGTCTGGTAGGGGTCCTCGATCGGATTACTTATATCACCAATGAAAAAAGTTGCCTATATCTGTACCAGGAGAGGACGAGGGACAAAATATCCATACATGTATGGATATATTGTTTATAACAATAATCAATTGTTATAAACAATAACATCCTTACTCAGGTTGTTCAAAAGACCAGAACTCTTGCGGAACTTACGTAGAAGACCTTTAGTTATTATCCAAAACCTTTATACAACTCAGGAACAGCAGTTATACTGCAGGATCTCACTGATATATGGATATTCATGTTCAAAAATGAACCATAATTTTTTCGGGAGGTTCGAAGAATACTTTTTCGGAACTTATATAAGGGATTTTCAGTTATCATTTAAGTCCTGTCTACTATGCAGAAACCCTAATTATAACACAGCATCTCACATTTGTATGCATATTTTGTTTATAACAATGATCCACAATTACTCAGAATGTTCAAAATACCAGAACTCTTGTGTAACTTATGTAAAAGACCTTTAGTTATCATTCAAAACCTTTATACAACTCAGAAACAGTAGTTATACTACAGCATCTCACTCATATATGGATATTCATGTTCAAAAATGAACCATAATTTTTTCGGGAGTTCGAAGAATAGAACTTTTTCGGAACTTGTGTAAGAAACCCCTAATTATCATTCGCAATCTCCATACGACTTAGAACTGACAATTATACCCCAGCATCTCACTTCTCTATGGATATTTTCGTTATTACGACTATCAGCGATCCTAACTATTTTAACCCGGTAGAACTAAGTACAAAATAAGTTTAGGATGTCGAACTTTCTTAATTTCACTTCTAGTAGCCTCAAATTTGTGAAATCCAATGAGATGCTAAAATCCAATTTGCGAAGTTAGCATCTCATTCCTTCAAAATGCGGGTTCGATAATAAAATCGACAGAACTATTGTTAAAACTTGTCAAAAACTGTAGAACTATGCCGGATGCCACTTTATACGTAGTTTATTTGTGAGATGCTGATACTTGAGATGCTAACTTCACACACGTGCTTTGGAGAGCCCGTTCTCAAGATCCAAAAATTTTGAGAAATACAACAAAAAAAATGTATTTTTTTGATCCAACAAGGCAGAACCTCCCCTCCCCTTAATATTATTATTATTATCTCAAGTAATTCCAAACAAGGGTCGTGTCTTCTTATTAGAAATAATGAGAATCTGAAGAGGTCCTTGCAAGTCTTGTTTTTGAAATTATTTTATAGTACCCACCCTCATAAAGGTCATTTTGCAAACCCTTCCTATTATTAATATTATATTATTATTGTTGTTGGCATTATTATGATTATTCCCACTAATTCAGAATAAAGGTTGTTTCCACTGATTAGAATCAAGAATTTGAAAAGATGTCGCTGCAGCCCTTGTTCTTAGAACAATTTTATCATTTCCTCCCTCATAAAGATCCTCTCTGGGAATTGTTGTTACTACTATTATTATATAATGAGTGTTATGGTTATTTCGAATAATTTAAAATAAGCATCAAGGATTTCCGAAGAGGTCCTTGCAACCCTTGTTTTTAATAGTTTTTTTTTTATAGTTTTCACGCTTGTAAAGTCCTCTCTGGAAATCCTTATTATTATTACTATATTATTATTATTATTATTATTATTATTATTATTATTATTATTATTATTATTATTATTATTATTATTATTATTGTCAGCATCGTTATAATTATTCCAAATAAAGATTATTTTCGATAATTCGAAATAATTCGAATCGAGAGTATCTGATGCAACGCCTTTTTTAGAAATCCCTGTTTTAATTATTATCAATAATTGGCTGTAAGGGCTGGTCGCTAATTAATGAAAATCATTTTGCCGATTATTGGATTATCGGTAAAAATAATATGAGAACGTTATTAAAATCAGTCCATAATTTTTCCTTCCTCCTTTTTCCTCGGAATTTATTATCGGCGTTATCTTGACTCTTCTCACGCGTTTATTTTGTTGGAATAAAATTAATTCCCGTATCCCGGATACATGTGTATGCGTGTGGTAGAACACGGTATTGTATGTAACTCGGCTGAAAGGAGCTGAATATTTGATAAGACTCTTTCAGCTATAGCTGAAGTCTAGAGGCTCCAGATTTAGATCCGATGTAAAAGAGAGACAGACCCGTCGTTTCCACTTTACTCAAATACACGAATATGTTTGTCTCTACTCATACTTATTCCGCTACGTATCCATTTATATACTGCCATACCACCACTATGTGTAAATCTATGTACCTACACCTACGTCTACGAATGTGTACGTAAGGACCGAGTGCATCTAAGCTATGCACTTGCACCGACTGCATGGAAGCCGGCACTTTTACCCAAATTGATCCCTGCAACGGTAACATACATATAAATATATACGAAGACTTGTGGAAACCTTTGTAGCAAATTCTCTCAAGAAGGTACCACGAATAAATAAGTAGGTAAATAAATAAATAATGCTAATTTAATTAGACTCCCGATTAAAGCAGTCAAACCTCGTACCCTTACTTAAAGTACTGAAACAATGAATTCTTGTTAAAAAATAATTCCTCTTTTTTTTTAATGTTCTCTTTCTATTAATTCCAAAGAATGGTAATTATTGTAATTAATTGCATTTTTCACTGCTAGGGTTTTGCAATTTTGCAAGGGTCACTTGCAATTATCATTAATATTATTGTTATGGTTTTTGTTGTTTTTGTTGTTGCGAAATGGCCCACGAACTGAACAAAAATAATATAAAAAAATATCCCTCGATTTTTGGATTGGGAAAAAAAAACAAAAAACTGCCGAAACAAAAAAGTTTATCAAAATTTATTCGAAAAATTTATAATTATTTATTAAAATTTACTATTATACCCCTCTATCTTATACACACGTCAAGCTTTTTTTTTTTTTGAGCGTATATGAATGCAGTTAATGCAGGTAAATAAATGCAGTTGTATGCACACGGGCTGTCACTAAAGCGTGCGATTTATTATACACGAGAAGTGTGCAGGCTTCCCTTTTTAACGTGCGATCTTTGAGAAAGAAATGTCGACGAAACTCGATGTTCTTAATACGGAAAGAAAGCGAGAGAGAAAGAGAAGAAAAGAAGGCCATGTAAATTTACACAGGGTGCAAAAATAATAACGAAAAGTAGGTTATGTTTTCACGGTCAAGCCATTCATTTTCCTGTTCTTAGAAGAGGATTACGTGCAACTGCAGTATTAAAAGGAAATTTTTTTAAAACAAATACGGTCAATATTGTTACTTTTTTGCGACTCTATTTTTCAGCGCAAAAATTATTCCTCCTACCACTATAATATGGTAGACACTATTTTTTGTAGCCTGGTAAGATTAACCGTGGTACTTTAGGAGCCTGGGAAGCAAATTTTCCTGTCGTAATAAATCTACAGTGTTACAAAAATTTATGCAACTTTAATAGAGTGAAAAACAATTTTAATCAATTTTTTTACGACTTTATTAACGTAAAAAGTAATTTTGTCACGTTGGTAGCGCAAAAAGTAAATTTTACAATCCCGCAATGGAGCGGAAGGCAATTTTTACCGCGTCAGTAGCGTGTAAAATAATTGTTGTTATATTGCAACAATTTTTTCCACACAGCAAAGCAAGGGAAAAATTGTACCGCTTCAAAACAACGTAGAACGTTATTTTTATTGTTTCATAGCAATTTGTTGTATCTCGCAGCAATTTGTATTACATCACAGCAATTTTTGCTACCAAACAAAATTCTACCAAATATTATATATTTTTAGAATCATATTAATGATTTTTCATTGGTTACCAATAAATATTATTTTTTTAAATTTAGATTATTTTATTTAGATTTAATTTGGTTAAAATAAAATTTGTTAGATCAAATAGTTTATTAAAATTTTAATTTGTGGTATTAAAGATATAAAAATTTTATTTTTGTTTTGATTAATAAGGAAATTGTATTTATTTGATATTTTTAGTTGATTAATAATTAATATTCGAATTTTATTATTTTCAATAAGTTTTTTTATATTTAATTATAATTATATATTTATATTAAATTGAAATTTAGTTTCGTTAAAATTTGATTATTTAATTTTGTTGGATTTAATTGTATTTATTTATTTAAGAAAATATTCATGTAAATTTTAAATTGCAATAGCATTGTTGTTATATTTACCAACACAATTTTTCAAAATAGAAAAACTCAAAACCCACAAAAACGGGGCGAAAAAAAAATCACGTAATCGGAGAACTAATGAAGGTATTGATAAAAAGGAACTAGGGAGGGGGTTGAAGATAGCGCATATGTCGCGTGCCTACGTATACTGCTATAAAAAAAAATATATATATATATTTATGTATATATATACATACATATATCTGAAACAGGGGGTGGCTGGCTACCACCCTGGAAAAAGAATATATACATGTACACGTATATAAGGAGATACATATATAAAATTGCGAGTATTGCACCCTTGTGGCACGACCCCGTACTAGAGCGGTGCAGTCACCATCTGGCCTAAAAGCATCCAACACCCCTCGACCGAACCTCTCGTTTCATCCCCCAGAAAAAGCCGCACAAGGGCGGTTTTCTTACGTCGGATTGATACGTGAGTAATTTGCATTCTTCACCACATATTCCCCGATTTTCTTTCGGGGATAACCGAGGCTCACTCCCTGCAAGGTGCACACACTCACTCACACACCCACCCCGTAGCAACAACCCCCGGATGCACGTATGGATTTCCGCGCAACATCCTTTATTCCTCCCTTTCTCATTACCGGCTGATTTTATTTATTTTTTGCTCTATCCGGTCGGCGAAAAAATAGACACACTCTTTCTCGGAGGACGTACACTCAATTCTCGGGGATGCAAGGAAAAACATGAAAGAGGTTGGAAAGGCAGATACAACCGAACCCCGCATCGCTGCGTCGAATCTCCGGAATCTCGGGGCTTGCGGGTGGAAAATAAAAAAAAGAATCAGGCCTGTTGTTGTCGTCGTCAGGGGGTTGTTTGACTCCCGTGACGTCACGGGGGTGGAAAGTGGGTTGCCTGGCAATGGGCTTATTTGGCAGCACACGCAACTTTCCGCAGTCGGTAGCGGCTTTCCACGCACAGCAGCACGTTACGTTATTGACGCGATAGACGCATTTTCATCCCCCTTCGCGGGCTGAAACTCACCCTCTCACTATCCCCGCTCCCACCTCTCTCTTTCAACTACTCTTGCGCCCTAGTAATTTTTCCCTAACTAAGTCGATCCGTCACGGCAAACAAACGCTAGTATAATTTCTCTCCCTTCCCCTCCCTCTTCTTTTTTTTTTCATCCCTTTCCTGTAACCCGTACCCCATATCTTCCCTTATGCTCCTATCTTATTTCGAAATGCAGTAATTTGTATTTGGAGGATTGGCAATTTTTTTTATACATTTTTTTACTTTTTTTTTTCAATCTTTTTTTTTTGGTATAATGCTTGGGTTTTTTTTCGTCCACAATTCCAAATTACGAAATATTGGGATAGTAATATTATTAATAATAGTAATAGTAATAGTAGCAGCAGTAGTAATTATATTAAAAATAATAATAATAATAATAAAATAGCTCGAAAAGATTGAATTTCTTTGAACTTAAAAAATTCTTTGTCAGAATTTGCATTTATTTATATTAGGAGAATTTAAATAAAGTAAGTAATTGAAAATGAATTTACTTTGAAATGTTCCTTGAATTACAAACAAATTCCAGTAAATTGACAAAATTCACTAAATTCACTAAATTTATATTTTTTTTAATCCCATTTACCTTAGATTCGAAATAAAATCTTTCACCCAAAAACTCATCCACCTTCTCATTCTTTCCTCGAACTGCATCCCTTCCTCGATATTCGAGAGAATCAAAGCTCTCGATGGATGGATGGATGCATGCAACTGCAATCTTCAGCTACAAATGACGTTGCCTGGGTTCATGGCAAATGCAGTTTCGTCAGAACGTGACGCAAACGAAAGAAGGAATGAAGATCGGCAGTATCTCCTACCTATTCTTCTCATACCTACACATATACTTTTATGTATATACATATGTATATATATGTGTAATGGAGAAAGGAACATTTCCTTTTCTTTCTTTTTATTTTTTTTTCTGTGAAATGGGAGATACTTGCAACAATTTGCATTTGAATCCAACTTCCTCTCGCCCCGGACATTTACCATACTTTCTTTTGTAAATGTATGTTTTCGCCCAAAGGCAATAAATAATAATAAATAATAACTATAATAATGGTCTCTACTTCCAATTCTACACTTTTTTTAAAATAAAAAATAGAGAAAAGGAAATAGAAATTCGTTACGATTTTCATTTTTCGGATTACGAATTTTCCAAAATTGCATTTCCGGAATTAGCTTCGATTAAGAAAATTATAGCTACGAGGGGACATTTTTTACAAAATTGAAAATTACAGAGTGAAAAGTAGAGATTTTAAAATTCAAAATGAGCTCTCGTTGGATTTGGTGCGATTTTTATTCTCGAAATTACAAATTTTCGAAAACGAATTTCAGAAAATCGTTTTGTACCTCCATAAAACACAGGTAACGACTAGTTTCTATTTGAAAATTAGTGGTTACGAGCCGGAATTTTTTAGAAATTCGAAATTTACCACATGACAAGTAGAGATTCGAAGCTTCGAAGCAAAAAAAATTATTTACCTCTAAACACGTATGGCAGAAGTCTATCGGAAGGCTAAAACGTATGACCCGAATTTCTACCAACGATTTTTAGAAAAAAGAAATTTGTAGGGGCACCTGGTATAGGATAAGTCTAGCTCTGGTAATACAGTAGAATCTTCGTACAAGATACCTTCGAATGCTTTCGTACAAGATACCTTCGAATGCTTTCGTACAAGATACCTTCGAATGCTTTCGTACAAGATACCTTCGAATGCTTTCGTACAAAATACCTTCGAATGCTTTCGTACAAGATACCACGGGTTCCCCTTCGCTCTTCCACTACCCCCACTCCTAATGCCTCTTCGCCTCTGAATGTTTGGAGTTGCGTATTCCGTACAAGATACCACGGAAATAAATGAGAAAAAATGAGAATTATTTACACATAACGATTTTTTAAATTTATTATCACAAATTATTAATTATTTAAGATCACATTTCAATTTTTTTTTTGTTTAAAATTCATAGAGAATTTTCAATGACTCGTAAACGCAGTTTTTTGCCGGGGAAGTGGCGTTTCCGTGACGCACTGGACTGGTATGTTTAAAATTGATTTACTTACGTGAGATAATTGCACAAACGGTAAAAATAACTGTTCTTCTTCTAGTCACGTGACAAAAAAAAAGAAGGAAAAGGGTATGAAATACAAAGCAACCTACATTATCGGTTTAACTTTAAACTATTTTGCATGGTATCTTATACGAAGGACGTGAGTTCTATTCCTCTTCGGCGTAGCAGGCCGCTGAGTGGGGGAACGGTAATTTTCGGAATCATATTCCCCTCCGGTCCCTTGTGGTATCTTGTACGGAGATTCTACTGTAGTATGGTAACGTCAAGTAAGGGGAAAGTCCGAAAAAAAAATATATATATATATCTAGAGGCGGATTTTCACATGGAAATGCGAGAATCTGCTTCTGGGGTGAATTAGAGCTGCGACGGTATTTCGCACGAGTGCAGTTGCATCGGAAAGTAATTAAAGGTTGTAGAGAGTAATGGCATTCGCAGATCCGTTCTATCTGTATTCTATAGTCGGCAGTCAATAGTCCATATCTGCATAGGAAGCCAGCCATCTCTAGAAACCATGGGAATGTTATGGTATGTTAAGGATATTCAGGCCATTCTACCGGATCCTTTGTAAGGGAGAATCAATAAACTTCCTTCTCGCTCGTGAAATCCAAGCATACCTTGCGATTCGATTGTTCGAAATGCGTAAATTAAATCCGAAATGGTACCATTGTGTGGATAAACACACGCCCCCGACTCGAATTCACACACACACACACACACACACACACACACACACACACACACACACACACACACACACACACACACAGAGAGGAAACATGTTGGTATTTGTGGTACTGCCAAACACAAAGAGTACGTTCAAAGCGCGGAAGTTCCGATTCGCCGATTTATCGGCGGCAAAGGAAAAATCGTATCGGCTTCGACAAAAGCACGTTCCGAAGAACGGCACTCCCACTTCCGGTCCTGAAAGTTTTGACTCTCAAAAATGTTTTCTCGCAAGCTTGGAAATTCTCAAGTTCGAAGAAATTGTTCGCTTCGTGAAATGCAATTTTCACGAGCTTGATTTTGAAAATTTATAACTCGTAAATTAAAGATCATAGGGATTCCAATGAAAGCTCCCTCGAAAGCCTCGAATTTCTACTTTTTTCCATTTCAATTTCAAGTTTCTAACAGTTTTTTTCCTGCAATTGCAGATTTTCTGATATAATTAATTGGATTTTATATTTCAAAGGGAGTAAATGGAGATATTTCATTTTAAAAATTCATGACTCCGAGATAGAAAATTGCATCGAGTTGTATAAAAGCTCGTTTTAAAGCTTCGAACCTTCACTTTCTATTCTCTAAATTCCAATTTAAAAAAAAAAAATTCTCTCGTGGTTGATAAAATTCAGAAATCAAATTTAATGACGTTTTGCACTTTATGGGAGCAAAGAGACCAGTCCACTTTTGACTGTCCGGCATCGAAGAATTCTCAATTTGGAGGAAATGCATGTACGTGCGTGCGTGAGTGCATATATTTGCACTCCCATAGTAAATCCTTTGTATTTGTAAATCTATTCAACTATCGCATGTTGTTATACATGTCGAGCATGTTACTAATTACCAATAACCACACGTACATATACACCTATGCGGTCATCGATATTTGCATGGAAGGGGGTTAATTGTGGTATCCAATTATCGTCGGGTCGTTGACACCTTCTCAAATAGATAGATAATATTAGGGAGGACCTTCGTCTCAGATAATGCGCTAATTTATACCGGGACCCTTATTAAATATTACTAACGACGTGTACTTTTCTTATCAAGATTTTCCCATGGAAGTGGACCTCAAACACCATAAAAGCTCTTGACCCGGTTCTAGGCGCAACCCTTCTTCCTAATTCTGTTAATTTCGATATCTATTTTTTTTTCTTTATTTTTTCTGGAATTATTGACTTTAAAAGATGAATTATTGGAGATTTTAGTCTCCAATAATTCCAATTTGAAGATTTAAATTCAAAATTCCTCCAATTTGGAGATTTCAATTCAAAATTCCTCCAATTTGGAGATTTCAATTCAAAATTCCTCCAATTTGGAGATTTCAATTCAAAATTCCTCCAATTTGGAGATTTCAATTCAAAATTCCTCCAATTTGGAGATTTCAATTCAAAATTCCACCAATTTGGAGATTTTCAATTAAGTACATAGTGGAAATTTTCCCATGGAAATGATACTCAAACACCCTAAAAGAACCCAGTTGCAACTTTTCTTGCTAATTCCACTAATTTCGGTATCTTTTATTTTTTCCAAATTGACTAACTTTGAATGATTAGTTGTGGGATATTTTGATTAATCAAGTAAATAGTGGAAATTATTCCATGGAAGTGGAACCATAAAAACATACCGTAAAAGCACACCATAAAAGCTCCTGACACGGGTCCAGTTGTGCAACCCTTCTTCCATTAATTTCGCTACCTTTCATTTTCTTTTCTTGTTTTATTTTTTCCGAATTTATTAACCATAAGAGATTAATTTTTGAGGGACTTTAGTTAATTAACAACATAGTGGAAATTTTTGTCGCATTGATATTTTAGAATCGTATTATTGATATTGTGTTAAATGTGATATTGTATACTTGTAATTTTATAAATTGAATTCCACAGGAAATTTAAAAATAAAAATCTAGCATCCAATAATTATTAATAAATAAAAGACAACCCTAGACAGTTTATAAATAAAATTTACATATTGTCCATTTGTCATTCCAAATATATAATTTTGCACAGACGATCTTATGAATAATCAAAAAGAATAAATGGCTCTGTATAATTTATAAATAAAATTCGGATGAAACTTTTGCCTGCAACAGGTGCATCTGTCAGTTTACAATTTTCAATAATAATTATAGCAGCATCAGTTTATCAGTTATAGTTACGATTCATAAATTTTCTATAGAATTGATGTAAACAAAAATACGAAATTTTATGATGAAAAATAAAAAACAATTCTACATTATTTATGAATAAAAGTTTTTCGTCCACCTGTCCGTCAAATATTAAAAACAAAACCACGGGATTCAATAATTTAAAATATTTCTTAAATACAATTAATTTGAACGAAAGGAATTCAATTGCAGCGGATGCATGCATCCTACCGGCTGCATATATATAAGATCGGATAAGAAATGACGTCAATTCCTGAAAAAGTCCTTATGAAAATCTAATTTTCATTTTTTTTTTTTTACAGAAAGAGCAAAGTGCAAAGGAGCGATCGACGGGGAGCAGCACGACTTATAGCAATTCCTTCTCAGACGATATATATCTCGACGATCAAGACCCCTTGGACGGATCTGGTCGAGGAGATGTACGTGACGATCTTGAGGCTTCTGGAAGTGGTTTAGGACCCGACGATGAGGACGGTGATGATGTTCACGGTAATAAATTTCTCTCCTTTATTACGTAACAAAGAATCGCTCCTCCTCCGATAGTAATTTCGCTAACAACTGGAATTGCAATTTGCCAATAATTTCACAAATTGGATCCGAATCGAATTTCACGCCGTTTTCTATCGGATTCGAATCGCGGGTAGTAGCTGCTGCTGAGAAAAAGAAATTCAAACTTTCCTGTGAGAAAATTCTGGCTGATTCTTGGAATCAAATAACTTTTATTTAAAAATAGAAAAATATTTAATTTCTTTAACATTTTATTTTCCGTAGAAATTTCCGGGAATTTCTCAATTGGGATATGACATTTTTTGGGGAGTTTTGATGTAAAACGAAGGGTTTAGAATTTGGCAACTTTGGGAGTTAAATTTTCCGGTTATATGAAATTTGTGGGATAGAAAGTAAAAATTCGTAGCTTTAAAATGAGACTTTTTGGAAATTATTACTACCTACTGCTCTTTTTTGAGATACGATTTTTTTAGTAGAAATTTAAATAATTGGATTTTTTGTAAAATAGACAAAATTATTTGCGATTTGAAAATTCTTAACTCGCAGAAAAAGTTTTCAAGAAATTTGAAATTCATTCGTTTTTGTGAATGTTCCTGCAATCGTCTATTTTCACTTCCAATTTTTTCAAACCGGAACGCAACGAAAATCACAATTTTCATGCTCCTGGAAGAATTCCAATAGAGTGGAAAAATATGTAGCTTCGGAGTTAAATTTCCTGGGAATTTCAAATTTTGTAGGATAGAAAGTAAAAATTCGTAGCTTCAAAATGAGACTTTTTGGAAATTTCGACTACCTACTGCTCTTTTGCGAGATACGATTTTTTTAGTAGAAATTTAAATAATTGGATTTTTTGTAAAATAGACAAAATTATTTGCGATTTGAAAATTCTTAACTCGCAGAAAAAGTTTTCAAGAAATTTGAAATTCATTCGTTTTTGTGAATGTTCCTGCAATCGTCTATTTTCACTTCCAATTTTGTCAAACCGGAACGCAACGAAAATCACAATTTTCATGCTCCTGGAAGAATTCCAATAGAGTGGAAAAATTTGTAGCTTCGGAGTTAAATTTCCTGGGAATTTCAAATTTTGTAGGAAAGAAAGTAAAAATTCGAGTTTCAACATGAGATTCTTTGGAAATTAAAAATCCAAAATATGTTCGAACGGAAAAAATTTGTCCAACGTAGGGAAAAACCGTTTTCATTGACATGAAAATTTAAACGAAAAAAGAGAAAAATCGAAAAATGGATTGTCGAATATTTTTTCATTCTCATTCGGAATCGTCATAATCATTGGGAATTCATTTCGGCTTTCATGACCCGCTCGGTAGGATATTGGGAGATGCATAGAATTCGCAATGTGCCATCCTATTGCCATATATGCACTCTACCCACACTCTCGCATACGTTAGATGGGTGTGCAATGTGCATTTCTCTCTTACACCAACGCCATACCTGAATAGACACTTTCATAGCTATGATACGTCTCCTCTACATATACACACACAATCATATATGCATTTACATGCATACACCCACTCACACATACACACATGTATATACATATGGATGGACTCTATTTGCATAGTAGTGTATACGATAGTGCATTCAAGTAAATAAGCCGTAGAGTACATATTAGTCGGAGAGGGTCGTATGTGAGAGGGAGGGTGAGTTGTATGCATTGCATATATGTATTGGTAGCTTTGTCCCGGACATTGCATCCAATTTCATTAAATGCCTTTAGTCTGGGAATTATTCCTATGAAAAGTTGCCCCTTGCACACCGTCCTCCCCGTTTCTACCCGTTTACGAAATTCAAGAGGATGGGAAAGAAAGGATGAGGGCAGTCCTATCCGGCTGCCTCTAATTTTATATATCTAAATATACATGAAAATACGTGGAAAACTCACCGATTCATTCATTCATTCATCGCCGTCAAAGTCACTTTCCCTTTAATTAGCCTGATTACGCTTTTAATCGCAAA
Organism: Gasteruption jaculator; assembly: GCA_949825005.1. Classification (NCBI taxonomy): domain Eukaryota; kingdom Metazoa; phylum Arthropoda; class Insecta; order Hymenoptera; family Gasteruptiidae; genus Gasteruption; species Gasteruption jaculator. Next base: position 9,116,493 of record OX463762.1, read on the forward strand.
ATGTTTCTCACCCCCCGCATCCGCAGCTCGATGGAGTGCACCGATAACGATCTTGAACTTTTCATTGCAGATTTCAACAACCAGAACAGGATAGAACCAGTGCCGATACCAAACAAACCGGTAGAACCCAAAGTTACGTACCCCGACGAGTCGGGAATCAAGACAAAACAGGTGAGAATTGACAGAATTTTGAATCTCAATTTTTTGGGGGATTTGGCTTTTCGAAGAGATTTTTTCGGGACGGTGGAGATTCTTTTTTATTTTGAAAGGGGTAGAGTAAGAAATTGTGAATTTTTTGCTAGCATCAAATTTATAATTCCATAAGAAAATTTTAATAAAACGAACTTTAATTTCATTTAATAGAATATACAAAATAAGAATAGAAGAAAATATTTGATTACCTTGAAAATCGCCTGTTATAAGGAAATTTGTGATTTTAATATTAGTTGCATTGGAAAGTATCAAGCAAAAAATGTCCAATTGAATTCTTTTTTCTCTATCCACATTAAATAAAACAATTATAATAAGTAAAACAAATTTAGACCCCGTAAAAATAAATAACAATTCCAAAAGACGGCATCTCAAGCTTTCAAAAATTTCCTTTGAACTCTTCAGTTGCATCATATCACTGACTTAATTGCGCCCTTAAGGGAAGACTAAACTAAAAAATGAAAATTCGCTGCTGTTGTCTTTAAACGTTTTTTTTATGGTTCCCTAGGAGTAAAATGAGGTTTTTAAGAGATTCCACCTAGTGACAGCCCCCAAAACAAAGATTTAAAGCCTACAACCTAAATTTTATACGTAAAACAGGTGTCAGAGAGAATAAGCCCATGCGCAAAGTGAGAAGGTATATATGACTGCTGGACATCTAAAATAATTAAAAAAGCCCTAAAAAATAATAACTTCAGATTAGAATTTCAATTTATACCTTATTTCAAGAAAAACAAAATTTTCTTATAAAAACCTCAAAATTTTCCTATTTTTCGGTTTAATCTTCCCTTAAATCACCCCGAAATGAAACTGTTCCCCAAAAAATATTTCATGGCAGGAAAAAATTAGGAACGTTGGAGTTAATTTAAAAAAAAAAAAGAACTCCAGTCTCTGGTAGTTTTGATGAATCGAGCTGCAAAAAATTGCAAGACATGCGGTTTTTCGTGTTGGAAGAAAAATTTAAACCCCTTAAATTCGCATGAAATATAAATTATCACTGATACCATTGTACCATTGTACATAACTATACATTTTTCCCCTTTCAAAACCGGCTGAAATTTTAATAACAAAAGAAGCGGACGAATTTTCCTCTCGAATTCATTCCGCTTTAAAGGGTTTTTGGGTCGTTGACTTATCGGTCGACATTACTCAGTTTTATCACCGCTGTTACATTCGTGTTACAAATGTGTGTCACGCTAAATTATGTAACGCGTTGTTGTAAGTAAGTCTGACGTTAAGACGGTCTCTCTGTTTTCCTCAATGAAGATCACGGTTTTCCTCCTCTCTCTTTTTTTTTTTACTTCCACGCCATTCGAAATTTATCTCTTGGGTGATATAACGCAACTGAAGAGCTCAAAGGAAATTTTCGAAAGCTTGAGATACCGTCTTTTGGAATTTTTATTTATTTTTACGAGCTCTAAATTCGCTTTACTTATTATAATTGTTTTATTTAATGTGGTTGGAGAAAAAAGAGTTCATGTAGAATTGACATTTTTTTGCTTGACATTTTCCGATGCAACTAATATTAAAATTACAAAAGTTTTTTATAACGGGCGATTTTCAAGATAATTAAACATTTTCTTCTTTTTTTTATCTTGTATATCCTATTAAATAAGATTAAATGCAATTTACTACAAAAAATCATATGTAATAATTTTTTATTGGCAATTTCCAACTTTTGTAATTTCCCTATTTTTTTCAAAGATTTTTCAAATACCAATTATAGAAAAATATTCCCAAAATTCCACTAAATTAATTAAATATCCAATTAATGAGTTAATAATAATAATAATTATTGTTAATATTTTATTATTCTTCGTTGGTCTTTATGTAGGTGATAAATATTCTAGATGGATTCTTCGTTTTTTTATAGGGCCCGCTTTTTCCAATTTACATACAAAAAAGTTTTTTTTTTGTTCTTCGACGTTTTTGTATATAAATTGGAAAAATTGGTTCTAATAAAAAAACGAAGAATCCATCTAGAATGTTGTTATTATTATTATTATTATTATTATTATTATTATTATTATTATTATTATTAATAGCAATAATAATCCAACCAGCACGTAAATTTATCTACACATTTTTTTACATCGTCTCTTCTTCTTTTCACAGACGGGAGACGATTCCATAAGTCGACCGGATAGCGAAGACGAATTGGAACCTGCCGGTGGTATAGAACACTTTGACGAACCCGAGGAAAATAACGAAGTTTACATCATGAATCCAAAACACGAAGACCGAGCGAGTTCCTTCTTCGCACAACCTGGTGTACTGGCCGGTAAGTTTTTCTATACAATAATTCCTTCGATTATCCTCAATCCACATTTCTCACGAACTTGCGAAGTCCAAGAATTCCAAAATTCGCCCAAAATGTCCGAATTTCCTAACTGGAAATTTCCAAATTTCCAGTATGACAATTTGGAGTATCCGTAACAAATTTAAGATCACATAATCTAGTCTAACATGAGAACCTTGGAAATTTGAATAACTCATTTCCAAAATTTAAATGCGTACAAAGTTTCCTACCACAGTATTTGATTTCCCAAATTCTGTAATTAAAAATTGCTAAAATTTCTTATTGGCGATTTCCAACTGGAAATTTCCCATAAGAGAAACTTTCCTGCCCTTCTTTTAAATCAGATTTTGGAAACACTGATTCTAGAAAATAAGAATCTCCAAAATCGTGCAGTAGAAGCTGAATCAGATCTCCGAAATTCTTTTTTATGAATTAAATATTCAATTAATGAGTTAATAAATCAATCAGTTACTCAGTTTCTCACTTATCTCTCTCAATTCTTACCCTTTCCTTACTACATTAATTGATTACTTTATTAACTCATTAGTCGAATATTTAATTAATAAAAAAGAATTCCGGAGATTTGGTTCAGCTTCCACTGCACGATTTTGGAGATTCTTATTTTCTAGAATCGGCGTTTCCAAAATCTGATTTGAAAAAAGGTAGGAAAATTTCTCTTGTGGTAAATTTGCAATTAATGTAGTAACGCAGTAATAATTAATTGGAAATTTACCACAAGAGAAATTTCCCTGCCTTTTTTCAAATCAGATTTTGGAAACACCGATTCTAGAAAATAAGAATCTCCAAAATCCTGCAGTAGAAGCTGAACCGGTTCTCCGGAATTCTTCTTCATTAATTAAATATTCAATTAATGAGTTAATAAATCAATCAATTACTCAATTCCTCACTTATCTCTCTCAATTCTTCCCCCTTCGTCACTACATTAATTGGAAATTTACCACAAGAGAAAAATTTCCTGCCTTTTTTCAAATCAGATTTTGGACTATTAATTAATGTCTATTAATTACATTCTATTAATTAATTTAACCATTAATTAATTTTTACCCTATTAATTAATTTCTACTTACAATTAATCCCATTAACGATTGATTCTCCATTAATTTCTCCTCTCTTATAAATTTCAGCCGTGATCGGTGGGGCAGTGGTCGGACTCCTGTGCGCGATCCTCGTGGTGATGTTCATCGTCTACAGGATGCGCAAAAAAGACGAAGGTTCCTACGCCCTGGACGAGCCCAGGAGATCGCCGGCAGCGCAGGCTTACCCCAAACCCGGGGCAGCTCACCACAATCGAGAGTTTTACGCTTGAGGCACCGGTGCCAGCCAGTTAGGGGCGAAGTCTTTATACCCCATAGCAATGCCAAGTCGAGAGAGATACTGATCGACCGAATCGATAAAGACGACGATCACAAGCTGGAAATCCCATTGCCCAGTCGATGGTTTCGAAAACGAACAAGATCAACATCAACATCAGCAATATCTACCCGTGGAACCAGAGAGAAATAGATTGAGAGAGTGAGAGAGAGAGAGAATGAGAGACACGCATGAAAATCTTCTTCAACTTTCGCTTTCAATTCGAGATTAATATCTTCTTTTTTTTTTTGGACGATCGACCAATTCGATTATCAATTAATTTTTACGACATTCGACGAAATGGGAACTAATTTTAAGTCGAGAATCCCTCTTGGATGGGATTTCTTGAATTTATTCTATTTTATTTTGATTAAAAAAAAAGAAAAGGAAAGGGAGAAATTTTGGTGCGAGTTTCCATTCCGAGTGTCGTCGTTTGCATTCAAAGAGACGTGAATCAATTCCAGATGCATTTCTGTACCGTGTGCGTAATTTGTACAGGACTGAGTGAGAGGGGAAAGAATAATAATAGTGTTTTTTCAGTAATCGTGGGCGATAAGAACAAAGCCGGCCGATTGATCGCTTCGGTGGGAGAATGGAGCGAGAAAAAGGAAAGAGAAAAAGAGGGAATAAAAAAAAAAGCAGCAGCAACACCGCGATTCTGCTTGCGACCGATAATCCATCAATATTTTTTCTACCGTAGGACGATAATACGACAACGATAGTCATTTTATTGCGAAGCGGAGAAAATCCTCCTGCACGCGACTATCCGCCTGTAAATGGTATAAACAAAAAATAGAGAAGTTGATAGAATCGTTCTTTGGACGGTCTGGGCTACGAAAGCGAAGGCAAGAATTATTGGTAGCACGTAAAAATTGGGAAACATTGAATTTGGGATTAAAGAAAAATAAGAAAATTTCGAGGCTCTTCCTTCGAGAAAAATTCGGCCGGTTTTTGGAAACCATTCGTTGCTTCTTGAAAGGAGTTTTGAGATTTTTTTATTGGATTTCTTAAATAACGCGAAATTCGCTTTCCTCCTACGTTTTCTTTTCTTTTGATACTTGTTCGTAAAATGTTAAACCAAACGAGAGGAATTCCGAGGCAGGATACGTTTTTTGCAAAATTCGTATCCCGCGAGGAAATTCCCGGGAGCGAAAATCGTTTGATTCGGTATCTCTGGGGAGAAAGAGAAATCTTATTGGCATTCGAGCGTTTCGTTGTTTAGTTTATAAACAAAATCGGGAGGGGGGATCATTTCGACTCGTAAAAAGTCTCCAATTGCGGAAATTGGGTCCGATTTAGTTGAATTCGTTAGTTTTATCGACCCGAGTTGCAGAATAGAAAGAGAAAATACGAAACTGAAGATCGAAACCTTTGTTTTTTGAGACTCAGTTTCCCTGAAATTGCAAATTTCTTGTCAGATCGTAGAAGAAATACTTGAAAAACGCACTCCTTTCTTCCACCAAATTCGTCGTTTTACTTAAAAGGGAGAAAAAAAGGTTTAATATACAAGGATTAATATAACAAATAAATAAGTAATTAAAGCGATAAATTCTTGTACACCTAAAAGAGAAAAAAAAAGAATGTAGAATTGAAAAGAACTTTTCTTATCCATCTTCGAACCTTCAGAAGGGTTTGGAGCGGCTAGAAAAAAATCGTGGTGATCGAGGAAACTGGAAACTACTCGTAAAAAAAATCAGCGCACATAGATCCGTTTGACTGAAAAACAAAATGAGGAAATGTATGAACAAATACATTTTAAATGAGACAAAAAGAAATAAAATAGGCAAAATAAAGCAGGAGGATGGAAGAAGTGGAGAAATGCGAAAGAGAGAGGAAAAAATGGAGCGATAAACTCTGAAACTGGAAAATTTACCACTCCGAGATTGTTTGCAAATATTTATTAACGAAATAAGGGAGCGATGATCGGTTAGGAAGTCGCGGAGTGTCTTCAATATAATTTATTAACTTTGCATAGGACCAATCGAATTTTTGCAATAACTGCGCATTTGTTTTTTTTATACTTCGTTTACATCTTATTTTTTATCATTGTATTTTTTTGTCGTATCTCTAAGCGATATCTTATGAACCTGGGAACCGATACCGACAAATCTTTTTTGTAAATGGATTTTAATCGGTTTTCAAGTTCGTCGATATCCGAACGGGTTCGATGGCGAACCATTTATTTATTTATTTACCGGCAACACGATGAGTTGTGCATTTAGCAGATTCACGAAAAAAAAGAGAAACTGATACGTAACGAGTAGGGAGAAATTACTGGAAAGCAAATTACGAGGAGAAAAGAAAATTGAAAGTAGAAAGTGCTTACCTGTTGCTTTGCAATTTTTTCAAGTTAGATTTTGCAGGATTTCGATAAAACCAAAAATCGGTGTTCGCTCGTCTGTGCGTGATTTGTAAAGATGTGTTTTTCAAATTGGGGAACTTTCGAAAATCTCCCATGAGAAAAATGCCGAAAATCTCATAAAGTTTTATTATCATTGGAAAGTTTTTCCAAAACAACCAGGGAATAATTTTGAATTTGTCTTAGTATCAAACCAGAAAAATCGGATACTGATTAGGGACCTGAAATTGATCCGTGAAAATGTTAATTAATTATTAATTGATTTCATTAATGAAAATCGAAAAATCATCGATCCGTATTTCACTTAAGAATTGGAATTTCTTTGGAAAATGAGAAATATCGTTTTCTTCTGTAACAAATGGTTGCTTTCGTTTCAGTAGAATTTGTTTTAATGCGATACAAAATTAGAAACGGTTTCTTTTAACCGAATGAAAGGAAACAAATTAAATCATACTGCCACAAAAGTTACGTAAGAAAGGCGCGAACTTATAAAGACTCGTGTTTGAATCTGTCCTGAATTTTTTCTAGACTAACTTTTTTTATCTCATTTTTTCAATCGAAATTTCGAATATTTGGTTCATATCATTCGTGATTTTCTTTTCAATATTTTTTTTTTCGTTGAAGAAATATCCTGAAAATCTGCAATTATCCAAATTTTCGACTTCTTTTTGTTAGCAATTTTTGCAGAAGAAATTGATCACTTTTTTCTCATAAATTTTACTTCTCTTATGAAGAATTTTGATAATTTTTCAAAATCCTCCTAATTTTATTGTTTTCACGTCTTCTATTTTTTTCACAATTTTCTATTTTACCAAATTTTCGTTTTACTTCCATTTATTTACAAAGGAAAATTTGTAATTAAAAAATCTTCTGCTTTTTAATTCTTCCAAAAAGTTTCACAGAATTTTCATGTTTTGGCTTAAATTTGAATTGCAGATATTTCGGAAATTTTACTTATTGCGTGAGAAAAAAATACCCAAATGGATTCGAAATCCTAAACGTAAGATTCAATTCAATCGAGCTTTGTTTTTTCACATAAACAAAAAATATCATATCGTTTTTTGTCATTTTTTACCAAAATTGATTCCATGGAAAAAATTGTAAAACAAAATTTTAGCGAATTCCTATGAATTGCATTTACAAAAAGGTATTTCTACCTAACAAGTAATAAATTAGCGACTCTTTTGAGTAAAAATAACTGATAACTGTAACGAAAAACATATGATGGAAAACAAATGACACCAAAGATTCTTCCGATTTCCACATTTTTTCCTGCCGTGGATTTTTTTTTTCTCTATAGAAAGTAAAGAAAGAAAATGTTTTTGACTTCGAATTATTTACTTGAAAATACGCATTTTCCAAATTTACAATATTCTTGCGTAATTTTCATCAGAATTTTTTTCAGGACAGGAATAAACTAAAAATAATTCTCTGTACAGGAAATGCGGAAATCTTTAAGAATTATCAATCGTTTTGACAAGCTTTTATATAAAAAAAAAGGCGAAATAAGCTACAAAAAGTGCAGACTTAGAACATAGAAAAATGGAACACAAATCAATTTTCGTCCTCCTTCATAGAGGTAAACTTGAGATGACGGCGTTTTTTATATTTGCAACAAAAACCATGACAAAGTGAAGTGAAGTGAAGTGAAGTGCAAACAAAGGTGTTTAATTGTTAGGAATATAAAAAAGGGAGGGATAAAATAAAAATAAATAAAATAACACAGTTTCGAATCGTCAAGAATGGTCCAATTTTGAGATCAGATCAGATCAGATCAGATCAGATCAGTTCACTCGACACAGAAAAACGTTGCTCCGTAGCAGATCTTTTGTTAAATGGATCGAATTAAGAATGATTGTATAAACAAACGTGGAATTATTATGTATCGCAGAAAGTTATTATTATTATTGTAAATCAGAGAGGAATGACGTAAATGTGTGATTTCAAATTTCGATGATTCGTGAAGGCAACTTTGTGTTGTAAGTTACAAATCGCCGAGAATTCATGATTCGTGTCAATTTTTGCTGCCCGGATTTGGATGTTTACTTTGTTTTTTTATTTCGCGATTTTTTTTAAGTATTTGTAGACGATTTTCCGAAAATTCAAAAATAGGTATTCGCAGACCATGAATTTTGGCTGAAAAGGCGTATTTTTAGAATTTCGAAAAAGTAACTTCTAACAGTCCAAAAAAATTTCGAAAGAAAGGGGAAAAAAAGAACTTTATCAGAAATTAAATAAAAATACGTTTTTTTTAAGATCGCCAAGAAATTTTAATAAAAATGAAAAATTCAGCTTCCAGGACCCCTTTTCTGATCCAAGGTACACCCACTGATCCGGTTTAAAATTCAGACCCCGGTAAAAATAAAGTCCAAATCCGGAAGCCGAGATTGTTACTCGCGATTTTCTTCTTGTTCTCCTCGTTTCCTTATTTTCATTTTGTCCTGCAACAATTTACGTGCCATTTATTTAAACAAAAAGGAAACGATAATCTCATCGTTGCGTAATTGCATATAATCACATTTGCTTTTGCACCGGAGAATTTGCAAACGAGTAATCGAGTTACAACATCCATCGTTGACGTTGCCGTTATTAAAAAAAAGAGTGGAAAAAGAATTTTTTTTTCAAGAGCTCTTGATTTTTATTTTCATCTTTTTTTTATGAAAAATTGAATTAAACAGTCCCTTTGTATAAGTGCCCCTTTGAGCCTTTAATAATAATAATAATAATAATCCAAAATAAAGAAACGACAAATCTGTTCTGTTATTATTGCATCGCGCAATGCAAGAGAAATCTGGAACTGGATTGTAATCTTTATAATATAATATTACATAATAATAATAATAATAATAATAATAACAAGAACAACAACAATACAAATAAAAATAGTAATAATGATACTAAATAATAATAACTAATAATGAAAAAAACTGTAACAATTAACATAGACAGCATTTATTGTTAGTTAAACAAAAGGTATTGAACTGAAATCCACACGAAGAAAGAAAAAAAGAAAGAAAAAAAAAGGTTTAATTTTATAATTCAATTCATCGTCGTCTTCGATTCGTCCTCTTTCCTTTTCTCTCTTCTTTCATCGTTTTGCAGTAAATTGTAATTTATCACGCGTATTTATATATACGTATTTATTTTATTTATATTTATACGTATATATTCTCCATACAATGCATTTAAACATTTATAGGAATTAAATATGTCTGTATTTATTTAATATATATATGCATACTGTTGATGTGTTAAATAAATACGCGCATATATGAATATTTAAATAGGAAAAAAATTAATTAATTAAATAAATAAATAAATAAATGAGATTTCCAGGGTTTTCTTTTTACGTGTGGTTTTGATGATACTGAAAGGAAGGAAAATACTGTCTACGTTTTGAAGCGAAGAAATAATATAATATAAAATGAAATGAAATAAATAAATAAATAATTGTAATGAAAATCATATTTTATAAGAGGATGATGTATTCAAGTAAGATGCTATTGTAACGATGAAACAAAAAGAAAAAAATAATTGTGTCTATAATTGAATAGACAGCCATAGGCCAGATGGACGAATGAATAATTAATGAATTTATGAATTAAATAATACGATTACGATAACGCTAATGACTAATGATAACGATAACGATAATTTTAACAGGAAAAAATGAATTACAATTAATATTTAAATAATACTGATAATATTAACGATGTTATTTTTTAAGTGTAAGTATCGTTTCCGCGCCCTTACCTGCCCCATTTTCAAATTTGTACGTTTATTGTTAATCGTCCGGGGGATCGTCGAAATCGAATTCTCTTTTTTCCTTTTTTCGCGAATCCTGTGGAAATTTTCTAAAATTTGAATTTAATTTTCTTCGCGTTCTGGAATTTTTTTAAGCAAATTTTTAGCTTCATTTTGGGAATTTCAAAAATAGGTATTTGCGCTCCAGAAGTTTGTGTAAAAGTACGTATTTTTGGAAATTTCGAAAAGTCCATGTAGAGTGGACTCGAAAAATGAAAAGGTTTAGAAAATTCAGATCCACAAAATCTAGAAAAAAAAGGGAGGCAAATGGTTTCGATGCATCCCGTGGATAATTATTATCAATGAAAAACGTTATTATTAATTACCAGAAATTAATAATAATTGCACTATATTAGTAATTGATAACAACAACACAACTGTATGTCGTCGCCCCTATTCTCTGTAAATAAAAATTGTAATGTATAAGAAACTTACTCGTTGCATGTTTATTTATTATTAATCTTTAATCTATTTTTTTACGGTAATAATTCAATATTTTTTCAGGGTAGTTAGGAATTCTGGAAATCCGGTACTCGGTATGAAAATATTTTCGACGAAATCGACGTCTTCTAAAATTCTTTATTTCATTTTTCTTTTTTTTTGTATGAATATAAATCTGTAGATAGAAAATAAATATCTCTCGTATCCTTAAAACAACTGCGATAGAAATTTGAGCGGATTTATAATATATCTCTATAACATTGTCAAAGTAACACAACGACAGTGAAAGTATAACCACTTTCTATAAGAAAGCGAAAGTTTCGGTAAAAATTCGAAAACGGATTCTTTCTTCAGATTTTTAATAGTAATTATTTTAACAATTGCTATTAAGATAATAGTAATTATTAAAAATTAGTAATGGCAATTATTTCAATAATTACTATTGCTATCTTTTTTAACTATAATTATTTCATCATTCTTATAATTCTTATATTTTTTATTAGAAAACTTTTCTTGCTTTCAAATTTCTGAAATTCCACTATTTACGATCTATTTAAATGTTTATTAAGCATTTAAACAGAATTTAATTGTAAAACATTGAAAATATAGTTTTTGTTTCTTTCATTTCTTTGTTTGAAATTTAAACAATTACAAAAATATATTTTATATTATCTGTGATGTTTTCATTCCACATTTATTTTGTTATATATATTTTTTTAATATCTTTCTTTCACTGGTTAAAAGTTGATCGTGAGAATAAATTTCAGCATTAATTTGAAATCTTAAACAGTAATTCGCCAATTTCCTATAAAATGTATATCAAACGAGCATTAACAACTTTAATCGTATTAACAGTTTCAACAATTTGTTCCTTTATCATTAGAAAACTCGCTTTCATTCTATTCCAGTAGTTTGCATTAAGTGCACACGAAACTGCAAATGCAATATATATATATATATATATATATATATATTTTTTTTTTTGCCAAATTTCTACCTAGCATTTTCCTTTTTAAAAAATACAATCTTCGAAAGCCGAGTTTTCCTTAATATTTATAAAAATCATTTCGGTTCTACGATCGGTACTATTTTTTTTTCAAACCGCTTTTCACAGAAATTACCATTTATTATTAAAAAAATAATTCTAACGATTCCATTTCTTTTACTTTTTTTACGAAAATATCTTAATAACAAAGGAATGACAAATGCCACTACATTGCAGCTCGCAGATATAATTAATTAATTATAAAACAATAGAAATTCCCATAATTTTCACGTTACGCTAAAAATTGCACTTTTTGTATCAAAATTCTCTCATTCGAAATCAAAATCTCCTACCCGCTTGAAAAAAGAATTATAACAAAAAATTGTTACTCTTAAAGATTACTCTGCAAAAACGGTTTCAGATACTTGTGGAATGACGAATTCACGCTCTCTTGATTCAACGGACTCTTCATGGCCTCGTCGAAGAGCCGCTGATAAACGTCCCCGTCGTAGACCCCCAAAGCCGACCCCAAAATTTCATCTCGGATGTCAAAACCGTCGGCTATTCCCACGGCATTCGGACGAATCGCCGTCAGTAATTCTTCCAAACGCTTCTGGAGTCCGGGAACGTCTTCCGTGTTTAAGCAGGAGAACTGTTGGTAAAAGAAATGATGGAATATATTAAATCGAAAATTTTTCAAACTAATTATCTATTTTTCTTTTAAATATTATCGATTAATTAGAATAAATATTTTTCACAAAAGTAATTATTTATGTAACAGTTAATTAAAGCCAATTTCTTAATTGTACTCTAATTATTAATTTAATTAGAATAATTACTTTTCATAAAAACAATTTAAATGTTATTTTTTAAATTAATATATTAATCTACCATATAAAAATAAACTTAATTTTTACATACAATTTCATTTCTGAATTAAAAATTTGTTAACTTAAAATTTGTAATTTCTGTAAAATATTTCAACTTACGAGTTAAATTTTGGAAATTTCTGAAAATTTTCAAATTCTAAATTTCCTACTTTCTTGGGTTCCATCAATTTTCAAATTTTGTCATTAGGAGTTTTTTTAATTTGACATTTTTCAACATTTTTATCTCGTAAATTATAATTTGAATTTGACAATTGGCAATTCTCTTTCTCATGAGAAAACGAGGAAAGCAACAAAAAATGTCCTACCCTCAGGAAATCACCCAACCGCTGCAGCACCCAGTAAATCGCGTACAACTCGCAAAGTTGGTTCATCACCTCCCGCAACTCCCTGGAGAGCGTCGTCAGGGACTGAACGGTCTCGACGAACCGAGAAACAATGAAGGCCCGGCAATGGGACTCGGCGGCGTGGGCCCATTCGATACTCGTCTCGTTCCAGGCGTCCTCCGAGGAAATTCCGCTACGAATTCGCCGATCCATATTTTCTACCGCTAGACGAATTTTCCTGGAATGCAATAAAAAATAATTAAAGTCAAGCACTAATATCTTACAATTTTTGTAATTCAATGGTTTCATCGATTTGGTTTTCAAAATCTTCTATTTCTAACAATTTTTCAATTTAGTATTTTTAGGTCTTCGATTTCAAAAGATTTTTCTAATTCAAAACTTTAGTTTCCAATTTTGGAAACCGTCCGGTGGCACCACGTTGGTGCCATGCGAAAACTATCGGGCAAGCGCCGGTGGCACCACATTGGTGTCGTACATAAAGACTTATAGCGGCGCCAAACAAAAGAATCCCGATCAGACCTGAAGACGGCAAAGTGTTAATTTAGAATTTTTTAACCTACCACTTTAAAGGATTTTCTAAAGTCAGAATTTTGCAATATTCAATTTATAAGGATTTTTCTGAATTCGAATTTTCAAATCCTCGATTTTGTAGGATTTTCACTGCGAAAAAGTCCAGAATCTTTTGTTTTTAGAAAATGAGAAAATTACTTGGCGGCAACAGCCTCGTGTGCCTGGATGATGCAGGTTAGAGTGTTCTTCCAGGGCCTTTGCTTGACGTTCCTGGAAAGCCGGGTGAGATACTGGACCGTGGGTGGCAGCTGCTGGCCGCTGACGGCCTGTCTCCAAGCCTTCACCAGGTATCGAGCGGTTTGCAGCAACAATACGGTGTTCTCGCCCTCGTAGGTGCATGCTGCGGTCACCAAACCATAGGTGGCTGGTAAATTACTGGAGGTCATGTACCCGTGCCCGCCACATGCGAGTCTCAGCTGCTCGATCCCGTAGGCCCCATCGGACGTGGCCACGGATTTCAAGCAGCACACCAAAGCGTGTAACTGAAACCAAGAAGGGCGGTAATTAGTAATGAACTATTATTGTACTTAATTATTAACCCCTTGACATACAAATTAAATGGAACTTGATGCGACCGAAAAATACTATTACATTTTATTTTGAAATTTGAATTTTTATTAATCAGATTGATGTTAACAAAGACCGTCTAAATAACATTAAAAAATAATAATTTAATAATTCTGTACACTAAAGCCATGTCATTTTTATATGGTAGATCAGTATATTAATTTTCCGAATTAAATAAATAATATTTAAATTGTTTTTATGAAAAATAATTATTCTAATTAATTTAATAATTAGAGTACAATTAATAGATTAGCTTTAATTATCTTTTAAATAAATAATGAAACGAATGACGAGTCAGACACGTCGTTGTATGTCAAGGGGTTAAAATAATTGAGCCGCTCAGTGCACACATCGATTAAATCCACTTTTTGAAAAATCTTAAATTTAAGTGTCGAAGCGCTTGGTATAGTCTTAACTTTTTATGTTTGAGCCGTTCAGTGCACAAGTAAATTAACTCCATAAAAAATGAATTCAAGAAAAATAATAAAATAGCATATATTGCTTTTGAAAAACCTTTTTAAATAACAAATTTAAAAAATGGACAAAAATGGAGTTAATCGATTTGTGCATTGAACAGCTCAATTAATACTAGAATGGAAATTTAATTGAAAAATTAATGGCAAATGAGTAAAGGTAAAATTGGAAGTCTTGGTAAAAAATAATGTTAGTATTTGTAAAAAGAAATGTTATTGTGTTAAATGTTTTGTTATTCCCGAAAATCAAAATAAATAAGAACCTCGGGAAGACTGTCCAGATTGCCCTGCTCCAGTTCTCCAGTGACTTTGTTATACATGTCCCAAATCCACGCAGCAGCCATTCTGAAGGCAAAAACCGCGGCTAGATTCGGGAAAAGTTTGTACTGTTGCGTGACGAAGTCTATGATTTGCGTTTCCGGACCGCTGGAAAACAAAATAAACAAATTTTCCTCCTGGAATTCTCTAAAATTAGTTAAAAAATTTTTTTTTTTTTGGTGTACTTCGATACATACTCGGCCCTAATTTGACCCTGTCTCCGTACGGCGCTGTACCTAATAGCGATCGTTGCTGCTTTGGACAGATACCTGGCGCAATCTTTAACGATAACTACCCGAACGAAAACCATCGTTCCGTACGTTAATTTATCGTTCGGTGCTTTCACGTACGTCCCATCCTCCAGTACCTGGATAATTCATTGAATATATTAGTAATTGAAGAATCAATTTCAAATTAAATGAAATTTTCGAATCGACTTCAGTTTTTTTTCCCCAAGCGACCAGGTAAAATGAAGAAACATATGTGGTCAGGTGGGGTCCGCGCGGACCCCACCCATTTTTTGAGAGAAATCGATCAGTTTGATGTCAAGAATTCTATTTTTCGATGAATTTTAGGGAAACTAAAATGTTTTTTATTGAAGAAGAGTGATTTGTCGCATTAAACGTGCCCTGGGGTCCGGTTGGACCCCACCTGGTCGCTTTAGAGTTAAAGGCTACCCTTTCCCAATTAACACTCTGCCGTCCGGTGACACTATGTAGGTGTCTCGCGAAAAGTATCGCGCAAGTGCCGGTGGCACCACGCTGGTGTCGTACATAAATATTTATACCGGCGCCAAACGAAAGAATCCCGATCAGACGCGCGGGCGGCAAAGTGTTAATAAAACTTTTGAATTTAATTAAAGACTTTAGCAAATTCGAACGAAATCGTCGACGCTCGGAATTTTCCAAGAAATTACCTGGGAATTTTTCATCAACATCTGCTCCCGTGGAATCCTCACGTGATCGAATCCGAGGAAACCGTTGTTGGTCGCATTCATTCCCAATTTCGTACCGATTTCTCCAATTTTGATTCCTGCGGTCAACGAGAAAATATGAGAAACACACTCTAGCTAAGGTTTTTCTATTCAACGATTTGGATTTCTCACCAGGAAGTGGTTCGTGAGTCTCCTCGTCTCGGAGTTGTACAATAAACGGATGTATCCCTTTGCACTCGCCGTTTGTGTACAACTGGGCAACGACCACCGCATAATTCGCAGTCTGTCCCACTGAAAATTACAATTTTTGATAATAAATGAAATCATAAATGCTTAACAAAGAAATATTCAAACTTTCCTGTTCTTTTGTTATTTCATATTTATAATAAATTCAATTCTCGGTTGGTCGATGATGAACAATGATTCTTTATTTTCCTTGGTTTTTTGTTCGGCCAAATTATACTTTATACATAATATAATTTTCACAATAATTTATAGAAAATATAATTGAATCGAACAAAAAACCAAGGAAAATAAAGAATTTTTTCATATTTATGAATTATCAGAAAGGGAGGGTGTTCAAAGTTACATATTCTAAATTTAACGACACTTTAACACTAAACCTACCGTGACGTCACGTAGTGACGTCACATACGTGTATTTCAAATGGGCAGCGGGTCATTTGACCCGCTCATGGTAGCTTTAGTGTTAATTCTCTCATTTCAGATGCTTCATAATTATACTTGTAGTGAATTTATATTTCAAGACAATTTCTACTTTAATTCATAACAATATTTTCAACTCAATAATATCAATATTTCGAAAAGTCTCTAGGCTTAGTTTCTCACGGTCTTAGTTTCTCACGGTTATAATTTCGATCCCGAAGACGAGAGATCGAGGGAGTTGCTCGCTATCGGTCGTACAAGTCGATTCTCAATAAACGGCTTTTGATTATTAATTATCCGTACACTCTTTTAGTTTTTTCCCCATACAGTCCATTCTCCTGTTTCACACTTTTCCGGCCCACTCGTATCACAACAGAGGGAAATTTCAAAATTTTTTCCGTTGTTATTATAAATTTCAATACAAATTTATAATTTCTATTGAAATAAATGATAAAGACATAATTAATAGAAATTTTTGCCAGCAACAAAAACACGTTTTCAAGAAGATTCATGGCACTTGGAAATTGGACCATTTAACAAAATCTACTCACAACCACCGGGCCACCATTTATAGGCCGTTAACGAGGGACTGTGTAAGACGAATTCCTTCGTTTCCCGATCATACGTCGCGGTGGTTTCCAAGCCTCTGATGAAAGTCCCATGGCCCAATTCAGTCTGCAAGTCAAAGAAAAATGCGCAGTTTATTGATCGATTCCATAAATTAAATCGTATGATTAATTTTCAAACATTTCAGATAGACTGTAGAAACAAAGTCTCATGTTAATCGAGTTGAATAATTAGTATTCATGAATGAAGTGCTAATTTCCTTTCCAAATCTTACAAGCATTTGAGAAAATGTTATTAGAAAGCGTTAATAAAAAGAGATGTAATATTGCTATTTACATAGCAATTTTTTGCAACATTTCAGCACACTCTATTATGGTAATTTATGACTTAGTACAAACTTAGAAAGTATGTTTCTACATTTCGCTTCAATTTCTATTACATTGCACGTAGATTTTATTGCATTTGCCAAATTTTGCTAAATTGCTAAGTGTGATATTCTTGCATTACTAAAATCTGTGGAAAATAAATTTGAGAGTAATTTTTCTTTTCTATTAGTTGCAATATCAAAAGTTGTTACAAAAAGTAGCAATTTGTCCTATTTTTTTTCCAATTCGAGCTTCGAAATCCAGACATCGGGTACCTGAGCATAAGTTCCGATGATGTTGCAGGACCAAGCTCGACCCATCCAGTATCCCTGTTGCTCGACAGTTCCTTGGCCCATAATAGCCGGTACGAACATAACAAAATGCAGAGTCAAAGGATTTCCATCCTTCAAAACAGCTGAGCCTAACATTCCTCCCAAAATGAGTCTGCAAAAGAAAGAGAAAAATTCAAAAAATCTCTCGACATATTTTCTCAAAAGAAATATCTGAATAGAAAAAAATTCCATCTACTTGAAAAATAGATCTTGCCAAATTTCTCCACTAAAATAAGAAAATAAATAAAAAAACATAATACAGTACAAAAATCACCAAAAGAAAAATGACAGACAGGAAATCAAGAATATAAGGAAAATATAAAGAATAGATAAAATAAAAATTAGGAAGGAGGAAAACGTTCTTTTTTGCCCGTTTTTTCGTTCACGAAATTTGAGTGACAAAAAAAAACTATTCTCCAAAAACCAAAAAGAAAAAGAAAGCTTACGTGTAAACATCTAAATCGGCTTTACCCATTTCTTGCAATTCTCGGACCTTCTTAAGGACCACACACCCTTTCCGAACTGCATCCTCGTAAATTTCCTTATGACTTTTATAGTGCGGAGGAGTATCATCTTGTAATTCCGGGTCGCTCAGAAAATAATCTTCTAAAATTGAAAAATAGCATTTTTTTTAATATCTTTTATAAATCCCAAATTTAAATATTTCAACCGCCACTGTGGCAGAGAAAAATTACTTTTTCCATTTTTTTGTGATTTTCTTATACACTAAGAAGTAATTTTTTTTAATTAACAGGATTTCAATTAAAACGAAATTAATAGAACGACAAAATAAAATGTAAATTTTATTTTGTTCCAGCTTAATTTTGCCACTTTGCGAGGAATTCTACTACGTTAAAGTAAAAGAAATGAATTTTACTCTATGGAATCTTTTATTATAAAGTTTCTCCTGATGAAAGTATTAATATTTATAATATTGCCGTATTTATTTGAGCAAGAACAAATTAATTTTGCTAAGTTACAAATTAGGAAGTCAATTTTACATGGGTATGGAATTTGTTTCTATCGTGGAATGTAAATTTTTCTAATATTGCACCTCAAAATACATTCGATGTGTTACGAGTAAACAGCCGACATCTCATAATTAATAGAATTCGGTACAAATGAAATTAATAAATTCTACAACCTTGTTTTATATCATTCTTTTTGCTGCTGACGTAAATTTGTGACTTTGATGATTGCCATTCACATAAATTTACATCTTATTTGCAATCAAATTTTCAGTATCCACGTTTTAATTATCAGGTAAGCAAGATAATTCTCCTCTACGAATACCTCGGGTACACATTTAATTACAAAAAATGGGAAAAATGAAGGTGTTTTTTTTTCCTCCGACGTTCAATCGCGTCCTATCGCACAAGGTCACATGAATTTCGGACTGCAGATAAGATGGTCTTTTGGAAATTGTCGAGTCACAGTTAAATAAGCACCTGAAGTGTTGACTTTGCCGATCTTTATCGATCTTAGTTAATGGTATCGGGAAGAATTCATGTATTGCTCATATCATAAAACCATTTACATTTCTGACCAAAGTCTAGTCTGTTGCGTGCCTTGTACTCAAGATGTTAACTCCGATAACACGTTTCGCTTATTCTATATCACATAATTTTTTTTTCTCTTTGGATGTTTACATAATCGTCATCGTTTTATCAAAAAATGCACTATCACCTTTGATACAGACAATTAGCAATTATCTGACATGCACGTAAACGCTGCTCTCTGTCAGTATGTATGTATGTGTGGTTTATTATCGCCTTCTCATAATTATTTTTTTCTGACTAAAAAGTTACAGTTCCATTTATCTTTCTTTCCAAGAACACGAATAATTTGTTTATGTTAATTTTGTATGATTCTGGAAATATTACATTTACTTATATTATTATTATTATCATTATTATCATTGGCATTATCAGTACTGTTATTACTTGTCAACAAATTAAAATTCACTTACTATTATTGTTACTATTATCGTAGGCTGGACTGGAATTGGTAGATAAGAAAATGAACAATGTTAAAAGTGAATTTAAATGTTAAAACAAAAAGCCGTAAACTTATTGTCAGAAGAATTTGTCTTTTAAATATTAGTGTTTATAAATGCGTTTTGTATGTTTTTGTATTTTATATAATTTTCATAGAAAAATTGTATAAAAATACAAATTTTATAGAAAAATAAGGTTAGGACAAGGCAGAACCAGGAGTGTATGAATCTTTGTAAGTTTGTACAAACTAACTTCATTATTACTGGGGCCTTAAGATTGCAATTAAATAAATATCTATCTATTATTGTTATCGACCAATGAAAATTTACGACATTAAGGTTTCTACAAAATAATATAGTGTTTCTATTATTATTATTATTATCATTATCATTATTATTTATGAACTTCAATCGAGGAATCACAATATTGCGATTCGCGTAAATAAAGTGAACGAAAAAAGTGCACTGATGCACTTTCATCCCCGTTCGACCCTAGAACAGTAGCGCTAAATTGCAAAATTTAAATGCATGCACCTGCATGGGAGCGTGCGTGCGCTTCCAGGTGAATTCAGATGCAATGGGATGAAGGTTAACGCGAATACGTAAACATTGGCACCAGATCACCATCATTATTATTATTATTATTATTATTTTTATCAGCATCACAGCAATAAAACGTTTCGGATAAATTCCGATATTATTACTTCATATTTATTCTTTGTAGGTATAGGCATAAAGGACCCAGAACGTTAACTCTCTTTTTCTTAAATATAGTCGCATATTTTTTATAAGTACTCGAATGTTACAGTTGTTCATTTTTAGTGTTACACGTTTATTAAATTTTGAAAAGATTATTATCATTAATATCATTGATATTATTATTATTATTATTATTAATATTATTATTATTATCATTATGATTATTATTATTGTTGTTGTTTTGTTGTTACTATTATTCCTGCTCTTCCTGAGATTTAAAATTTAGAACTGCAAATTATCATGACTATATTATTATTATCATCATTATTAATTTAACACGGAAAAATCACTTCAAATAAATCGACATAAATTTAAAGATTTTAGTCAATAATAACAATAATCTGATTTCTTCACTGTGGGTATATATACATAGGCAAAATCAATTTCAAAATAAATTATTATAGGTCGTCAAGGATAAAACTTGTAAAGTTATCAGCAAACTTTGCCTTTTTTCGTTACAAATGTCATCCTTGACGACCTGATACACATTTATCACGACCCGTATATAATTCTATTGATTTTTAGTACAACTTATTTAGTCTTTTTTTTGTATTTTGAAGATAAACCGAAAAAGAAAAAAAAATCCAATATTCGATACCTCGATTACCTAAGAAGCAAATGCATCTTTCATTAATGACCGTATAGTATATGTATAGAGATCCATAAATCAAGTGCATACACACGCAAGTGTATGTGTATCGTACCGTTCTCTCGCCGCTCCGCCGTTTTCTCCGCACTGCCGTCCAGGAAATGTGTCAATTCCAGTGGATCGAACGTACATTTCTGCCTTTCACGCAACAGATCCTTATTAACGGTTGTCATCGTGCCGAAAAATTCCACTACCTCTAAATTCCAGTTCCCAACTCCCGATTCCTGATTCTCAATTACCAACAATGATCGCGGGCAGCTATTGTTGTTATCGTTAAGTACAAAATTTCAACACTACAATTAATGTTGTTGTTATCGTGATTATTACTGTTACTATTTTACTATTATTATTAATACTATTATTATTGTGATTCTATCGTTACTTTTTAATAAGAAACGTATATATACATATATATGCGATTATACCCCTCGATTATTTGCATCCACACAAACACTCTTTCTTTACTCGCTCGTTTCTTCGTTCTGCACTGTACTACGTTAACGTCAATGCAATCTTTCCACTAGATCACCGCGGAGAAACTGCGTGAAACTGCGTTACCACTTATCGCCGTCTTTCTCTCTTGCGCCTTGAGACGGAAAAAAAAATAAAGCGACCTGCTTCCACCCAGACTGGACGGATGACGGATCATGCATCACGAAACTCGGAGCAACACTGTGACCGCATACGCCACCTGTCCGTGAAATCCGGAAGAATGCAGTCAAAGACAAAACCTGTTGATAAGATTTTCGAAATAGGAATCATCGGCATTTATCATTATCATTATCGTCCGCAGTTATCATTGTCGTTAACATTACCATTCGCAATTATAGTTACATTTATAGTTACTATTATCAAACGCAAATATCACTTTTTTTTTATTAGTAATTACTGTCAATATTATTATTTGTGTTGTTGTTATTGTTTATTCTGAATGAAAAGGAACCCAAAAAAATAATAGAATTTTTTTATATGTTTAAACTTGCGTTTTTTTAATATTTCTTTTCCGTGTATCATATTAAGTGTTTATAAATAAAACATAAATGACGAAGGACAAACATTTTGTAATCGATGAAAGGTATACTTTGTTTGTAAAAGTGAAATTGCTCTGGAAATTTGAAAATATAATTCGAATTAAAATCTAATCGATTACCGTATGTCTTTAAAGTATTTTACATGGAAATTATGCTATAAATTCTCCATCACATTTCATAGCAAAATAAAAAAATGTAAAATACGTGTATTGCATATCTACATTTACAACAGAGATTATTTTGTTTCAACACTTTATCGACCGCTAGCCTATTAATCGGCTTTTCGATTGCCAATGCTTATCGACCGCTAGCCAATAGGCAAACAATTGCACGCGCGAATAAGCCGGTACTTACTGAGTGGCAGCCTCAACGACGACCGGTCGATAAAGTGTTAAACCCCGGGAGATCAGGATTAATTGGTTCCGTGTTCTTTAAAACCATGTTGTTGAGGACTACAAAAAAACAAAAACGAATCTACAAAAATTTTTATTTCTTTAATTAATATTGGTGAACACTTCTAGGAGACCTTGTCTTACATAATTCAAATTATTTTTTTAATTAGTTTTGAATGAACGTTTCATCCTAACTTTTTATAATCGAAATAAAACAAAAAATGTTTGCAATGCATCACTTTTTTCAATTAAAATTAAATTACCATGCTATTTAAGTCCTCATCATTGGAGTCATGTGTATTTCTTTCAATTAACATGGAATGGAATTGAGAATTAATAGTCGTAATTTTTCAAATTTCGTGATAAAAGTTATAATTCCCTTATAATTCTGAACAATTCTGCCTTTCATCATAACTCTCTATTTTATCAAACAAATGACCTACTGCTCGAAAATCGTGTAGTTTGAAACCGTGTAATTCGAGGGAAGGTATCCGTGTTTTTCGAAACTCGTGTTTTTCAAGTACCGTGTTGTCCGGGGGTTACCTGTAATTTATTTTCAAACTTGAAGTAAAATGGAATATAAAAAAAATTTTTTATTATCTCGAATTAGAGAATTCTATATAAACTCAACGCAAGCAAAAGGAGGGAATTTATGAAAAGAATGTCAAAAAAATAAGATATAAAAAAATATATCAAAAATGGCGGCTAAAGACGTTCGGAAGCCATAAGAACTGGGAAGATCCATCGGAAACCGGAAGTTATCCCAGTCATGGTCAAAAGAAAGTATAAATAGGTGGAAAATATTATTCCAGATTTGGGTAAAAAGAATATAAATAAACGGTAAAAACGAAGCGAATAATTAAGAAACTTCCTCGGTAAGATTTTGTAATTATATTAATTCGCTTTTAATTGTTCGGCAGAAGTCGAGTTGTCGAGGAAACGCAGTCGTCGCCATCTTGGTTTTCTTTATCATCGAGGACTCGTAGGCGCAGCCATGAGGTACATTTTCTCCGTTCGTATTAATTCGATTTTCTCGAGAAAAATCGCCCCATTTGCCACACAAATGTCGCGAAATTGATCCCGCGGATTTAGTTTTTCGTTTTATTGAGAACAATAACGATAATAAAGAGAGAAACTGCTATGAAAGTTACCCGTAACCGCGAAGCTGTCGCGCGACCGCATGGTTTTGATGGCATACAGAGGACATTATATTTATTCAGCATATATGTAGCATATATTTATGAATATTTCAAAGTTCTTTTGAGTATCCCATGTGTTTTTGGGGTTTCGAGTATCTTTGAAAAAATCTAGTTTCATCTTTTTGTAATCCCGAGAAAGAAAAAATGATTTTTGATACATAAATATTGGAAGGTTGTTCCTAACCTCAAATTACATTTGGTCTCATATTCTTTTTTCCTTTGCAGTTGTCTAAAGCTACAGAAGAGGCTCGCAGCCTCGGTTATGCGATGTGGCAAGAAGAAGGTCTGGTTGGATCCTAATGAGATCAATGAAATCGCCAATACCAATTCTCGTAAGTTTGGGAATTCTTTCCTTTTTTTTTAAGATATAGTAAAAGACCAAAATACTTTTTTCTTGGTTTTGTTGTAGTTGTTTTAAAAGAGTTCTAAAAAGTTCGAATGAAGGCATTAATTTTGCAGTTTTATTTTTATTCTTTTTATCGATCTTTAACCCTTTCGTTACTACAGGCGACTATAGTCGCTCCGCATAAAATGCCACCGACGTACTATGGGCGACCATAGTCGCTCTTCATAGAATGCAATTGACACACTATAGGCGACTTTAGCCGCTCTGCATAAGACGCCATGTATTGGGTATATGACCGGCGATTGGAGTTATGTCGCGTCGAGTATCTTCCCCTGGAATGTAACATCAGTATTTTGATTTCATCATTTGTTTCTTATGGAATTCCTCAAGAATAAAAATCACAAAAAAATGCCAAATCACTTAAATTTGTGGAAAGTTTTTTTTTTTCCAATAAACGGTCAAACCAACTCGGGTCGCAGTGAAGCATAAACGCGGCTGCTGACGATCTTATTCGAGCATCCATAGCGAAAGGGTTAAAGGAATATTGTATTTCAAGCAATTTTTTTTGCCTTACAATTGCATTGAATTCAATTTAATTGCCTTAAAATTATATTGAATCCTAACCAATTTAATTCTAATGAATTGTAATGAAAATATAATCGAGTATTTCTGGTTTGAGAGGAAATTCATTTTCTCCTGAAGCAAACGTATAACTTTCTAATTCTTCCCTTTTTTGTCCTTTGTTTTAAACAGGCCAAAATATCCGTAAACTCATCAAGGATGGTCTCATCATCAAAAAACCAGTCGCGGTTCACTCTAGAGCTCGAGTTCGCAAAAACACCGAAGCTAGACGTAAAGGTCGTCATTGTGGTTTCGGTAAAAGGAAGGGTACGGCGAACGCTCGTACTCCGAGAAAAGTAAGTACTTACAATAAAATATATTTAGTAATATTATCTCTATTACAACTTTTAAAACTATCAATGATTTATATTTATTATTAACACTGTTATTATTACAATTATTACTATAGGCACTACTACTTCAACTACAATAATTATAATGATGATAATAATAGTAGTAGTAATAATAATAATAATAATAACACTAGTATTAGTAATAGTAATAATAGCCAAGGAATAAATTATTAATAGAAACTCTCCTCTAGGACTTATGGATCCAACGGATGCGAGTCCTTCGACGTCTTCTGAAGAAGTACAGGGAGACGAAGAAAATCGACCGTCACCTCTACCACTCGCTTTACATGAAAGCCAAGGGAAACGTGTTCAAGAACAAGAGAGTCCTGATGGAATTCATTCACAAGAAGAAGGCCGAGAAAGCCCGTGCGGAGATGCTCTCCGATCAGGCGGAAGCCAGGCGTACGAAGGTACGAGAAGCGCGTAAACGAAGGGCCGAGCGTATCGCTACGAAGAAACAAGAACTCCTGCAGGCATACCAGCGTGAGGATGAAGCTGCGATGGCACAAAAGAAGTGATCTTAAGTTGTGCGTCTTATTATATAACAATAAAAATTTTTAAAAATAAAATGTCTTCAATTTCTTCCAAAATGATATCTTTTTATGTACTTTAAGGAGTTTTATTTACCGAATTTTTAATCTTTTATTGAAAATTTGCTGTCGATCTGGAAATTATTTATAGCTTCGAAAGTAATTGAAACTGTATTATAGATACAAATTGTTCATAACAATCTTGAAGACTTAGAATAAGAGAGAATTTTGATATTCCCATTAAGAATAACGAAAAGAAAAAAATGTTGCTTATATTCTGTTAAAAAAAGTATAAAAACTAATTGCAGTTTAACGTAACAGATTTTCAATACAATTACTAAAAAATTAGTAATAACAAATTTGAAGTTTATTACAATGATAAAAAAGTGAAACAGATTGATTACACTGCGAATTTTTTGATAAAATAATTTCTCAGGAAATTTTAATATTTTTAATTATAACGAACAAATTTTATAATAACAAAACTGCAACTAACAAGAGCTACGAAAATCGAGAAATTATTATTTGCAACAACAGTATTGGCAATTTACTTATTTGTTATTTTACAATTTCGCTTTTAGTTTAAAAAAAATATTAAAGTAGCCTGTGCCTGTGGTTCCTCTACAGCACGCACACATGTATTTTTTAAAGTATGCGACGAATGCATAACATATGTTGGAACTCGAAGAGAGAGGGAGAGACTTAAAAGTCCACTGACTTCCAAGGATTCAAGGTCAGATATCCTGAAAATAATTGAAAATGAGAAAGTTATCATTTAATAAAATTCATTCATTTCCCCTTTTCATTTGAATCAAATTGTTATAAACAAAGTGAAAAAAAAGATGACGGAATGGAACAGAAGTTCTGAAGGTCTACTTGTAGGTTAGAACGAGCGACTTTTCTTTTGTATCATTTTCGATTCTGTCTTTCAACGTCTTATCAAAAATTAGTTTTAAAATCAAATATCGAAAATTTCATTTTTACTACTATTATTATTATTATTATCATAATTATTATTATTATAGTTACTATTATCATTATTAATTATTATAAATCTCGCTAGCCTATTTTCTACACTGATGCTATCGAAGTATAAGTAATATATTATTGAATAATTGCTGCTCGAGTAATTGCCAATTAAAATCTAAGTATTGTTATCAACTTACAGTAAAAAAGAAAAGCAATATTATTCAGGTACCAATGCATTACAGTTGAAAATAACAAATGACACATTTCAATAGTTTCTTGCATTTATTTGCCATAAAATTGCATCACTTTCCCTATTCCAAGTGCAACAGGATTTTAATGGTCGCAGAGTTTTCCAAGAAATAATGAACAAATCCAGAGAGGTTTCTGAAAGTTTTATTGTCGTCGTGCAAGAAAATATATTTTTGCTAGGAATTTTTGGAAAAGAAGAATAATAATTGGAGAAACTTGGGAAAAAACTTATTAGCACTCTGTGAAATTATATTATAATGTAATAATTTTGGGGAAAGAAAGTAGTAAGAATATTTGTTGAGTTATTCTAACATAGCTACATATGTTTTTGGTGTATTTAATTCCTGCAGGAATTTCTGCCGGCTGAAGCCAAACTAGAGCTGTCAGAAAGTCCTGCTGGGCACTGTAGTCTCTGAATATTGCCTCGCGCATCATCTAAAACAAAGTCCTCTTAATTTGTGTAGCCGGACACTAACGATGTCCAAAGTTCGAGTGTAGAAACAGTGACGATGGACCAACAGGTACACGTTAGCCACTGGAATGAACTTTATAATGATTTGTTTTATCGTAATTGGTGTTTCTTTGTGTAAATTTTACTCACTTTTTGGCATGTCTACAATGAGTGATCTGTCAATTGTTCGATTTACGGCTATGACTTGGAAAAGTGTGATTAACAACAATTAATGCTGGATATTTGATAATATTGCAAGTGCGCTAAATGGATAATTATTAATATTCCAACATTTGAATACGTAAGCAATAATATTGTAATTATTCAAATGAATAATTACAATATTATTAGCATCCAAATGGGTAATTAATAATACCATAGTAATTACCAATATTATAAATATTCAGATACAACACCTTTTCAACTTTTAGCCCTCGACGTTCATTTTGGCCCTCGCTGGTTGCCCTTCTTCATTTCAATTACCAAATAAATAAAAAAGAAAGAAAGAACAAGAAACAAAATCAGTGCATGCGAAATATCCGCTTCGATTTTCTCAAATCTACCTTTTTTAATTCATCCACCCCTCTTTCAACCCCTCGATTATCTTCCAGATTGAAGAACCATTGAGAACCAAGAAAATAAGTCGGTCCCAGGCGAGGCACCTTCGTCGTAAGAAGCTGAACATCGCCCGCAAGGGCGCAGCATCCCAAGGACCCTGTCAGGAGGAGATAAAGTCAAAACCGAAATCCAAAGTTTCCCATCAGACTAATATCGAAGTCATCAGGAAACTTCCGCAACATCAACATCAACACTCGCATCAGCAACAGATTAGCTCATGTTCTTCGGAAGATTTCCGGAAGGAACTCGAAGATCATTTCAAAGCCGAAGAACTCGGAGCTGCTGCCAACCCGGATCCCTACGCGGAATCAATCAAAAAACGCTACGCCGACTTCTGCGACAAGATCAAACCCTACTTGGAGCGATTCGACTTCAGCTCGCTAATCCAGGATTTCGCGGTGGTCAAACCTGAGGGTGAGGGCGAGAAGTCCTCGTTGCGAGAGCCTTGTCGAGGCTGCGATTTACCTTCAAGGGTGGAATTAGGAGAGGATTGCAATCCTGAGAAGGTGGAGAAAGCAAACGAAGAGGAAGAGCAAGAGATTAATCTTCCAGAGAGTCACAGCGAGTGTCAATTCGATCGACAACTGGGTAACGATGAAACCGATTCCCTTCGATTGGAGGAAATAGTCGAGTCCAGCGTCGAAGCTTCGAATGAGCCTTTAGAGGTGAATCAAAGCACCTTGGAGTCCAGGGAAAGCGAAGGGGGTGATAATTCTCTCAGAAGTGAGTATCGACGGTGTATTATTATTGTTGTTATTATTTCTGTTCTTTTTAATTTCCCCCAAAAAATTTTTGTTAATAATACGTTATTATTTTTGCCATTCAAGATCCCGCGGAACAAAAGATCACTCCCCAGAGGATGAATTTCCCGGAGAAGACGAGGGAGCAGATCAAGGCGGAGCGGGAGGCCAAAAGAGCTGCAAAAGCCGCCGCCAAGAAAAAGGGGAAACCCAGCGAGGACCCAAAACCATCCCCATCACCAACTCAAATTCCCCAGGAAGTGGAGAAATGTCCGTCGCAGGTGACCCCCGTCGAGCAAGCAATTCAAGCCTCGAAGGAACCGAAGGGCACTCCGGTGGAAGGGAAGAGCAAATCCGAGCTCCGGGCGGAGCGCAGGGCGAAGCAAGAGGCTCAGAGGGCGGCGAAGCTGGAGGAGAAGCGGAAACCCAAGGTCCCGGAGCAGAAGAAAGAGAAAGTAGAGCCCCAACCGGTGGCAAATAAGTCACCGAAAAGGGTGTCCACGCTGCCAGTGACGGTGACCAAGGACAAGGCCCACGAGGTGCACCTGTTCAAACACCTGTACCAGGAAAGGGAGTCGGTGGCCATCAACGTGCCCAGGGTAAATTCGGAGATCCACCCGGCCATCGTGAGGCTCGGGGTGCAATACGCCAAGAGGGTGATCGTGGGCAGCAACGCTCGTTGCGTGGCCTTTCTGGCCGCTGTGAAACGGCTCATCCGGGACTTCGAGCGTCCGGCGCAGGAGGACTTCACCCGGGGGCTGGAGGCGAACCTGAAGGACTGCGTGCGGTACCTCAACCACTGTCGGCCCATCGCCGTCTCCATGCAGAACGCCCTGAGGCACCTAAAGTGGCAGATGGCCCAGTTGTCCCCCAGCACCGGTGACGACGATGTAAGTAACCATTTCCTGGAGGTTGCGGTTGTAACGATTATGCAGTGGAAAGGTTGTTTTAATATTTTAAAGGATGATTCGAAATATTAGAAATATTCGAAGGGGTGATTGAAAATATATTAAACGTTCAAAAATTGATAATTAATAATATCGTAAGTATTCAACTGGATAATTCATAATTTATAAAAATTCGAATGGATAATTATAAATATTACTTAGTAAAATTACTAATTTATTCCATTATGTAATAATTGTCAATTGTAATTATTCAAATATTAATTAATTCGTTATAAATATTACTATTAATACTGTTATAATTAATCAAATTCAGAAAATCCAAATAAAGAATCTTAACAACATGCGAAATTCCAGGCGAAGGCGAAGCTGGAGAACGCGGTGGACACCTACGTCCTGGAGCAGATCCAGTTGGCCGACAAGGCGATTTCCATTACGATCCAGACGAAGATATCCAACGGTGACGTGATCCTGACCTACGGGTAGTAAGTATTTTATTTTTTTTTTAAATCGAAAATCCTGGTCTGATCGTGAGACTAATTTCAAGCATTTCTCTTCCAGTTCCTCCCTGATCCACAAAATCCTGTTGGATGCACATACGGCAGGAAGGCAATTCCGGGTAGTCGTGGTGGACGGGAGACCATGGCTAGAGGGCAAAGAACAGTTGAAACGTTTGGCCAAACACGGGGTCCAGTGCTCGTACATTTTGATCAACGGGCTTAGTTTTATCATGCCGACGGTGAGAAAAATGTTTTTTTTTACTGGAGCCATTTTCATTCCAATTAAAATTGCATTCAATTTCAATTGAATTGAATTTTTACGGGATTTCAGTAAATTGATCAGTATTTATCTCATTTTATTTTATTTCGATTTGACTTCGACTGAACCGGAATTTAATTTTATCCGATTTGAAAACGATCCAATTAAATTTGGATCCAATTTGAATTGGAAGGAATCACGCTGAAGTTGAATTCTCTTGAAATTGACTACATTTAAATTCATTCATCAAAATTAAATTGAATTCAAGTTGGATAAGGTCAATTGAAAGAAACTCCAATTATAAGTGGCTTTAATTAAAGTTTAAAAATCCAATCTCAGTTATCAAAAATCTAATTTCAGCTAGATTCTGTTAAAATCAATTTGAATTATGACGAGATGGAATCAGTTCTACTTTGATCTATTTGAAATTCCTAAAAATCCAATTTTCTGTTGGATTTTATTGAAAAATGGATTACAATAAAATCTTTACGAGCAGGTGAGCAAAGTCTTCCTCGGAGCCCATGCAATTTTAGCAAACGGAGCTGTGATGTCCCGAGTTGGAACTGCACAAGTTGCACTCATGGCGAAAGCCTTCAACGTTCCCGTTCTCGTTGCATGTGAAACGCACAAATCCTGCGAACGCGTACAGACCGATTCGATCGTCTATAATGAATTGGGTGAGTTGGAGAAAATAACGAATTAATTAATAATTGATTGATACGTAAATGATCTTTTATCAACCAAGTATTAAATGTTCGATCAATCCATAATTGATATGACTAAATAAATAAATATATAAATACAAGTATTAAAATAAATAAATTAAAAAAAATAAATACAAATTGAGTGATTAAGAAAGTTTAAAAAATTAAGGGCAAAAAGGGAATTAGTTTTTTTTTAATACTTTTGCAGGAAACGCCGACGATCTGACCCAGAACATTTTGTGCGAGTCGAAAAAAGCGACTCTGGCCAATTGGAAGTCCAGGAAAACCCTGAACCTGCTGAATTTGACGTACGACGTAACACCGGCGGATTTGGTGACCGCCGTGGTGACGGAACTGGCGATCTTGCCTTGCACGAGTGTTCCTGTAATTTTGCGAATCAAACCCTCGGAGATTTAGGAGAAACACCCGCGAGAGTCGGTAAATATACAGACTTTGATAACGATATTCTATTTGCTATCTGCTACTCTCGTATTTCTTATTATAACAAATAAACTTTCGCCTATTACTTGAAATACAAAGAAAAGAAACCTGTCCTTCACCTTAAGATTTATTTACAATGAGAAGAAGATTTTTTTTACTTTTTCGATGTTTACTCATTGACCTTAAATTTAATGTTTAAAATCAACCACCAGTAAAATTAGTACTGAAATTTCAATTTTCTTCTTTTATTTGATTCCTGATTGAAAAAAAAAAGAAAACGTGAAGTGTTCGATTGAATCTAAGAATTATTAATTATTAATCGAATTGAAATTGAATTTCATTTCAATTGGATGCCATTTTAATTCGATCGTATTTTAATTTAAATCCAATTTTAATAAGATTCATTTTATTAAAATCAAATTTTAATAAATTAATTTCATTAAAATTGGATTTGAATTAAATTGGAATTTAATATATTTCTATTTCAACTGGATCCAATTTTGATTTCATTCGATTTTAAGGGAATCGAGTTATATTTACGTGGAATTGAAATTCCAAGGGATCCAAATTCAGATGGATTCTGATAAAATAAAGAAAAGTAAAAAATAATAATGAACAGCTATTTAAATATTTTTATATACCCTGTTAAAGAGATTTTCTGGCAATTACAATGTGTTTAATTATCTCGATAGGTCAGAAAATGACACACAGTTGGTTTTAGCAGTAATCTAGGGCGACTCATTTCCCAGATTACCGTGAAATCCGAGCACTGAATTTCAGTTCATTTACTGGTGCTTCCAACGCTCAATATACTATATATGTACATTTGTATGTGTATATGTATATATATTTAAATAGATTTTTATTTTTCCGAAGCATTTTGTTTGTCGCATAACACCGTCTACACAGAAGATCCCTAAACGGATCAAAAAAAGGGCGATCATGAAATTTGTATATATACACGTACGGACATTCTCGGAGGGCAGTTCGTTAGATCACAAATTTCAAGACGATCGTATAATAATAATAATTATAATATTCATAATTATAATTTCTCACTTAAAGCTGCCAAAATATATGATTTTGCAAATTTTCTCTTTCAGACAAAATTTCTTCTCGCGCCATTTACTTTCTCTCTCACTCTCACTCTCTATACATACATATCTATGTATGTATGTATTTGTATGTATAAGTTATCGATACAATGACTAGTTGGTTAGTAAAATATACAAATCGCTAAGGGACTCTTTTTCTCTCTTCTTTTTTTCGTTTTGGGAATTTTTCGTTATTAAATTATATATTTATAAATATATAAGAAAGAAAATTCGAAGAAACGGGTAGAGTTTCTATAAAAAGCGTAGAAATGATTCTTCAAAATTTGGTGAATGTCATTTTTTAGTAACAAAGAAGTATTGTAATTGATGCTTCCATAGTTTCGTATATATTTTTTATCTTTTTTTTTTTAAACGAAACGTAATTAAATCTTTTTGGTAGTAAAGAACAATAGAATTTTCAATTCGTTTAAATGCAATAGCATTTGATTTACTCGTTTTTTGGCAGTACGATTATTCATAAATTCTCGAATGAAAAACATTTTTTCAACGAACGTTCGAATCAACGATCCGTGAAAATAATAATTTACGTCGAAATAGGAACGAAACAGGACTTCATTACTATCTCTATTGCCCCTGTAATTAAGTCTTATTCCATTTTAACAAATCATTTTTTTTGTTACAATTACGAAGTCGAGTCACCGTTAAAAATATATAATGAACTTTCAAAATTTCTAATAAAAATAAACAATGTTTAAGGGCAAATATAAAAAATCAGATGCTATTTTTAAAAAATTTCATTTCAAAAATTTCATAATTAGAATTAATTTCGAAGTAGATTTTAATTGAACAGAAATCGCTTTTAGTTGAAAATTTATCGAATCAAAATGCAATTTTTATAGAATAAAAATTGGATCGTATCAATATCACATTGGATCAATATCGAATTCAATTAAGACATTCAATTTTTTTTTTCAAATAATTTCTTTCCTTCCAAATTATTAAATTAAATAATTTCAAAGGTGACTCGACTTCCTTAATTTTAAAGCAGATAAAAACCGATTATATATGTATATATAATAATTCTGTATACTAATAAGTAAATGTAAATAGGATACTTTTGTTTGTAATATAAATATACGCATAGGTACCCGGCTGTTCTTGAAGAGCATCCTGTCCTTTCGTATCTATTTCTGCATAGGACACATTTCTAAACTCTGGTACAAAAATCTTGCAAATTATCATATTCGTGTCATAATATATTTCCAACTGCATTCCCTTGTAACTCGTAAAATCTGTTTGTTATAAAAAAACGCGTTGGGAGTTTTCTTCATTTTTTAATAAAATCGATACGATTCAGTCGATTTATGCTCCCAGTAAATCAATGAAATCTGCAAATTTGCGATCTGTTCATAAAAACAATTTATCGGAAAATTCGTAATACTTCGACCCCCAAATTTGTTGAAATCGTCAAAACCGACCCTCGAGAAAATTTTTCGGGGCGAAAGTAGTCGAAAAAATCGAAACGATGAATGATTATCGGACATTCTAGAGGAATTCCGTAATAGGCAGTGAATATTTTCCCTATATTTTTTTTTATAAAAATAGATTTCACACGATTGAAATTCATATAAAATCGGCAAACAACAGATTTCATTTTTTCCGTTTCTTTTTCACCAGGGAATCGAATCAATATCAAACAAATCAACAACGAACGACCAAAAATGGTCCTTCAAAAAAGCTATTTCAGAAAAAAAGCACCAAAATCTCATCACAAAATTGAAAACCAACATTCTCTCTTTTTTTTTCTAACGTAAGAAATTATTCGGTCGATCGTGTCGTGGTTAAATTTAAAAAAAGAAAGAATAATAACAATACCCGCTTACAAGTTTTTTTCCTCTCGTAATTTCCATTCGTCAATAGATAATTTCTATTTTTCATTTAAAATAGCGATATGACGGTTTTGAACCCATGTATGGAATTTTCTGGTTGCTATTCGAACAAATGCATGAGAAAGGATTGTCTCGAATAATAGAAATGGGAATGCATTATTTTTTAACGCAATGAAATTCGTGATATTTTGCGTCTTTCTTTCTTTCTTTGGCAGACAGATTTAAAACGATCTTTTTTTTTTAATGAATTTTACCCCAGAAACTGATCTTATTTCTCTAGAAATTTTTCGAGATGAGTCGAAATTTGCAATACTTCGGGAAATATCTTTCGACTTTAAAACTATTTTCTCCCATTTCAATGAAATTCTAGTGAATTGATACAATTTTTGCTAATCAATAGAGAATATCACGAATCGATAGAACTTTTCTCGAATTAATAAATATTTTGTTGAATCAATAGAAATGTTTAGCCATTTCGAAATTGCATTTAATTGCTATATTTTCTTTCCAATTCTTGGGAATGATAAAAATTTTTGTGAATCGATGGAAATTTCGCCACTTTTAAGTGCTTTTAAAATTTGAATGACGTAACTTCAGTTGTTTGCAATAAAAAGAAAAATTTTCCATTTCGGAAATATTACAAAATTGAGTCAGCCTCGACTGAAAACTCTAGGATTAAATCTCCTTCCTTGAAACTTCATTTTCGCTCCACGACTAAAATCTACTCTACGTTTGATCAACACTCACGGAAATGCAATTCTTGTGCGAAACTGCTCGTGGTTTTTTATTCTACCCAGTCAAGGTAGCCACGAAAAACACGTTACTTACGTGGTACGCGAAAGGAGGAACGACTATTGAGAACCGAGAAGTTAATCAACGATACGTGTATCCGATAAAAAAAAAGGAGTGAATTACGTTCTTGCGGAATAAAAGCAGCTTGTGATTATCATTAAAATCTTTTCGTTTCGTCGAGTTCGAAATATATGTACCTATTTTTTCTCAGGATCAAAGGGGTGAAATTCGATTTTTGTTTTCGAAACCTCTCCCTCTTTACATTTCTTACAACTCGTGTCGCATTTTTTCCTCCCTCGGTTCTGTCCCACTCATACCGTTCCGTTCATCCTCGTCTTTGACTCGTTCACCGCGACAGTGTTGGTCCATTGGCGGATGCTGCTTCACAGCGAGAAGAATTTCAGAAAAGTTTGCGGTGGAATCGGCACGTGAAGTGACGACTGGTCCACGTCGGCCAGTTTTTCCTGGAAAGCCGGATCTTGATCGGCAATGCACGGGTGGCCCAGGGATCGCCAGAAGAGACATCGGCAATTGCGACAAAGTTGGATCATCTCCGCGTATTCTTCCCGTAACCCGAAAGACCTGGAATTTGTTTTTTTTAATGATTGTGGGTTATTGAGTGATAGATAATCTTTGTAATTGAATGGGTCACCTCAAAAACCTTGTAAGGTACAAATTGCAAATTGTTCAAAACTCCCGAAAATGAAAAAAATAATCTGATGGATTTTTAAAAAAATTTTTTATTTAAATGGATGGATTTTTAAAAAAATGGATTGATTTTTTTATCCATCAGATTATTTTTTTCATTTTCGGGGGTTTTTGAAGAATTTGCAATTTGTACCTTACAACGTTTTTGAGGTGACCCATTCAATTATTACTACTACTATTGTTTTTTTATTTTTATAAGTAATAATCATGATTTTTAGGGACGTAAGGTGTTCTTCTAGAATTTATCTATAATTTTCTTAAGCTACAATTTTCATGAATAAAAATAAATTGTTTTTGCTCCATTTCTTTACGATCTCGAAATTAGTATACAATTTTTTTTAATTCATATTTCTTCCTTATAATTTAACTTTCGTAAATTAATTTTTTTTAAATTTGGTTCTATCATTTTGAATGTTCCCTTTCCAAATTACGTTTATTAAATTTTTACAGTTTTCTCTTTATTATAAATTTGAAAAATGTATATTTTTTTATGAATTTGAAACAGTTCATTCGTAAAAGACGGATTGTAGAAGAAAAAGGTATTAACTACAAATTATTGAAATTAATTTAGAAATTGTAAAAAAAAAAGAAAAGAAATACTAATTGTAAGTAATATCGCAATTTGCCAATTATCAAAAAATTGCAAAATGTAGTGAGAACCCCGGTTCCAAAAAATTCAAATTTCAAAAGGCGAATATGATTTTCCATCAAATTTTTGTTTCTTGCGAAAAAATAACATTTCTGGAAATTTAAACGCGCTTCAAAATTTGCTTTCTCACCTTCGGGCAATGGTGAAAATAGTTTTCCAGTCTTTTCCCGGATTGTTCTGTCTGGTAGTGGCGATTTGCTGCGCCGTAAAATGATACTGCGCCAGTTCCCGCCAAATCCTCTGTTCCTGAGCTAAAACAGCGAGATGTTCGCAAGCCTCCGAGGAGGCTTCGATATCACGGGGATCGCTGAGTCGCAGAAGAACTTCACGACGACACTCGGCAGGTAAATCGGACCATTGCGGCTGTTGCTCCTCATCGGGCTGCAATTTGAATCATTTTGATAAGGAATTTCGTATGAAAAATTATGAAAAATTGAAAAAAAAAATCCTTGGAAAATCAATTAAAGAATAAAAAATCAAAATTTCTTATTATCGAATTTTTTCTACAGTTTCTAAAATTGAAAGGTTCGAAGAAACATCAAATTCCATAAAAATAGAATTTTCATTTCCAGTTGAAAATTGAGTTTCCATTTTTTTTTTCGAAAACCTATGATTCTAAGGGAAGGAAACTGGAGAATTTTACCTGAGTTATGGTAATGGATGACGCAATTTGTAGAATTCTCTCCAAAGCTGCTTTGTGTTTTTCCCATAAAATCACAGAACCTAGTGGACGTCCACCCCAGCAACACCCTGCGCTGAAAGCACGAACTCGTTCTATCAAACGACGTAATCTACCAGTTTGCTGCTGAGACAATGACACTGGAACAAAAGAGACTCCTTTTATTTTATATCTCGATTTTTTAAGTATTGGATTTTCGCATTTTCATGCCAGACTCCATTTTCTTCCATTTCGAAAGGAAAGGTAATTTCTAAAGGAATTTATTTTATTTCGTTTTTTGGAAGAGACAAATTGAATTAGAGAAACTTAATCATTTTTTATTTAACAAATAGAAAATTAGTAAAATATTAAATTAAATTAAAATAAAAATCAGTAAAATTGGTTAAAAAAAATTAATGAAATTAATTAATTAATATATAACATAGTAAAATATTAAATTTACCGAGTTTCATTCAAATTTCTACTTTTTTTCCATTTCGAAAGGAAAACTATTTTTTATTTTTTTAAAAAAGAGGGGAAAATTTGTAGGATACCTTCCAGTGCAACTTCCTCGAGCATATTGAAGAGAACCCGTTGAGCACAGCCGCTAAGACCTCCCATCCGATGGCTGACGAGAAGATCCAGAAGACGTACAATGTAATTAAATCGACGGCAATCATGAACCGCTGAGAGAAAGTCGAGTCTTTTTAGAGCATCGCTTAGTCCGTTAAAGCCAGCGATCTGTGAATTGTACAATTTTTTATATTAATATACACCGAAGTAATTAGTTAAAAAATTCTTATTTTCAATGTTCTCTTTAGTTTCTAATATATTTATAATTTCACTTCAGTATTTATATAATTAGTAGAAAATGGTACGATGAAATTGATCCATATGGAAATAAATTTCATCCATTTCCTAAAAAAAATTGTGCGTATATGGAATCGAATTTAATACTTCCAAGATTTTGAATCAAAATCAAAAGTCACTCGGGTTTTTTTTCATTCTCGTGTAAACGAAAATTTTCTAATTTTTAAAATTTTCAATTACTTTTCGAGTTACACTGTATTTACATTTTTTCAAATTTGGAATTTAAGTAATTACTTAGAAAATTGTATCAAGAATTATAGTCAAAATAAATAAAAATCAATTGTACCGTAATCCGTAGGAAAATAGTGTAAAATGAATTCGAATTTAATATTTTCGATATCTTCAATTGCAAAGACAATTTTTCGGATTTTTCTAATTTCTTTCATTTTCAATTTCCTCTTGACTTTTGCTATACTTATATTTTCAGTTTGGAATTTAAATCCTTGTTCGTAAAAACTCATCGTGAATTATGGCAAAAATACATGAAAATCTATTTTTTTTTGGTTTTTTGGAGAAATCTCGGAATCTTTTTTTTGAAGTCACTTTAAAAGAATTTTATTCCAATTCCCTCTTAATGCCTGATATATTTATACTTTCATCTTGGTGCTTGAACGTCTTAACGACTAAATCCCATTTCCTTCCTCCTTTTTCACACTCACGGAAAATCTATAAATACGGGCACAGCAGCTGCAGCTGTAAGAGGAAGAAATGAAGTTCGAGTCACTCACCTCTCGGGTACATTTCAATGTGATGTGACAATGTGGTTGGACGGCATTTTCTAAAAATGTATCAGAAGAAAAAAACCTTTAATTCCCTCTTCCTCCTTTTTCCCCCCTTTCCCTGAATTTTTATAATTATTTTTAGTCCCCTTCGTCGTGGAAATAGGAAATTTAAAAAAAAAATTCGATTTCAAAAACGAATCAAGTCGCAACGAATTTCCAAAGAAAATCCGTCAAAAAAAAAAAGAAAACTGTGAGACTTTGGGTAAAATTTGTTGGAAAATTTTCTACTTGTAATTACATAAACGCCAAATAAGTAAGAAAAAAAGCGCGAGAAACTGCTGGGAAACCGAACGAGTGAACTTGAAATAATTATTGGAATTAAGGTCAGACGCGGTTGCGAATCGATAACGCTGTTCCTGTTTCTTTCCCATCGAAAGATTCAGGATTGCCCTGGAGTACCGGAAAACTCACCCTTTTTCTTCTCCTTTTCCTTCTTATCACCGTCTTTCTCGCTCCTGCAACAAAAAGGAAAGGATTGTTGTAATTAGTCATTAATTATCGTGGGCTAATAAAATTTTTTTGTCTTTTTCAATTTTATTCATTTTCCGCAGTTTCTTGTGATTATTTTTTTCCCTCGGTTCTAGTTAATAATTTCGCGAAATTTTTTTATTCGGTACCACTTATTTTCTACAATTCCTTGGATTTTTTTTTGTTATTTTCTTCCCCTTAAACAACTCCAATTAAATTTCATTACCAAAACTAAAATTGTTTATTTCTCGGTTTCATTTACTTTTTTAAACCTTCTAAATTTTATTCTTATTTTTTCGTTGTATTTTGACTAAATCTAATTTTAACGAATTATTTTATCTCAGTTCCATTAATTTTCCAAAATTTCTCAGATCTGTTGGTTCTTTTTCCTTGGATTAATAATAATTTTTCTGAATCCGAATAATTTTGATTATCATGAATAACTTTTTTAGTTTTATTTACTTTTTTGGTTCGATTAAATTCCACCATAAATCCATTCCCTAAGAAAAAAAAATTCCCAAGAAATAGAAATTCCAACGAAAACCAGCTTTCGGATGAGGAATGAGATTGAACGTCATTTTTAGTTACATAAATGCTCTACACACGAGTATAAATATAAATATGTATGTCATAAAAAATGAAACAGCACGTTAAAGTACGTTCTGCCCCTCATAACCGTGTTATCAGTGCAAGGTCTTCTCTGATAAGCGTGATAGATGCATTGACCTTAACGAGCAACTGCATACACTTTGCTGATCCTGAAAAATTTACAAGGGTAAGGACGGCTATCATGTAATGAACACCGTGGGAGTATGTAAACTCTTTTTTTTTACACTAATTTTTGTACTCCCTCCTCATTTTGCATTTTAATTAATTAGTTATTGTCAATATGTGAAAAGTTTTCCCTACTCTTGTCTTCTCTCCTTTCCTATTTTATATATTATTTTATTAATTATTAATCAGTATACAGTAATTGATATTTATATAATAATTTAACAGTATCAATTTCAAGTGAATCTATAAAATTTCAATTATTATAATTTTTCCCTCATTTCTTTACTGTATTATAATTAATTATTGAATTAAAAAAAATGAATAATTGAAATAAATAAAAATCAATTGTACCAAAATCCATGGAAAAATCATGTAAGTATGGACCCAAATTTTATATTTTCTATATTTTTAATTACATTTAATTTTTTCAAAGAAAATTTTTCGGATTTTTTAAAATTCACATGAAAAGTCTTTTTTTTGTTGGTCTTTTCTATCATTTCCTTGATTTCCAAATTAGCCAATTATTGAATTAAATAATTGAATGGGTCACCTCAAAAACGTTGTAAGGTAGAAATTGCAAATTGTTCAAAAAACCCCGAAAATAAAAAAATAACCTGATGGTGCAATAATAATTGTTTTAAAAAATTTGGTTCCTTACAACGTTTTTGAGGTGACCCATTCTATTATTGCACCATGAGGTTATTTTTTTCATTTTCGAGGGTTTTTGAACAATTTGCAATTTCTACCTTAAAACGTTTTTGAGGTGACCCATTCAATTAATTAAAATATAATATATAAAAATCGACCCACCCTTGAGATTGGGTCCAAATAACATCAGGAGGAAGACAAAAATAGGAAAATCCAAAAATTAGGTATTTTTCGCTATACTGTTGCATTTGAATTTGCAATTGCAATTGCATTTTATATATTCCATTGATTGGGAACAGTAATGGAAAGTTATATATGTATATATATATCGAGATAAAATAAAAGTAAGCCTATGGTCTATGTTTAGCCTCCAACTGGAGTCGAATGACAATATGCATGTCGATGCAAAGAAGTGTCCACCGAGTCGCATGGATGCAGCAGAACAAGGACGCTGCAAAATGCACCGCGTCGATAGATATAGGTGCTCGTAGGAAAGAAACATGTGGTTCTGGAGTGCCAGAAGAAAATATTACTTTGACCTATGCATGTGCAATGCGAAACTGGGTCATGACCCAGCCAGCAGCAATTTCATGCAGGTACATACGCCCTTTGCGGCGAAACTCGGTAAAGGGGGCAGGAGGCGGAGGAGATAAGTGCCGGTTCCAAAATCTGACCCGACCTTGAAATCCAACGAGCGAAATTAGGGAATTCGTTCTAAAATAAACTCGAAAATCTGGAATCTGCCGAATCAACGAAAAGGAAACCAGTCCCAGAATTTCAATAATTATAATTATAAGTTTATGTAGTTATAGTTAATAAGTGTATTATGTAATACGATTGTAGTATTTAATTATAATAATTTTATTATTAAGTGTAACAAAAATTACTACGATTTGGTTAAATTTTCGGTAATTATTGACTTTAAGAAATTAATTATTATATCAGTTAAAAAGTACAAATTCCATATTGAATTGTTACTGGACCAATTGATTTTATTGTCACTGAGCAATTAATTAATAATGATGAATTTTTAAATACCAATAATAAACTACTATTATTATTATTTTTTTATTTTTGTTATTGTTATTATTATTATTATTATTATTATTATCATCATCAACATCATCATCATTACCATTATTATTATTGTTACTATTATTATTAAATAATCCCTATTTCCAAATGCATCGTCGTCACTTAGAAAAAGATCCTGCAGGAATGAATATAATACAGAAACATTATTTCTAAATAAAAGCAAAAAAAAAACAGTGAAAAATTATATTCCGGTCTGATTGGCTAATCCAGAATTATGGTTTGTTCGCCCACGCTCGGCTTTTCTAGCCGCGAAATCGACGTACCATCTGTATTCTTTTCATTTATTTTACTTTTATACCTACGGAATGGAAAGAGGAAAAAATATATATATATAAAAAAAACAAAAATGGCTTTAAAATCTTGCCTGCCCACGAAAGGAAAATCTCCGGTGCAAAGTCCAATTTGTTTTACATTTTACATATAAGTTAAATTAAATTTTTAACCATTATAGACGTTGCTATTGTTGTTATTGTTATGTTATTCCTGTACCGTTATTGATCCTAGGATACGATATTTATAGAAATATCCTACAGTTACTCGTCATTTTTATTATTATTATTAATATTACTACTACTATTACTCCTACTATAGGATTGTTGTTAGAATTATTGTTATTATAGTTGTTATTATCATTATTGTTGCTCTTTGTGTAGATTTCAATCCTTAGAAATGTATCGACTAACGAACAAAAATAAATAAATAAATTTTTGGTTGTTAATTTTTTATTTAATTTTTATATATATATATAGAAATAAAATTCTCTCCTCCGCCCGTTCATTATTAAAGTTGTACATACACATATGCATATACACGTAGAGTTTTCGTGTTTCCTTTTCCTGCTTCTTCCCATTTTCTCAATTTTCGTAACGCAATAATTACTGCGGGAGACAAAGGAAACGCGAGTCGAGGCAGTCAGACGCATCGATTCCGTTTGATGGGGAAGGAGGAGGGGGTGGAAGGGGGAAGTATGTGCATTACATTGCATCCATCGCTACACCGTCGCAGTAGATATTCACCTACCTATATATGTGTGTGTATATGTACAGTAATGT
This sequence comes from Gasteruption jaculator, assembly GCA_949825005.1. Taxonomy (NCBI): domain Eukaryota; kingdom Metazoa; phylum Arthropoda; class Insecta; order Hymenoptera; family Gasteruptiidae; genus Gasteruption; species Gasteruption jaculator. The sequence continues at coordinate 9,159,139 of OX463762.1, forward strand.
TTTTCGAATATCAAACACCTTTTTATTTCTTTCCTTCTCCTTCTTCGTCACTTATAATACATATTATTGCTTAATAACAGCAACAACAAAACAACAACAACAACAACAACAATAATAATAATAATAATAATAAGAAAAATGGATACGTAATTATGTTTCCGGCCAATGGAAAGGAATTGCTATTTTCTTTGTTTTGAACCGAACCGAAATTCGCTTTCAACCTTTTATTATAGACACACGCACACATATACAGCTACTATACAATATACGTGTATGCGGATACACCGTCATCACAATTCCGTTATTGCTTTCTGCGTATTTTGCGAATCTTATTAAACTATCTCTATTAAGAAACCTATCGTATCGGTTATGTTATGAATTTCTCTTCATTTTCGCGTAAAATAAACACCCGGGAAGGTGAAATACGAATGTAAACAAAACTAGCAGCGATGGCTGTCAAACAGACGGACCCATCGATCGATGTAACAGCTGTGCGGCTCTTGAGATTCTTGTACGTATACGAGAATTGTGTACGCTGACGAGAATCGCTTACGATGTATGTGTGTATTTCCATTTGTATATAAACATCTATCCGCTTCGTACATACGTATGTATACGTATGTGTATATTCCGAAGATGCTTATAAAAATTTACCTAGAAACTCATAGGCACTCAATTCCAAATATATTATATATATATAGGGGGTCCTAAACTATACAAAATTTGTAATATATAATATACATTATATATAGTTTCGAGATCCTGATATGTACGGACGCAAATCAACTCTGTTACATGTGTAGGAGGAATAAATGCTTATTTGCATGAATAACGTATCCGTATGATTCTGTACTCTCACACACGCGCACACTCACACATTTCATCTGTGGAAGTCGTGAATGTGTATGTAAGTTGATGGAAGCATTTAAAAACAAATAATGGCGGCGACCATGGAAACAAAAGAAAAAGCAAAAGCCCACTTCCTCCACGCTTCAGCGCAAATTTCTAACAAACCTCGAAATATAAAGAAAAAAGAAGAAAATTCACCTCAACAACAGCGACAGCGTTTTATTGTTGGCGCATTCGAGGATTTTCTTCTTTTCCCAGCCCTCCACGGTCTTCACCCATTCCTCGCCCGGACTTCGCCAGTCCTTCGATATAAACGGCATCTCTCACCGCATACACCACCACGGTGCAGGTAAACAAAGCCAGGGACAGGGACAGGGACACGGGCACGGGCACGCTACGCAGCGTTCGAGCTCGCGTACACTAACGAACTAACCGACCAGGAACCAACTAAGTGACACCGCGCAACACTCGTCTGTATTTACTCTATCTTTTTCTTCCCTGTCTCTTTTTTTCCACCGTCTGCTCTCTGCTGCTACCCGGTGCCCGCTCCGCTGCCTCTAAACACACGCTAATCATACACGCTACCGTCTGTCTATGCGCTCCGAGTGTTTGGATTCTACTGTGAGTAACGAGCTCCGAATGGATGAAAACTTGAAAGCAGTAACACCAGCAGCAGCACCAGCAGGACCCCGGTACATACGTCTGTTTATTAGTAGTAGCTATGAAGGTAAATGTATACCTGTATGTAGATGTGCATATGTGTAAGAGAGAAAGAGAGAGACAGAGATGGGTTTATGTGCGGGCATGAGAAAGAAGTGATGAACATATAACGCGGATGTGTGAGAAAAGGAGGAATGGATGTATGTTTACGAAAGAGAAAGATAGCGTGCGCGAGAGAGATAAAAAAAGATAGAAACAAGAAGGTATATGTGTGAGTGGTAAGACAGAGTGTGTGTGTATCTATGCGGACGTTTATATGTATTCGTAGGATAGCAGGAGTCTCGCGGTTGTCAGATCAAGAGCATTCGCGCACAGCTTTGTGTTCTAGTGACGTCACCGGTATCAGCTGTAACACTCCAGGGATGTACGTAGGCGGTATCTCTGGAGGCTCATCTTCGGGTGCTTTTTTCCCCTTTTGTTTTGCTTTTGTGGTTCTTATTATTTTCAAAAATCAGGATATTTAATTCATTTTCCGTTACTATTCTTATTATTTTTGTTATTTATTTATTTGTAGAATCTATTGTATAAATAATTTTTTACGCATATAGCAATAATAATAATAATTACAACACAACAATATGGTAACTTAAAATTTAATTGTATGTGCACAAGTATATGTACGTGTTGAAGGCATCTGTGTGGAAACTTATGTATGCATATATCTATCATTATGTTCTGCTCCGTTTATATACTTACATATACAGTTACTATTCCATAGGGGCTGCAAACAAATATCGATCGTTGACCGACTCTAAGCCTTTAACTTCCGTTTTTATTATTATAAAACCATAGCGTTTCACTCATGTCGGTGCTGTACTTCATGCGGCAGTTAATTTCAGGTAGACCACCTGTCAACTCGTCCAGAAATATAGGTCTCGCTGTTCTCCATATCATGGATAATGGTATTATTATTTCTGAATCTGAAAGAATCGTAATTATATATAGTAAGAAACTGTTGTAATTAAACAAAAATAGAACATAATACAAATTAGTACAACTAAATGTTAAAAATGAAAGCAGAACTGATTGTGAGAATTATCTTACGGAGCCACAAAAAATGATGGTAACAGCTTCAACATATGGATTTTAATATAGTTAATTCACCTACTTTTAATAAAGTTAAATATTAAGTTCCATCAGTAGTCATTAAATGCACGTGAAAGTTGAAATTTTGTAATTATGATTTATTTTATATCTCGATGCATTTATGATAGTTGGTTATATATTTTACCAAGTAAATTATGTATTTCAAATTCTATGTTTTTCTTTCAATAATCGTCAATTATTATTACGTTTCAGCAAAAATAAGTGCGTTCTAAATGAAAATTCAGAAATAACAAATTGAGTTTTCTTTCGTAAATAAAAGAAGAACCAGTAATTGAAAAAATCGTATAAAAAACCAATTATGAAATTCCAGAAAGAATAATTACTCTCCAGAAAAATAATCTAAAAATAAAACAAACGAGTTCTTCATCGGAAAGCAAAACACAGCTGTTACTAAAAGGAATAATATTACACAAAAAATGTCGAAAAAGAAGAGAGAAAAATTAGAATTAAAATCCGGCTGGAAAACGTCTAATTCCAATTCCGATCTGACATCGGACCTGATGGACGACAACTCCATGGATACAGAATTCATTAAATCTTCGCAAGGGAATCTAAGGATCGAGGAGAGGTCTAGATCCCGAAAACTCCAACAACTGGAGATCCAGCAAAAACTGAGACCTCAAAAACCTCTGAAGAAACTGGAACGCAGGGGAAACGTAACTTCTCTGGAGGATGATTCCCCAAACCCCCTGAACGTCGTCGTCGACGTGCACCGATCGAACGTCGACGAGGAGCAATCCTCCAGCTCTTTCAGCGATCCGGGAGCCTCTGCTGGAAAAAAGGAACGCGAAATTCTCCAGGAAAATGCTCCGGTACCGATGGAGTCGAATAATACGTCCAAAAGGTCATCGAAATTGGCTGGAGCCTCTCCAAAAATGTCTAGCCATCGAGATTCCTTGGATCTGATTACTGATTTCCAGGAACTGGAAGCTGGAACTGCTCCCTCTGAGAAATCCAAAGACGACAGACTCAATCCGGGGAACGAGTCCGGTGCCGATTCCAGGAGAAAAAGGTGGCACGTGGCCTCGGATCGCGACAGGATCCTTCCAGAGGAAGACTCTCCAGTCGCAGCTTCCAGGAGAACCCGCAGGAAGCGCTGGACCAAGAATATGAGCATCATTCATCTGCCGTCGGACGAAGGGAGGCTCAAAAGCTCCAGGAGTAGCTCGGATTCTGGTCTGGAGAGGAGCAAACCTCCGACAGCCACTCCAGGGGGTCTCCAGGACGGAGAATCTCCGCCTTCCAGGATCGAGAAAGGGACTACTAGAAGTTTCTTCGCTCGGGAAAACGCTGCTTTCGAAATGGAGTCGGACGAGGAGGTTCTGAGAGTGGAAACGGATCTCCAGGACGGCACCAGGATCGAGATGAAGAGTCTGGAGAACGCAGCTTCCGAAGAAGAGGATCCAGTGTCTCCTCGGTTCACCAGAGCTCGGGAGATCGAGGAGATCCCCTCCGAAGAGGACCTTGACCAGGACGTGGCGCCGAAGAGGAAGAAGAAAGACGCTGCTGGAGAAAGTGGAACCACTCCAGAATCATCCAGTTCCTTGAAAAAATCAAACAGATCCAGCAGCCGGAGTTCGAATAAGATTTTCGGAAAAAGTGGTACCGGTAAGAAGGAGTGTCCGGGATCTCCAGGATCCGGGAGTAGATTGTCTGGAAAAAGGGGAGCGGAAGACAAAAGGAGGAGAAAAGATCAAAAGAAAAAGCAGAAAAAGAAGAAGAGGAAGAAGACGAAGGAACTAAAGTTCGTCTCAGTGACCATCCACAGGTCGGACATCTTGGAGATGGATTACGTCACGAGACACCCGATGGTCAAGGTTCACATCGTCCAGGCCGAAACTGGGAGGTACCTGGAATATCCAGGAGACGAAAATCTCCAGGACTCCAGAACCGGTCGATACTTGCAGCCGATCATCACAGGGAAGTTCGATTTCCGGGAGAACAAGTCTGTGCTACCGATCTGGAACGAGGAGCTGATCTTCGAGTACGACTTCCAGTCTATCCTGGAGCCCCCGTCAAGCAAAGATGCGGTTCTGATTTTGTTCGAGGTCCTGGATACCCTCACCTTCGCCGAGGCCAGTTGCAATTACGATCAGTTCGGTAAGAATTCATAGTTACCCCTGGAAATTTCACAGTTGCGTCAAAATCAGTTCCAGTTCCAGTCGGAATTTCAGCTGGTTCGGTTCTGCACCATCGGGTACTTTTGAAGCCATGAATTTTTTACGAGTCGACGTATCTGTGGAAAAAAAGGAAATAAAAGTTATTTGACAGAGAAATAACAAATTTCAATTAATTGAATAAAATTATAGAAATATAGATTTCAAATCTTTAAATTAAATCGGTAAAAATATATACAAATAAATGTTGAACCGATAAACATTTTTTTTCTGCAACAAAATATTTATATAAGTTTGGGAAAAATGTATAAATTCAGATATTAATTTTTTTCTGCACCACAATATTTCTGTTAATTCGACAAGAATTTTTGCCTGCAAGAAAATAGTCCAATATTTCTAATAATGTTTTTTTTCCAGGCACAGAAGGTTGCTGGTATAAAATAGCATGGGCTTTCTTGAAACCAGTGGGGAATAATAACATTAAACATGTTGACAAAGAAGTCAGATTGCAGCTTTACAGACCGAAAAGAAATTTGAAAACTATCGGCAGGAATACCTGTGAAGTGAGTTAATCCTAATACTAATAATAACTGTTACTACTATTTTTTAATAATTTTTTTAGATTTCAGCAATAATAGTAATAATGATAATTGTTAAAATGACAGTACTGATACTTTTGTTAACATAACTACATTATTATTATTAAAATTATAATAATTTAATAATTAGTAATATTATAATTTACAACTTTCAGTGCTAGTAGTCTCGCTATTGTTGTCATTATATTAATTATTAATTTATCAATAAACAATAAAATTTACCTTCCCTCAATTTCCAGGCTTACAATTGGTGGAAATCTAGCGGCAAAAGGGGCAAATACCCCGGCAGTCTCTACGTCACGGTGACTTCGGTTGATCCTCCGAAACTGGAGCCGGTTTTTTACCAGCAATTAGCCTTACAGGATTTCCCAGCAACAGAGGCAAATACTTGTATTTCCCAGAGCGATACACGCAAGACGATGTCATCCAGAGCATCGGAATCGATCTCCATGCCGAAATGGACCAGATTGGCAGCGCAATCTTGCAAGATCCCAAACGACTTGTTCTTCCAAACTGACGTTTCGGAGAACGGATATTTCTACGTTGCTTTCAGCAATAATGGGAAGTTCCTGGTGTGCGTCTCTTCCGAAGAATACGATTACCCGATTCTGGTCTACACGGTATGACTCTAGATCCGGAAGTCCTGGAACAGATGAGAAAAATCATAATTCCAATTTTTATTTATTAGGTTGAAGAAGCAAAAATTTACGTTCGTTTTTCTGGGCACAAGACTTTCGTATATGCCTTGAACTGGTCAAATGACGACCGGTTCGTTCTTTCAGTGTCTTCGGATCACACTGCGAGACTATGGGATGTTCATGAAAAGCTTATTCAACACGTTCAGGTAGTATATTTTTGTTTGGACTCGTTAAAACAGTTTCAAGAGAATTAGAGTGAAATTTATAGATCCTTGAGGATAATAGAATTAATGATTTTCTAAACAATTACATGCATTTCACTGAATTTTGAAATTCAAGAAATATTTTCCATCCAATCGTAACTAAATGGCAAATTTTGTATGTATTTCAAAAATTCTAAATCCAATTTTGTTTTTTTTTCAAATTAATAATGACATAACTAAATTTATAGATATTCGGAAAATCCCAATTTCTAGATCTTTCTAGATCAGAATCATAATTTATAAATTTCCAAATGCTACCTCATCTTTTTCAATGAGTCTCACATTGTCCAAATTGCTTATTTTTACCAAAGGCATTTATTTTTCAAAATTCATAAAATTAAAATTTTACCTACAAGTAACTCAAAATTTTATTTCTTCGTTTCATTTTCTTCCAGCTTCTACCGCATCCGTCCTACGTTTATTGTGGAAAATTCGACCCGTCGACCTCGTCGATAGTGGCAACGGGATGTTACGACCATATACCACGAATTTGGGCGAAAGACGAGAACCTGAAAACTTATGAATTAATGCAAGAATTGGAGGGACACAAGGGGTTCATCAACTCCCTTTGTTTCCAGAAAGACGGAAATCTCCTAACGGCTGATAGCTTGGGTATCGTGATCGTATGGTCCGTTAAAAAAACCCGAAAATTAGTGTCAAGAAAGGAGTGGCAGATTTCCAAGAAAATCAAAGTACGAGAAATTGAAGGTGTTATCATCAACTCACTCGTCCCGCATCCCATAGGGTCCAGACTGTTGGTCCATTCGAGAAATAACGGGCTTAGGATGCTGGATCTCGCGACTGGAGTCGTTCTCCAAAAGTACGAAGGACTGAAAAATCAAAGGTTTGTTTGTTAATATATTTATCAATTATTGTACCTGAATTTCCATATCTTACGTCGTTGGGCAGACAAAATTATCAATTTAAAGACTAGAAGTAACAATTATGTTACACAGTTCAAAATTTCCAAAAAATCGAAAAAGAAATTATAGGAGCATTCCGAATTTTTATATTTTTCAATTTTGAAAATTCGTAAGATTCGAAGCAAAAATCTTAGAAACTTTCAATGAACCTCATTTTCTAATTTATTATTTCTACTTTAAATTCTGACAACTTTTAAATTAAAAAAGTTATCTCTTAAACTTTAAAAAAAATCTTCTTTCTTAACTCTCGTGCAACTTTACAATCTCAAAATTCCTAATTATCACTAACCCGAGAAATAAAAAAAATCCGGTATCCTTTTGTTAGAATACAACTGACTGCTTGCATATCGCCTTGCGGTGGCTTAATCTTCTGCGGGGGCGAAGACTCGAGTTTGAAAATCTGGAACTTGGAAACCGGTCGGCTTCTGGGCGAGTATCAGATCCGCCAAGGCGCGAAGACCATTTCCTGCGTGGACTACCATCCCTATGACCACGTACTGGCCTTCGCAGCCTTCGGAAACTCCGCAGCTGTGACATTATTGAAATTCGATAAGAACTCCAGCGGTGAGAAAATCGGCTTGAAGCTATTCGACGAGACGGAAGGGATTTATTCTCACCGATCGGTCCGACATTCCTCTCTGTACGCAAGAGGCGACTCCGTGTCGAGATCTTTGGGTCTGGAGATGAACGACGACGAGAGTCGACGGGAGAGGGTGAGACTGAGGCTGCAGAAACTCAACGAATCGGACCAGACCCTGAAATCCAAAAGCACCAACCGGTTACATAATATCATAGAAAAAATCGACAGGATCCTGTCGTCGTCCAAATCAACGATCGATCTGGAAGCTGGAACCTGCCGAGTGGCTGGAGATGAGAAGAAGTCTCCAGCGGTGTCAGTCATCGAGTTGCAGGAGTTGCCCAGGGAAATTAAGGAGGTCAGGAAAAGGGTGAAGAGCGCCAAAGAGAGAAAATCTCACCCAATTTTCCAGGACGACGATTTTGGGTCGAAAGCTTTCTCCGACAGTGCGGTGAATCATCGGAACAGGCATCCAGCAGTTCTAGAGGACATTCCAGGCGCGAAGTCTTCGTCCTCCGGGTCCGTAGTTTTCCAACAATACGAAGCAGCTGCTACCGGTCCGGCGAACGAAAAGATCCAGTCCAGTTCGGCTTCCCTGGACAGCGCGGGCACGTACGTCCTGGAAAAAAGCGAATTCGAGGAAATCAATGAGACCGGCAAACCTCCTGGAATTGCCAGCGACAGTAATTCAGGAGGTAGCAACGTCACTTTTACTGTCGAGACCGAGAGGATACCGATACCGAAGCCCAGGAAGAAAACGGTCAAGCAAATCGTTTAGGAAATTATTGTCCATCGATGGAATAATTGATTCTAAGAAAAAATATTCTTGACGATAATAGGAAAAAGTTCTGAAAATGGGAGGTTCTGAGTTTTCACCTCCAGTTTGGAAATTACCAATTCAGGAGATTTTTTTATGAATTTTATGTATTGGCTGTTTTTCTCCATTTTATTTGTAATTTAAACCTGTTTCCAGAAGATTTCTTTGTAATTTTCGTTCAATATAAAAAAATGCAGAGTTCCTTCTTTTTTTCTATAATAAATCAATTTCATTAAATCTTACATGAAAAGTTAGTCCTTTGAAATTTTGCCCCTTCTTTTTCAATACTAATTTTCCATCTTGCACAAAATACTTCTTCCTTACGGTCAATATTATCATCCTTATTAATATTATTATTTCAAAAAAATTCCCATCCCAGATTTTTTCAGCTTTGCAGTTACATTTTTTCTTATATCGGTCCAGGAGAGGTCCGGATCAAATATAACACCACGTATTCCTTCACATACTCAGGGAGTTCCTGGTAAACTGGTTTCAAAAGTTCGATGAAGCTCGTAAAAATTACGTCGAAGATCATTCTCGTCATGGTTAAGTACAGGTAACTAATGAGAAATATCGGCAGGAAGTATAAAGTTATCAGCAGGGAAATTGAGAATCGCAAGGTTTCGTACATTTTCTCCTACTTATGATCATTCTTTGGAAATAACTTTTTTCTCTTTTATTTCTTTACAATTAATATTTGACTTGTAAATTTTCTTCCTCCACCATCCTGAAGTTGCACCCAAGGTCTCCAAATTATTCCTCTCATTTATTTTGTTTCTTTAAATATTTTAATAATTTCATTCTTCTTCTTGAACATCCAAACTGTATGAATTATCATAAATCCTCATTATTATTTTGAAAACTAAATTCTCTTTCTCTGTCGGAACTACTTTCGTCCAACAAATTTCTTGGATTTGCGTTCTTCGCATTTGTTACTAAATTTTCTTGGATTTCCTCTTCAGGATCGATACCTTCTCTATTTTCTGTAACAGGTTCCGATACATTCTGGGTCTGAATTGTAGTAATTTCAGGGGTGCCTTCTCGATTGCTTCGAATAAAATTTAAGATGGTTAAATACAGCAAAAAAAGCAGGTGAAAGTAAGTCGACAGAAAGAGACAAAACAGGTAATACATCAAAACAGTCGGGATGAAGATGATTTCAATAAAAATCAGAAAAATCTGTTTGCAAATTCTCACAAGATCCGATTTCACTGCTGCGATTTGGGAGGGAAATGCAGTTTCTCTGTTATCACCCATTTTTTATTTTATTTTTTTCTGTTTTTTTTTCCGAATCCGGATTTTAAAACAGGCTTCGAACCCTTTCGGTCACCGAAGTCCTTCGAACGCTATCGAGATGGTCTTTGAATCTCGATATTGGAAAGGAAACGCTGTTGAGTTTGTAGATAAAACACATATAGACGCAGCAAGTGATGAAGAAGATTTCGTTCAAAACCACTTTCGAAAAATACAGTATTATGATAAAAGGAACCAAAATCAGGGACAAAATTAGGTTCCAAATCAATCGCAAGAACTTAAAACCCGCTGTCGTTGTTTCTATCTCAGCTTGAAGCTGATTTTCTAATTCTAAATTGATTTCCTGGAAGTCGTTGTTATTGTTGCTCTCCTCTGAATGATCGGTTTCGATATTTTGTGACTGTAAATTCTCAATTTCCAAGTTCCTCACATTATTATTCTCAGGATGGTCCTCCTCTGAATTACCAATTTCTGAGTTTTTGTTGTCTGTTTCTGGCTCGAAGCTCATGAGGGGAAATTTTAAATCGTTTTCTAGAACTTTTGTACCAGTTTCGCAGGAACTTTTTAATTTCTTCGATTCTGGTTGAAGGAGCAGCAATTCAGTTATTTGTAAAAGAAAATTTGTAAATCACTTGTAATAATTTTATGGCGATTACGGAAAACCATTAATTTATAAAAACCAAGAGTTTCGTGTTCATAGAGTAATTTGTAAAAAAAAGAAATTGATATACCAAGATTGATAAGTTCTTTCAAATTACCATATGTACTGGATGTAATATTATAAAAAAAAAATATCCATGTTTTTTTGTAACTAAAAAAAAAGAAGTTAGACTTTTGGTAGAAATTTGAATCTCTGCAATTTCATATTGTATTGACAACCCCTTCAAAATTAATTGTTTCACAAAAGTCACAAAAGAGAAGTAGAAATATTTCTGAAAGTCAAAATTCATTATTATCATTAATATGGTTTACAAATGCATCTAAAATTTTAAGAAAACTTGCCCCTGTTACTGCTATCGCTATTGAACATACCACTCTGTACCGAATGTAAACAAATAATCTGTACGATCAAAAACTGTAATTATGATAATACAGAGTAATTTTCTATTAATTTATGATTCACTAATCAATTATAATAATAATTGTAATACAACTAATTATAAAACAATCAATTGTATTTTTCAGGCAAATTTAAATATTTGTGTTTTACATTTTCCAGTGAAACCGAAATTTCCCAAACAGGATATTTTCAAAATAGCACTGGAATTACTTTTATTGGAGAAAAAAGAAGAAGAATATCACGCGAAAAGGATGAACTTACTCTGTTGCGTATGGTTCCTGATGAGAATCCTGCAGACGATCGCCACCATGGGGGTGTCGGTCGTAACGATTCCTCTAGTGCTCATGTTGTACCTCTACCTCCATTTGACGACCATGATATTTCGGTCCATTTTCAACTTCTACCTGATGCTGGTGAAGCCGTTCGTTTTCCAACCCCCATATTTCCCCCAGGGTCTCTAGCGATTCCAAGCTGTAAAAGAAGGCAGAAAGAAAACAAGTTATATTATTGTTATTATTATCTAACCTGAAAATCGGGTTTTGAGGTTATGTTTCATCACTTAACCTTAAAACCCGTTTTAAGGTTAGGTTCTACTATTATTTATATTAGTTTTGAGGTTAAATTTCATTATCACCTAACCTCAAAATCAGAAAGAACTGTGATATCGTGTGTGATATTAAGTAATTTTAAGGTTAGGCTACTAATTATTGATAACTCAAAGTAACATAATCTTAAAACCAAGGTAGAAACACGGTAGAAATCCCGATTTTAGAGGTTGTCTTGAAGAAATATCCCGTCTTTGAGGTTAGGTTACGTTGGAATTTATTATTTTAGGTTATGGTATCATAGCTAAGCTTTTGGATAAGAGTGTGAAAGAGAAAGACAGAGATATACATACCATATACATACACAGTACTTGTATATAAACACTACCTGTGTAATTTGCACTGTCAGAAGAACTGTCAAAACTCACTCTTCGTAGGTAGCATGTTGTTCTTCCTCAAGGAAAAACGAAATTGAACGAACAAGAGGCGTAAGAGCGTAACATGGGGGATTTCCTATCGGCGAATAACGCCTGCGGGCAGAACCTCCTGCGACTGGTATCGCGAGGAAACGCTATCATCGCCGAGATCATGCGACTGAAAGATTATGTTCCTCCCGTTTTTAGGTTAGAAACTTAAATGTTCATTTATATGTCATTCTTAAATTTTTAAAAACAGTGTTATTAGACATGGAACGGAATTTATCCTATTACTCCTAATTTTATATTATAATTGTATGTTAATTTCCTTTAATTTCGAAATAGTCATATTCTGTCAATTTTCCAGATTAGAGACGAAACTGGACCAGCAGAAATACAATTCCATCATCCTGGATTTTGCATATTTCAAGGCAGCTGCCGTTTACGAGGAAAAAATTGAAAATGATCCGGTAACTCGATACTATTCTTTAAAGTTGTTGTTATTATTAATTTATCTAAACCAAACTCACATTAATAATTTTTTTTAAAAATTATTTATTTATGCCATTCTGAGTACTAATGCATAATTTAACAAGTTGCAGCAATAACAAAATTGAAGAATTACCTTTTGAATTTTCTTTACTTTTGGTCAATTATTGTTATTAATTTCTTATTGCACTCGTCCGAGTTAACTCGTAAGACCTGCAGTTTTTCTTTTCTATATAAATATAACCAAATATGCTTTCTAGACAATGTTTTGCTTGTTTAGTCTTTTTTTGTGAAAAATCAACATATTTTTGTGTTTTTTTCTAAGATTTGTTAATGTTTCTTTCATATTTGTTCGAATCTTGGTTGGTCTATAGTGAATAATAATTCATTATTTTTCTCGGTTTTTGGTTCGACTAGATTATATTTTTTTTATCATTTAAATGTTTCCATCATGTGATGCTGATCCTCCTCAGTAGTATTTCATTTGAAAAATATAATTAACCGTTTTAGTGCCAAGCGGCGCGATCATGCTTCTTCTGTCTCGTGTCCAAAAATGCCAGTATTTTTTAAACACGGAATAAAAAGAGCGATACTGCGCCGCTTGTCACTTTTCGATTCTAAATAACAAAAACCTGTGGCACTACAATGGTTAAATAGATAATAATATAGAAAAGATGCAAATTACAATGGTTATTCCATTGGATGTATTGATTTATGATCTCATCACGGTCCTGGAATGTTGTGATGACACAGTGATAACATCATTAATCAATTCTTAGAAATTTCATCTAATGAAATCGTAATTTCAAACACAATATAATTGGCAGAAAACATAATAATACATAACAATAGTGTTTACATCATAAAACAAATAGCTGGACTGTTTTCATTAAAAAAAAATGAAAACATAGATCAATGCTAATAAAAGAATTACCATTGTAATTTGCATCATTTCGACATTATTATCTGTTTCATTATATTTTTCACGGGAAAATTACAAATTAAATACTACTGAAGAGGATCAGCATTGCATGATCGAAACGTCTAAACGATATAAAAAATATAATCTGGCCCAACAAAAAACTAAGGAAAGTAAAGAGTTATTGTTTTTTCGTATTTTAAGAAAAGGACCCATTTAGAATTTTTAACTGGTACGTAAAGGGTTAATCAACTTTTCATAATTTGATAGTTACAAAAAGGAGATTGACAGTAACTGGCTTAAAGATAAATAATAAACATAAAATCTTACAATTATAATAATTATTATTAAATAAGAATTACAATGGAATGTTCAGGTCAAATAAATAAAAAAATAAATAAATAAAAAAACATCAACAACAATAATAAGATTCTCTTCCGAATCAATAGGTACTGCAAGATTTGGACGAAGAGATTCGCAACAATTACTCAGACATACTCACCAGGTTCTACTTTGCCTTCGAGAGTCTCCACAAATACGTCACTGACCTGAACCTCTACATCGACGAGCTCGATGACGGGTTGTACATTCATCAGTCGGTTGAAACCGTCATGTTGAACGAAGAAGGCAGGCAGTTGATGGTACTTATCTCCGTATCCTAGACAGAATCATCGGAACTCAACAAATTCTCCACTTCTCTCGAATGCAACCCCCAATTTCATAATTCAATCTCTTCCTAGTGCGAAGCCGTTTACCTGTACGGAGTAATGTTATTACTGGTGGACAGTCACTTCGAGGGTCAGGTGCGGGAGCGATTGCTGGTGTCGTACTACCGCTACAACGCGCAAAGATCCTCCTCCACGACTGTGGACACCGTTTGCATGCTGCTTCGTTCCACGGGATACACCAGGTCCAATCCCAAGCGACCCCAGAATTACCCCGAGGAGTACTTCAGGTACCTTTCGATCTCGAAGAAGCTTCAACCGCGTGCAAAAATAAAAAAGATCCCTTTTTCAGGAGAGTCCCGGTGAACTCGGCCCTGATCGAGCACGCGATCGGTCGGTTGCGGTCCGACGAGATTTACAACCAGAGCAGCGCCTTCCCGCACCCGGAGCATCGGAGCACGGCTCTGTCTCACCAGGCGTCGATGCTCGTCATCGTGCTCTTCTTCATGCCAGCCACGCTGCAGGGACAGACGGCGATCATGCGGGAGATCGTCGACCGGTTTTTGCCCGACAACTGGGTAATTGGCATTTACATGGGGATCGTCATCAATCTCTATGATTGGTGGGCTCCTTATAAGGCCGCCAAGAACGCTCTAAATAATACCCTAGAAACTTCGAATGTGAAGAAAGTCGCTCAGAAGTACGGTCGTAGGATGAAGGTATTCTTGGGGATATATTTATTATTATTATTATTATTACTACTACTATTATTATTACTACTATTACTGTTATTATTATTATTATTATTATTATTATTATTATTATTATTATTATTCTATTAAAAAATTTGTGTGTCTTTGCTCTTAAGTTGCTTTTGGTCTTTCAGAAACAAATAGCCGAAACAGAAGAGGTGCTGATGTCAATCGTGAATTACGATGAAAGCACCGTGGGTGCTCTCGTGAAACTTGTGAGAGAGTGCAACGTCACTCTGCACTGGATCCTCCTGCACACCTGCTCCACGGCGACCATTCCCATGGAGGACTCGAAACGATCCAGGAGCATTCGTCAGCTGGTGATTCAGGAGAGCAAGTATTCCATCGACGAGACCCTTCGCTTGCTCCTGAGCACAGCTCAGATCGAACGGAATCTCAAGGAAACGTACAAAGAGGTGATTTTTTTACATCAACCACACTAATAATAATAATAATAATAATGATGATGATAATGGTGATGGTGGTGGTAATGGTGTTCTAAAATTATAAACAGCACGCTTGTGAATTTCTCCTCTTCTTGCCTCTTTAGATGCTGCAAAGCAAAGAGGCCAAATGGAATAAAAGCAAGAAAACCTGCGTGGATCGAATTAACGACCTGGCGGAGGTCTTCAGCGGTAACAAACTGCTAGACGGTGTGGAGAAGAACGACGGTCTGCGAGTTTGGTTCAAGGAAATCGGCAAACACGTGGATACCCTGCAGGAGGAGGACGCCAGGAAAATCGGGCAACTGGTACAGGCGTTGGAAGAGGTTCAGGGTACGAAGTGCGAAGTTTATTCGCTATGACATCGTCGATTTTCCAATTTTCACGGTTTCTTTCCTTCTAGAATTCCATCAGCTGGAGAACAATTTGCATATATCGCAGTATCTCGCGAATACCCGGAAAATCCTGCACAGGATGATCCGTAGCGGTAGCGTGACCGAAGACACGATGATCGCGCTAAATATCGTCACCGATTGCTCCTACGCCTGGAATATCATGGAATCTTTCGTTAACGTCATGCAAGAGCGGATCAAGGAAAGCCCTCCAACTGTGGTCAAGCTCAAAGCTCTGTTCCTGAAGGTATTTCTTATCTGTATCTTTATAATATAATTTTAATTTCGAATAATTTGTGTAATTTTAGCCTTTAGATGTTAATCAATTTTAATTAATTTTAGCTACAACGTCAATTATAATTTCCTAATTGAGTAGTTTTAAATGTTTTAAAATTTGTTGATTTACTTGAAAATTCCACATCAATAGATGATAATTAATTTTTAATAATTGATAATTAATAAAATAAAAATTCACACCGTTTTGTAGATGGCGTCAGCGCTGGAAACACCGTTACTGAGAGTGAACCAGGCGAGAAGTCCAGATTTGTCCTCCGTTTCGCAGTATTACAGTCGTGAATTAGAGAGTTACGCGAGACGAGTACTCCAAATCATCCCAGAAACGGTTTTCGGTCTATTGGCCGATATCGTTTACCTAGAAACCAATGTCTTCAAGGAAATTCCCACGAAATTACCGAAAGATAAGGTCAAGGATTACGCTCAGCTCGACGATAGACTAAAAGTGAGTGAATTTTCGGGTTTCTAACAATAGGGAAATCCTCCTACAATTTTATTTATGAAATTCCGAAAAATTTTTTATTTATCATTCTTTATCATTTATTTTTTCGTGT
Source organism: Gasteruption jaculator (assembly GCA_949825005.1). Taxonomy (NCBI): domain Eukaryota; kingdom Metazoa; phylum Arthropoda; class Insecta; order Hymenoptera; family Gasteruptiidae; genus Gasteruption; species Gasteruption jaculator. Next base: position 9,175,532 of record OX463762.1, read on the forward strand.
GTTTTTCAGATGGCAAAATTAACATACGCGGTGTCAGTTTTCACAAAAGGCGTTTTATCACTCAAAAGCGTTTCTCTGGGAATCCTGCGAGTCGATTCGCATTTACTTTTGGAAGATGGAATAAGACAGGAATTGGTTAAAAAAGTTACCCTTGCGTTACATAACGGCTTAATTTTCGATAACAAATCGAAGGTAAGATGTTTAACGATTTTTGTAAAGAACAAAAATTATTTCAATAGTAATAAATATAATAGTAACAAAAGTGATAGTATTACAAATTGTAAATGATAATATTATAATTTATAAAACTATTATACTATTAATAATAGTAATACAACAATAATATAATAATAATAGGGGTAATAATATTAATATTATTATTGTAATCCTCATCGTTATGAACTAAACAATGGAATGGTAATAATAATAATAATAATAATTCTAACGCCTATAAAATAATTTTCCTCAATTTTTGTTAACACACAAAAACTTCATTTTCCGGTTAAGTCACCGTAAAGTAAGGACATTTCCAGACAATTGACTGCAAAGAAGAAAATTTTGGTATATAGCTCATAACATTGCCATGCTGTTCCATTTTTTTCTTTTAGAATCAATTGCTCAATAAGCTGAGCAGTTTGGAATCAGTCATGGATGGATATCGGAAATCCTTTCAATACATTCAGGACTACATCAACATCAATAGCTTGAAAATCTGGCACGAAGAGGTAAATATAGTGGGTAGATATATATATATTTTTTTCAATTTCTCTTTGATATATATTGGGCTTTTTTGACCCAGATTACCTACATAATCGAGAACGCCGTCGAATCCGAGTGTCGCGGGTCTTCCTGGGTACCTGGAAAAACATGGAGACATCTTCAGAATGAAAAGATGAACACTCATATGACCCAAGTGGACAATAACTCCTTCACTTTCCTCGGTCGATTGGTTCGAGAATTAATTCGAGTTACAGATCCCCGGTAAAGTTTCGTTCTTTTGGTAACATTTATTCGGATTTATTAATTTTTATTTTTATACGTGACAATTAATTATAATTTCCATACTTTAGTATTTCTTTACATTCAGCAATTTTTTATATTTAATATCTCTCTCAAATATTTTATTATATTTTCGATAATTTGAAAACATTTTTTTTCTTCACGACCCTGAAGTTCCAATATCAATAAAAGAACTATAAATTGAATTTTTTTGTCATTTTTAGCTATTGTAATTATTATTTGGAATTCCGATTCTGTTACAGAATGACGATCTACGTCGAGCATACCCTAACTTGGTACGATCTGAAGACCCAAAACGAGATTATCAATGACAAAGTGTTTTCCGTGATTTTCCAAGCTATGGGTACTCCAGGATTAAGCGGCCTCGACAAACTTTTATCACATTTTATAGCGATTGAATTGGAGAGTAGCATGAAATTTATTGACAATTCTTTGCGGAACAGAAGTTGGACCGCTCTGCTGGACGAATACGAGGCGCTTATAAATTCCGAGATGAAAGGTACCGAATCGTCAAGAAAATTTTCTCCAACTTTTCAAAATAAATAAAAAAAATTAACTATTTTATTACGAATTATTGGTATTTTAAATTTAATCGAATTATAGTAGAATAAGTTATTTAAAAACAATAATATTATAGGAAATGTGTTGCTATTCTTCTTGGCTTGAATTTGAGAATTTGTTTTAATTTTCTCGTGTTCGGGCGCTAATTAATGGACGAATTATTTTCATCATTTCAGGGAAAACGTTTTCCACGAACGTGAGCGCCCAGTGCAATAAAATTTGGTCGCAAATTTACGACTACGTTTTGAAAATAGGTCACTATCAATTACTCCGCAATAGTATCAGCTATCAGTTAAACGTGGCTTGTAAATTTGAAGCGAAACATATGGAAGCGGCTTTGAAGACTCTAAACGAGTAGGTATAAATATCAGTGTCTCCCTTTTTTCCATGATAATTTTTTTACCAACTCGCATTGAAATAATTAAAAATATATATATACCTAAAAATGCTATTTTGAGGTAATCAAATTTAATTTCTCATTTTTTCTACTTCTTTTTTGGATTAAATAATTTCTATAAGATTGTAGCAAATTAAAAAGCTTTTTAATAAAATTTAAAGTTTTATAGCAAAATTAAAAATTTCGAAATTATTTATTTTTAGTAAATAAACATTTGATCGATCTCACAAATCATTTCGGTCAATGTTTTTCTCAGGTCGGTGCTTCTGGAATTACGTAAAAAAAACATTAACGAACATTCGGACGGAGAGGATTTTGAAAAATGCCAACAACTTTTACAAGAATTAGCCATCCGGCTGGATTGGGTCGGAATGAGCGATCCTTTAAATAAAATTTACGTTAAACCATGGAAATCGATTAACAATATTGCGTTTATCTTGTTCCTTCTGACCACGTCTCAGATTAATAAGATGTATTACTGTAAAACATCGGGTAAGTATCGAATTTTTTTAATCCTCCAAAATGTTCCCAAGCAAGAGCAAAAATAAATATTTTTATATTTACAGGAAGTCTATTGAGCAAAAAAGCCCAGGACCCGGTGGATGCCGTTATTTTCGTCATCGGAATCCTGACGGTGTTGCAACAATTCCAATCTATCAGTCAATACATCAGATATCTTTGCAAATATATCGTGTCGTTAGTCGCAGCTGAGAGGTAAAATTGGAATTCCCCTTCCAAATTTTTTTATCAATTAAATGATTTTTAAGTAATTGCGATTTTTTAAATAAATCCATTCTATTTTTATAAATTTAGAGTTTCACAGCAAAATTCGAAATTTTACATTGTGTAGCAAAATTTGAAATTCGGTAGCAAAATTAGGAATTTCGTAATTCAAAATTCTACAATATTGGAAACACGTTCGAAAAAAAATTCCGTTTAGTCTAAATATTCCAAAAAAAAAATCGACTTCCCGAGGCCAAAAAATAATAAAATCTTCTTTACAGCGGGAAAGTCGATACCGAAAACGACGGACTCACCAGCCTGCAGCTGCTGCATTTGCTGACGAAATACGGCAACGTGCCTAAATCCCAGATACTTCAGGAAATTCCAGTCGTCTTCTTGGATTGCTATCGGTACCAGCAAGCCAAGTCCAAATGAATCGAATCCTCGATCGCAATTATCTAAATTGCGAAACAAAGAAAACCCATTGAAATTTAGTTTTACATTGGAAAGAAAATTTCACAACCACAGATTTCACTTCGGAAGAATCTACCGGTTACGTGGTTTCCGAATGGGTGGAATAAATTCAAAGAAATGTCACCAGCGTGTTCGTTTTTGCGTCTGCTAAACCCTGGCATCTAGTAAACAATTTTTTTGTTATTTAATCGGCAAACTTATTCTTCGGTAAAGCGAGTTTCATGGTTGGAAGGAAACCTTTGAAAACTCGCAACTGCGTGCAACTGAAATATTCCGTTGCTAAAACGTTCTGCAAAGTTTCTGTAAACTTTACTTTGCCTTATTTTACTTTATTTTACTTTCTACACGGTATAATAAAAAAATAATAATAATAAAAGCAACAACAGCAATATCAATGACAGGTACGATGCAAAAGGATAACACGCATAAGGCAGATCCTCTCAAAGTGTGTTTGTATGTCTAAGCTTTTGATCAGCGATGCACATTACAAAAGAAGGGTTGCAATCTAAAGTGAAGTAAAGTAAAGTAAAGTAAAACGGAATACGTAATTCATCCGTCTTTCGCTTCATCCCACCTCGGGTTTTCCGCCCTACCGGAAGAAATATTAGATTAGATGACAAACGAAAGTCGTCAGGTGTAATTACAGGGTAGAAGGAAAACTCCCGATACTCGAATAATGGTGATATAAGCGAAAAGAAAGCCAGAAAGTCGGGTTTTAGTACCTTGAGGATTTCTTTCATGCGACTGTTGCTCCTATTTCGAGTTGTCCGATCTGCGATTTCTGTTATCGAAAAATATGAGCAACTGGCAGAAAGGCTATCACAGGGTCAGCATCGGGTTCCTGAGGGCTGTCGCTCTCTGGCCCTACCAGTCTCGACTCGAGAGAGTTCTGGTTTTAATCATCTTCATACCGAGTATCATCGGACAATTGTTCCTACAGGTACATACCGGTAGAAATTTGTTGTTTTTAGAAATTAAGGTGAATGGGGCCTTTTTTTAATAATTGGTTAATTATAAAAGTAGTTAATAATTGTCTGATTTTGAAATTAGTCCATTAAAAAATGTCGAATTTTAAATTGAAATTGAATTACTTTGAAATTGTAGGGTTCCAGATTTTTTCTGAAATTGTTACAATTTTTATTGCCGCTTAAAAAAGTGGGTTTTTTTTTCTTGGATGATTCCGTGGACATGAAACAGAAAAATCTGGTAACCGACTTGTGATTGGAATCACAATATTTGTTAGAAAGAAATTTAATGAATTTCAATTTTGTTTCGTATTTTAGTATTTCGATTCCAATAAATACCTATTTCTTTTTGGTCTCAATTTATGCCAAAAGAAAATTTCTAATTTTATAGCAAAATGAAAAATTTCAAAATCGTTTATATTTCACAAATAAATATTTTAAATAATATACCAAAAAAGATATTTTTAAGACATTTGACTTATTAGTGGAATTTCGCAAGTAGAAATAGAAATTATAAAATAATTTTTAGAAATCTTAGTATTCCGATATTTCCATTATAAACCAATTGATGATTTTTCAGAATTTAAAAAATTTAAAAATGATTCTCTTTAATTTATATTGCATCAAATAGTAGTCAAATTATTTATATTATATAATAAAATGAAATTGATATTGGATTCATTTATTTTGCAGACGGCCGGAATGATAGCGGCGCACGTGAATTATGATATTTTTTTGGAATCCATTCCACCCGTTACGATATCCATTATGGTCTCGCTCAAGTATATCAATTTTTGGTACAACCAGGAGAAGGTAAGCAGAACATTTTGCGGATCGATTGAAAATGATGATTTCCAATTTGGAGGAATCAAGGATTTTTTTCCCCAAATTGGAGATAAATCAAGAGTTTGATACCCAACCAAAATTTTTCAACCGACAATTGAAAGAAAAAAAAAGCATCAATTTTCCAAAAACATCAAAATTTCCAAAAAAACACAATTTACAAATCCAAGATAATTAACTTTTGACTTTCAACTTTTGCTCCAGATGACCAGATTATGGCTCATCCTAGAATCGGACTGGGACAATTTTCAATCCGGACCGGAATTTCAAGTTCTATGCGATTACGCCAGGCATGGGCGCAAAACTGCATTGGCTTACGCAGGTAAGAATTGTAATCGATTCAGAAAAAATATACCGCTTTTTGTTTTTACATTACTAAAATTGATATCCTTTTTTCTAGCCTGTGTCTACGGCTCGATGGCACCCTTCATGCTGGTGCCCCTTGCACAGATAGGCATGATGATCTCCGGGATTTCTCCAGTCAACGAAACTTCTTATACCCTCATGTTCCACGTGGAGTACTTTTTGGACATGGACACGTACTACTATGCAGTTTTGACGCATTCGTACTTTGGGACGATTGCATTCATCACAATCGTGGTTGCAGTCGATGGCATGTTCCTGCATTACGTCAATCATGCCTGTTCGATATTTTCCATCATGGGGTAATTGTTTTCATTCATTTCCAGAACTTCTGGAGTTTTCAGGAATTTCTAAATCGGTAAAATTTCTAAATTTTTTAAGAGTTTTTAAAGTCTCTACAATTTCTAGCCCTTCGATTTATTTATAAAACTTTCCCGAAATACAGAATTTTTAATATTTTCAAGATTTTCAAAATTTCCAGAATTTTTAAAATTTTCAGTCATTTTTGAATTTTCAGAATATTTAGAATATTTAGAATTGCCAGAGTTTCCAAAATTATTGTCTCATAAATTTCTTTCTCCAGATACCACCTGGAGAATCTCGTAAACGAGAACGAGGAGCTGATCGAGAATATCGACATCCTCCAGACTCAGGACATTCGTTACAAGAGGCTGACGAAAATCGCTATGAAGCATATCGAGATTCTCCAGTAAGAAAATTTCTAGGGCTGGAATTTTTGTTCCAAATTTTGAGACTTTCTTTATTTTAACTCTTTTTTCTTTAACTGAAGATACGCGGATACGTTGCAATCGGCGAATAGCACCGCGCTGTTATTCCAGTTGCTGATCGGCATGGTGACCATAAGTTTCACGATGTTTCAGGTAACCGAAAAAATCTGGGACTTGAAATTTTATTTATGCACTGACTTTTAACCGAAGGGTACGGCGATTTTAAAGGGAGTGCTCGGATTTGATAAATTCGGAATTTTTTAAGGCAATATTTTTGAAACTCGCAACTTCCAAGGATCAAAGTAGAAATGTTCAGCTTCAAAATAAGTTTCTGAACAAATAGAGTCAATTTTTTCCCCTGAGGGAGAATATTTTTCAATATAAATTGTGTGAATTTAAAAAATCGAACGATTTTCTGGAAAAATTGATTATCTATTAAAACTAAAAATACAAATTTTTTACGAATACGTATTTTTAGTTGAACCAACAAATTAGTAAACAATTGTTAAAAAATTCCTCGATTTACAACCGTCATTCCAAATATTAGGATTTGGAAAATAAAGAAAATTACGTTTTTTCTCAAAGAAAGAGACCTTTTTCGAAATAAACTCGTCCGCAAGAAAATTCCTGTCGATTGGCGAAAATTAGGGAACAAAAAGAGACAATAGAAAATAGATTTTCTAGAAAAATTGATTATCTATTAAAACTAAAAATACACATTTCTTACGAATACGTATCTTTAGTTAAACCAACGAATTATTAAACAATTGTTAAAAAATCCCTCGATTTACAACCGTCAATCCAAATATTAGGATTTGGAAAATACAGAAAATTACGTTTTTTCTCAAAGAAAGAGACCTTTTTCGAGATAAACTCGTTCACAAGAAAATTCCTATCGATTAGCGAAAATCAGGAGACAAAAGGAGACACGAATGAATTTCTTCGATTACCCGATTTTCGAAAATCGATTCAATCCGATGGTCTTGTATCTGAAGGTTGTGTTTCTTACAAGAAACCAGGGATTCCAAGTAACAGAATTTCAAGATTGCGTGAATTCGTCATCAGGCTGTTATGAAGTTGGATAAACCGGACCAGTCTCTACGATATCTGTCGTTTACTTTCGCACAATTATTTCATATCTTCTTCGAAAGCTGGCCGGCGCAGCAATTGACTGATCATAGCTGGAAACTTCAAGAATATACGTATGTAATTTCCTTCCTTCTATTGTATTTAAAAATTTAACAAATTTTGATATTTCCCCCTTTCTGAAGAAATTTTCAAAAATCCCAAAAATATGCCGATCAAACTATTTTTGACGATTTCCAAAACTTCTCAGATTTCACCGCTTTTTTTAATAAACGTATTTTCGAATTTCAGAAATAACGCAAAATGGTACCAATTATCACTACGATCACGGAAACTCCTATATTTCATGTCTATGAGAAGCTTTACACCTTGTAAACTAACGGCTGGAAAATTCGTTGTTCTCAATATGGAAAGTTTCAGCGCGGTAAGGAAAATTTTTTATTATCCTAAATAATAATAAGAAAAAAAAAATGAAAGTCCCATTAATTTATGTCCATTCGTCCTTTTATCTAAATTAATAGCAATCGAAGTCTGATTAATTGTTTGAACTCCGATTAATTTTAATAAATAATTCTGATTATTGTTATTGATTAAAACTGTTCCACAATCTCATTCGAGTGCTTGTAATTTTTGTTTGAATGTTCATTTATCGAAAGAATTGATTTTTAGTAACTTTAAGTTTATTAATAAAAAATGTAAGATTTTTGGCTTTCCAACAAAATATTGAATGCATACAATTTTTGCGTATCGATTGCCAATGAATCTCTAGAAACAAAAAAATATTCACTTTATTGGAAGTTCCACCTCTAATGGGTTTACAATAACTGCAAAATTTCTCGAAAATCCATTTATTTCATAAAATAAAAAATGTGGAGTATTTCTCAATTAATCTGATTGATTTTTAATAAACTCTCAATCACACGAAATTTTGTCAATGAAATTCCACAAAAATTAAATTTCCTATCGATTGATTTCCAACAAACGTGAATTGCACATTTAAGGTAAATGTCCCTATTTGTGGCCATGATCCTATTTCTGACCGCTCGCGAACATTTATTAAATTCATCAAAAATTTGAAGTATTTCCTTTCGAAAAGAATATTTATCATGTTTGGCGATTGTTTAGCCACGGTTTGATGTATAATTTCAGTGATATTTGAAAAATAAATGCTCTTGAAAATGTAAAAAAAGGTATTATTATCGCTATCAGTGGCAAATCGAGTGCGTAGAAGTCACACGTTGGTAGATCTGGCGTTTGTCACGACACAATGACAGCTTTGTCGCGTTGTCGAAAATTAATATTGAAAATCAATTTTGCGCAAAAATTATCAGTGAACGATTAACGAGTGTTGCGCTATTTGTGGATTCTGAAAAAGGTTGGTAATTTGGAATCTATCGGACGGTCACTAATGCATACATCTGCATGTCCCGCAGTTTTTCTTTTGATATTTATGTTTAAATCTCGAGTAAACAAAGTTTTTACATCAAAAAATGATTAATCTTGAGTTGAGTATAATTGTTTCTTCATTTGAATCACTTGAGAATACTTTTCTTTCTCGTTAAGAGGGCATACCACAGTAAAAAAAATTGTTTATCCATTTTTTCATTTTCTGAAAGCTGCATTTGTTAAGAATACTTTCACCAAATTTTGTAAAGAAATTCGTAAAATTGACGGAGGTACAGGTAAAATTTAGTTTCTATGTCGTATTATTATCCTTTTTCAGCAAAACTTTGAACGCGTTTTTCTCTAAAAACTATGATTTTAAACCGCGTTGACAGCAAATTTAAAAAACTATTCATCCGATTTGCATGTACAAAGTTTCAAAATGTTTGAAAATCCAGTCTCTATCTCTCTACCACACGTGGTGAATTTTTTTTAAGGGGTAAAACCACTCTAGGATTTTCAAAAAATCGATGTTTTTTTTCGCTTAAATGATACTTTTGGGTCATAAAAACAATATGCCATTTGATTTATAGTGGAAAACAAATGTTAAAAGGTTAGAGGTAAACAAAAATTTCAAGGATTAATGTGTTCATAAAACTTTAAACGCGTTTTTCTCGAAACCACTTTTTCCAAACTGGGAGGACGTATTTCTCGGGGACTATTGCATGGATCGATTTGAAATTTGTACAGTAGCTTCACAACAATATTCTCTTTGGAAGTACGTAGCCCGTTTTTTGATTGAATGTAAACCCTTTTTTTTATAAACGATTTAATGCTCATTTTTGGGGCAAAAAATCGATTCATTTCTTAAAAAGGGCACCACTTCCACAAAATTTGATTTAAAAAAAACCCCTACGTACTTCCAAAGCCAATTGTATATAGATTATACATTTTTTTTATTTTTTGTTCCATGACTCATATATGCCGAGAAATCCGTCCTCCCGTGGCGGTGTCTTCAAAAAAGCTATTTTCGACGACGGGCTCTGTCGCCGCCATTTTATACGAAAATGACAATACAAAAATTTTTTTTTCATAATTCAATATGTGCTAAATAAACCCTCTGAAAATAAATTCTATTCAGTTTGTCATACTCTCAAAATAAATTGTCAAATTTCGGTCTTCTTTTTCTGCCTCTAGAGTGGTTTTACTTACCCCTTAAACGTTCCCCTTCCATTTTTTTTTCCAAAAACGATGAAAATTTTCTATGGAAAAATTCGCTGGTCCGCCACTTTTCTTTTTTTTTTAGATATCGAAATTTCCCCACGTAGGGCTATAAATCTATATGTCTAGTTTATAAAGATATCTTTTTTTTCGGATGAACCGTATGGCTTAACACGTTCACGCCGGCGTGACCCACCGGTGGGTCACGCCGGCGTGAACGTGTTAATTGCCGTCAACCACCGAGCAGCAACTTCGTCCGAGGATCCTTTTGGAAGCGGCGTACACCGCAAACTATTCGTCACGTTAGGACGCAAAAATTTGTGTAGAGTCCTATTTATTGAATTATATATTGAATACAAGTATTGATAGAAAAAAAAATCGTTTGCTCGAAGAAAATTATTAAAAATACACCCTCGTACCGCGCGCGCACTGTGGTATGACCCCCTTAACTTATGCGACAGTCTTACATGGTCACAAACAGGGACATTTACCTTATTCGTTTTCCAAAATAATTCTTTCAGCTGAAAATCAATCAAAAGAAAGACAATTGTAGCTTTCAGCTCTGATCGGAGTTCAAAATATTTTGCTATTAATACCCTTCGCTTCGATGTGGCGAGAATGCCATCGAGCTGCGAAAAAAATCTCATTAATTAATTCCCTTCGAATTCAATTTCCACTGCTACTGGAAAAGAAAAAAAAAACATTTGAAAATGGTTTTTACAATTCTTCTATCCTTCCCCCGGGCCCCTTCCCCCTCCTACCCCTGTTGCTGCTGATAACAGATAATCCGAACTTCGATGTCGTACTTCACAGTGTTGTGTTCCGTTCAATAAAGCTGGACACGTATATATACACAATATATATGTGTATGCATATATATAGTAAAAAAGAAAAAGTACTTGAAATTAAATAAAAAAAGACGATAAATTTGAAACCAATTAAAAGTACTTAAATAAATACAATAACAACGTATTTCAGTTCTTCACGTCTTCTCTCGCATTCTTTTTCTCCTTTCATTTATTTATAATTATAAGAATAAGAAAAATCATCGTTCACATAATGATAATCACCGGTAAGAGTAATAATAATTATTATAACAATTAAAGAAAAATCCAATTCTTCCCCTTTTATCTCATATCCATCTCCTGCGTGATTGTTGCGTTTGTATTTGATTTTCCGTCAAGGGAAATTTACCCTCAATCTCATTTCTTTTCCAGAACCGGTACGAAATCTCCTCTTCTTATTTTTTCCTTACCCCCTTTTCTTCCCTCGTGTAAAAGATCAGCAAATTTACAGCGTAAACACATAAAATTCGAAATCAGATAACCAACTAATTCACTAATTAATTTTTTTTGCTTTTCAAATTCGCTGGTAACAAAAAAATGTCCCTCTTTCCCTTATATTCCTTAATACTATATAAAATTGAATCTCTCTTCCTACTTCTTTTTTTGCTGTTCAACAGAACCAATAAAAGAGGATACACTCCAATTGCTTGTATTTGATTGATTCAATTAACGATTTCATCGATTTCCCTTTTTTTTTTAAATCTTCGGTTCCTGTATTCACTCGTAATTATTAATTACATTTATTTACACGATATCGTCTCCTTGCTTTTTTTTTTATTTATTTTTTGGTACCAGCCGGTTCGTACGTTCCTCGAATCGCGTTTAATTGAAATGTCAAAAAATCGGCAATTTCATTTTGCTCTTACCTCCTTATCGGATAATGATAATCTTGACGTTAGCAACATTAACAATAATGATAATAACACCTTATAGAAAGAAGGAACGACAAATAATTCTCCCGTCCATGGAATTTTGGATTTTCAAAATCGGTTGGTCAAAAAAGTGTTATTTCTTTTTCACGTGTCTTTTTTTCTCGCAACAGGGAAGAGAAAGGATTATTTATTCATTTATTTATTTTTGTTCTTCTCCTTCTTGGTGTTTTATCGGCAGTTTTGCGACAATAAATCATAGTCGTGTTTGCATAAATTTCTGTCAATTCTCTGAATCGATTTTTAATAAATGTCCACTTGTTGTAGAACTTGACGGATTCAATCCTAATAAATTTCTACATTTATTGGCAATTTCATGGATTATTTTCAAAAAATTCACGTTCGCGACGAATTTCCTCCATCGACGTTTAATAAATTCCCGTTTAACTTTTAAGGAATTTTCCAGATCTACCACCAAACATTTTCCGAATCGATTTCAAATAAATTCCTTTATTTCTTTTGGAGAATTATCCGAACCGATTTCCAAAAAATTGCGAGTGGTGCGAAATTTCCTGGAAGAATTTTCGATCGAACTGGAATTCCTTAAATCCAGTTTTACAGTTTCAACTCCAACGTCATTTCCATCGACTGGAAACTCCACGAAACGGCTTTTCGGTGCATTGGTGTCCGGTTCTGAACCGATTCCAGAAAGTTTCTCCACACATGAGATACCGGATGAACAAATTAGCAACTAAAGAGCCAAATGAAACGATATGAAACGATATGACCATTCGAATCGCTCCTCTCCGCGTATTTTCTCACCGTTTGTTCCATTTACTTAGTATAGATTTAGTAATTATGTACGTCAACGATGTTCCCTTGGATCGGTAGCAGCATCGCAGCAGCCATCAGTGTTACAGTAATTCTATTTAATATGTATATAATTATAATTATGCATCATGTATATACATACATGTATATACACACATGCCATGTATGTTTATATCTAACTATTTTTTTTTTATCACATAACGGAAATGAACGAATGGTAAAAGTTAGATGGACACTCGATTTCTTCCTCCTCGTCTCGTTACCGATTTCCTCCCTTTCGAAATTTTTTCCATCATCATCGTCATCATCATCATCCCCATCATCCCTCTCTTTTTCGCTTTCTCTCTCTCTCTCTCTCTCTCTCTTGTCGTGAAAAGAAACCCTCTGTATGTACGATAGATACTCTTATGTCGAAAGGGAGGAGGGACCTAAGCAACTAACGATCGTTACAATTAGCACCAGTAATCTCTCGCAAACTATTCTCCGTCCACTCGACGTTTTACGCCGCAAAATAGCTGCCATTTTATCACCCTCCGTGACAAAAACGTAAATCGATGCGGGTTTCGTGTTTGACGCACTGCACGTGTAATTGCCCGTGTCCGATTCGACCGCTTGACGTATCGTTAATCGGCTCTGAGTTGGTCCTGGATCGGTTTGTACCGTCACGCTGCCCCGCGTGTTATCGTAATTTATCATCCTACTGTTGTGGTACCAAAAGACGTATTGCGGTGGTGTCGGACTCTGGAGAAACAAGCAAATAGATTCGGCAAATCATTTTTTTTCTCTAAAACATCTTTTTTTATTGCTCTTGGGTTTTGCAAATCTCAGGAATTTACTTTCCAGTGAATGGAAATTCAGTGGATCAAGTTTCAAATAATCGTTTTTGGAAACTTCTTGGAATTGAATTTCAGAGAATTTCCTCTTTTTTGAAGAAATTTTAAGAAACGTCTACTTTTTTGGAAATCGGTTTTTCAGGAAATGGTAATTTGTTGAATCAATTTCCAAGAAACATTCATTTACAAAAATTTTATTGAACCGATTTCCAATAAGTTCTCATTTTTTGGAATTTTGTGGTTTCATTTCTAAAAAATATCAATTTGTAGAAGATTTTTCGAATCGATTTCCAATTAAATTCCAGTTTTTAAATATTTTACCAATTGATTTGCAGATAATTTCAGTAAAATGGGAATTTTATGAATTAGCTTCCAGAACTTCATAGATTTTTCCAGTAAATGGAAATTCAAAGGATCAATTTTCAAATAATGTTGGTCTTTGGAGACTTCTTGAAAGCGAATTTCAGCAAAATTCCTCTTTTTTTTAAAGAAATTTTAAGAAATCCCTACTTTTTTGGAATTGTTTGAAATCGGTTTTTCAGGAAATGGTAATTTGTCGGATCAATTTCCAGCAAATATTCATTTACAAAATTCTTATTGAACCGATTTCCAATGAGTTCTCATTTTTTGGTATTTTGTGGTTTCATTTCTAAAAAATATCAATTTGTAGAAAATTTTTCGAATCAATTTCCAATTAAACTCCATTTTTAAAATATTTTACCAATTATTTCCAAATAATTTCAGTAAAATGGGAATTTTATGAATTAGCTTCCAGAACTTCATCGATTTATTGCCAATAAGTTTCCAACAATTGAAATTTTTTCAGACTGATTTCCAGTAAATGAAAATCTATACGTTCTTTCATGGATTAATTCTTAAGAAATTCCTATTTTTTTTTTGAGAATGTCAGAAATTAATTTCCAACAAATTTCCCAGAACTGGAAACTTCTGGGACTTCATTCTGAAAAATAGTCATCCACGTGAAATTTTATGAATTAATTATCAAGAAAATATCCAAACATGGTCTGGGGTGTTTCCTTAGTCGCGATATTTTAAATCTTAAATTTTTTAGGCGTTATTATTTCTTCTGGTCCATTCCTTCTGTATCCAGGTCGCGGGTTATTTTTCCATGTATCACTTTTCGCTTAAAAAATGTGAGAAAATGATACAAATAATTGCTTTCTCTTGGTATTACAAGATTCGCAATAAATATTATTCAAATAGCTTCGTCTTGGTACTACAAGATTTACTAATAAAAATAATTTCAGTTGATTTGGATGAAATTTCCAATTGAAATCTCGCCCCGGACTACATTCCATCGGGATAGTCTTTCCGATATATTATTCCGATATATTATTCCGGATAGTCTTATTTACTTCATTTGTAAATATTTAAGTCGTTAAGCCAGAAGAAATAATAATACTTAAAAAAATTTATATTTAATATAAATTTATAAAAATTTATATTTAATATAAATTTATAAAAATTTATATTTAATATAAAATATCCGTTTATGACAAATTCGCTCTGATTCGTGACAAAAGGAATACGACATCTTTCGCAACTCCTCATATCGACAAAATTGATGATTACCCTTTCTATGATGCATACGAGACTTATTATAGATCCAACATCCACATGATGCTCTCCACTTCCTAAAATAAACGCTTCCGGTGTGACTATATTTAGATTGACGAAATGCGATATTATTCCGGTACTTCTTGACACCTGAAATGACAGAAATCCAGATTTAAAAGGGTCGAGAAGTTTTGTTCGGAGGTAAAAAGTTAAGATCGAAGAAATACAGAGAGACTTGGACAGAAAAAGCAAGAAATAAGACGAAAGCTTCGAAAAATAAGAAATCTGTTTGAATATTAATGTGCCCTTTATTAACATCTGGAGATTCGATTTCCAAGAGAATCCCAATATTTTATTTATAGTAGGATGCAAATTTTTAATAATGATTAATTTCTTAGCAATTTCTGCTAAAATTATTGTTAAAAGTTCGAAGTCCATGATAGGATTCTTTTGTAATTAAAATTAATAAATTATTTCGTGAAAATTAATTAAACTTTCAATTCCAAGAGGGTTCCAATATTTTATATTTGGATTCGCATTTTTAATCATTTGCAATTACGTAGTAATTGTTATTAAAATAATTATCGAAAATTCGAGTTCCACAGTAGGACCTTCCTGGAATAGATATGATTTATTATTTATCGATAATTATTGAAAAATGGGAATTCCAGGAAAAACCTGTTACAAATTTGAACTTTTGGTAATTACTACTGAAATAATTGAGAAAAAATCGAAATCGGCAACAAGATTTTACTGGAATTTGAATAATGAGTTATTTCCTAATAATAATAATAATAAATTGAAAAAATTGAAATTCGACGAAACTCAAGGGAATCTTACCTGGCACTCGTATGTTCCATTATCTCGTTCCTGAACGTATTTAATTTGAAGTGTCCAATCGTCCGAACCTTCGGGATGTAACACTTGGAATCGTTCGTCGTTCGTGTATGTGAACATGGAACTCGTTAAAACGTGCCAATCGCGTCGGCGTATCCATGAAATCTGAAATTGAGATTTTATCTGAAATTGCGATATAAAAAATAGGTAAAACGTGAAGGCAGAGAGCAAAAGAGAGAGAGAGGGAGAGTTTGTGTGTGAGGGTGTGTATAAAAAAGGGAAATAGATACAATATTTGTTTTTCATTTTTTAATTTGATTTATAGTCTCATAAGGCAATTTTCTAGATTAAAGGGAATTCTTTATTAATTTTCTACTTAAGAAGTTTCAATCGATCGGAATCGACTCGAATTGGACCCAAAAAACGTTGTTTTTCATTTTAAAAAAATACAATTTTCTTATTTATTCTATTATTTTTTTTTAATTATTAGCAATAATCGTCCAATCAATGGTTTTCATAGAAATTGTTAAGAATCTATTAAAATTGCAGCCAAATGGGAATTTTTGGTTCCATAAAAAAAAAATTCCTTATTAATTCGTTGATCTGAAAATTCAAATAACTTTATAGAAATTAATGGAAATCCATTCGAATTCCAATCAACTGACAATTTTTGTGGGTCATAAAAAGAAATCTTTTATGACCGCAAATTTTCAATAATTTTTATAAAAATTAATTGGAGTCAATTTGAATTGTAAAAAAATGGACATTTTTTTTGTTGAGTGCAAAAATTCCTTTGAAATTTTGAGGAATTGATTTTGAATCGAACCAAAAAAGGAAATTTTGGTTCCAAAGGCAAATTCCTTACCAATTTGCTGATTAGAAATAAATCGATTGATTCAATTTTGATCGATCGATTAAAAGTGTCTCTCTATTTATAGAAAAAAGGGATCAGTTTGATCCCTATTGGATCAATCCAAAATTTCTGCAACCAAACTCGTCAATTGACAAGTTTAGTGACAGAAGCTTAGTGACACTACTCGTCGCTCGAATTCAAGGGTTTTGGGAAATTCACGAATTTTGATAAAAACTTTTCAGGCAATTCCCTTCACGCGTGTGGCATCTGGTTTTCTTCCGGCAGGTAAATGCATTTTTCTTATATTCACCTCCGCATCCGAAACGGTGCGTTCTGCCAAATTGCGCACTTTGCAGTGCAAAAAAGCCGTTCCTCCCAATTGCACCGTGACATTCGACACGGTATTGTTATCGTTGGCTTCGTTCACTCTTTGCAACTCGTCGAGGTTACTGTACCATAGAGCCCTCCAGTCCGATGGTATATTGTATGGCACTCTTCGATCTGGAACAAAAGAAAAAAAATACATAACAATCTTTTTATTATCGTAAAATGGTAAAAAAAAAATATGCTTTTTGATTTCGCTTCACCTTTGTCCAGCGAACGTGCCAAGAGGATGGTCGGTAGAATGAGAAAAACCATATACCAAGAGAGCCTGTCCCGCATTCTTGAATCCAAATTTGAAGATTCTTTGAAATCGTACCGATACCTGAAAAAAAAGTAAATTTTCTACCTAAGAAGTTTCGATCAATCGGAATCGACTCGAATTGGACCCAAAAGAAAAATGAATAACTTTTGTTTTTCATTTCTCAAAAATAGAGAATTTTCGTATTTATTCTATTATTTTTTTTTTATTCATTAGCAACAATCGTCCAATCAATGGTTTTCATTGAAATCGATAAGAATCTATTAAAATTGCAGCCAATTGGGAATTTTTGGTTCCATAAAAAAAAATTCCTTATTGATTCTTGGGTCTGAAAATTTAAATAATTTTATAGGAATTGATGGGAATTCATTCGAGTTCTAGTCAACTGACAATTTTTTTTGGGTCATAAAAAGAAATCTTTTATGATCCCAAATTTTCGATAATTGAATTGTAGAAAAATCGGCATTTTTTGGTTGAGTACCAAAATTCCTTTGAGATTTTTCGGAATTGATTTCGAACCAAACCAAAAAAGAAAATAGTGGTTCTAAAGGCAAATGGAACTCGTTCTAAGCGCAAATCGAACAAGGGACTTAAAAAAAAACATAAAAAATGGAATCAATTTTCCAACGAATTATTGAGAAAATTAAATTATCATCGCGGGAAATTAAATTATCATCGTTGGATAAAAATAATTGTACGAAGTGAGTTGATTCGAAGATGATCAATAAATTTTTGTGTTTCCCAATAAAATCCGTATCCCAATAAAAGTAGAATATTGATTCTGCAGCTCAGTAAGAACAAAACATTGATTATAAGCAAACGGTTTGAATAGAATTAAATACCAACCAAAAATGTATGTCTTTTAAGGGGTTACATCTAGTTGGCGACCGAAAAAAAGACGTGTTTTTGTGAATTTTTTGGGGGAAAATGATTGTAAGTTTCGAACTGTTTTTTTTTTTTCATAGTAAAGGGTATATCTTCGACTATGTTTCATAATTTTGTTTATTGACAAAAATTCACAAATGTAGGAGATACAATGCATTTCCCGGACCGTTGTTCAAAAAAAGTCTTCTGCGGTGACCACTGTATCTTCCACCTCACTCGTCTAAAATCAAAAAATCAAATAGATTATGTTTTTGCATCGTATTATCTAGTACCCAATCGAAGGATTTGAGAAAATACTAATTTTTGAAAAAATCGTCGACGATTGAGCGTGAAAGTCCAAATTTTGATGAAAAAATCACTTCATTTTCGTCGACCATTTTTTCGAAAATTAATATTTTCTCAAAACCTTCGATCAAGTACTAGATAATACGATGCAAAAACACAATCTATTTGATTTTTTGATTTTAGACGAGTGAGATGGAAGATACAGTGGTCACCGCAGAAAACCTAGCGGTCCGTATCTCCTACATTTGTGAAGTTTTTTCAATAAACAAAATTATAAAACATAATCGAAGATATACCCTTTACTATGAAAAAAAAAAACAGTTCAAAACCTGCAAACATTTTCTCCAAAAAAAATTCACAAAAACACGCCTTTTTTTCCACCGCCAGCTAGATGTAACCCTTTAATAAAATATAATTTAAATGAAATACTAACAGAAAAGTTTTCGTTCTATGTCAGTAACGTGCGTCGTAACTGTATCACTTTCCGAAACATATTATTGGAAGAATGTTGCCACATGGAAGCTCGTATGATCTTTTCTCATGTATTTTAAACGTTATCATCTTTTACAAGGATTTTTTCGAAGAATATTAGTGGTATGAGCTCTAGCGTGGAATTTTTATGTACAGCAAAAATCTTATATGGGAGTATGCTCCAAAGTCCTCTGATGCTTGGCGAATGGTGACAGTATAGGCAGATATGGACGTATAAGGAAATAATCTGTTGAAATTGCATTCAGTGCATTCGAAAAACCTATATTATAACAATCAAAACGGAAATTCTTATATTATACTCGCTGCCAAAAGTAATGACATTTTTGACAATTATTGGTGCCAAAAGAAATTGGTGTATTATTTTTAAACCATTCTGTGGAGATTTTAGGGGACCTCTATTTTTGATTCCCAATTTTTGGGGATCCGATTCGTGAAGATCTCGGATCCTTGTCTTTCATTTTACGGAACACTTTGCTCCGTAAAATCTTTCAATGGATATATGCACAGAAGACTTCTGCTTCAAAGAAAGACGATTTCCTTAACCCATTCGAGACAGCGATTTTTTTCGAACACGGCCCCAAAGAGCGAAATTTTTTTTTTCCTGGACCGGTTGCACACCTGGTGCGCAACCGATCTTATAGTCTCGAAAATCAATTGCACGCGCGGCGGGCAATCGGTCTCGAAGGGGTTAAGTAACTGTCAACCGATTTCTCATTATGGGTAAAAAAAGAGGATTCCCACGCAACTTGTATTGTATTTACTTTCTTTGATTGTTCGTATTGAAAAATGTAATTCCAACCAAAAATTTTGGTGTTTCTTTAATTTGAGACAAACATAGTGATTCGGTTGCAAATCAATAGATTCGTTCAAATAGTGTTATTTAAACAAATGAGGAATTGTGAGAAATAATTTAATCCAAATTCCTATTTCGTGTAATTTAGTTGGAAGAATCGAAATTCGAAGAATTATTGGGTGGTTGGGAAAGTAATTTCGTTTTTTTCTGTGAAATCTGTTGGGAAAAAACGATATTACTTTCCGAACGACCCAATACTATTGCAACTCCCGATTGGTAAACAAAAATTGAAAACTCTGATATTCTACCGAAAATCCTTGCTTTTATATTTTTTGCAGCAAAATTGGTTAATATTCTATTTGGCCCGAATTCTAAATTGGATCAAAATATCACTTGGTCCCAATTTCAAATTGGATCAAAATTTTATTTGATCCAAATTACAAATCGAAGCAAAATTCTACTTGTTTCAAATTCCATTTCTTCTAAATTTGAAATTGGATGAAAATTTTATTTCTTCTAAATTCCATTTGCTCCAAATTCTAAATCGAATCAACATTCTATTTGGTCGAAATTCCAAATTGAACCAGAATTACATTTCTTTTAAACTCCAGACTGGATCGGAACTCCATTTCAACTGAATTCCAAATTGAATCTAAATTCTATTTGGCTCAAATTCAGAATCGAGCCAAAATCCCATTTCTTCTAAATATGAAATTGGGTAAAAATTCCAATTTTTTTTTCAATTTCAAATTGGATCAAGATTCCATTTGGTCCAAGTTCCAAGTTGAATTAAAATTCCATTTGGTCCAAGTTCCAAGTTGAATTAAAATTCCATTTGCTCCAAATTCCAAATCGAATCAAAATTCCATTCGGTCTAAATTCCAAATTGAACCAGAATTCCATTTCTTTTAAATTCCAGACTGGATCAGAACTCCACTTCATCTGAATTCCCAATTGAATCTAAATTCTATTTGATCCAAATTTCGAATTGAACCAAAATCCCAATTCTTCTAAATTTGAAATTGGGTAAAAATTCTATTTTTGTTTTCAATTTCAAACTAGACCAAATTTTCATTTGGTCCAAGTTCCAAGTCGAATCAAAATTCTATCTGGCCCAAATTCCAAATTGGACCTTCAATTTCATTTGCTCCGAATTCCATTCTCTAAAAATTTCAAGTTCGACAAAAATTCCCTTTCTCCCAAATTCCATTTCTTCCAATAATAAAGAAAAAAAAGTGGAATTATTTTCATTTTGGAATTGAATATCAGCTTTCTTCCGGGCCGATAAATAATTCCGAGGACGTCATAAACCACTTTAAGAACCTCCAAGACACCGGCACTAAACAAACCCCTTCGTTATAACCTTATGCTCTGTTAGCTCTTTCCCACTGTCTCCTCTTTTTGTCTTTTCTTTCATTTTCTTCTCCTCTCTCTCTCTCTTTTTTCCTTTTTTCTTTGCCAGCAGCAATTTTATAAACCCTTATTTCCCCACGGGTGCTTTCCGCTCGGTGCACTCGAATAACTGCAATACCCCCGGACTGTATTTTCCTCTTGTTCCTTCCCCGAGAACTGCGTCGTGATCTTTGGATCTGCAGCTGCACCACTTGCATCTCTCGTTCAAAAAAAAAAAAGAAAAGAATAACTAACGATTAACTCACTCTCTCTTTTTCCGGAAAACTTCTGGGTCTGGAATTTCGGTTTCTACTGCAACTGCAATTTTTTGTCTGGAGCCTCGGAATTCACTCGTTCCCGAGTCTCTGCATAATCCCTGCGTCCTAGGGATTCCGATCCACGATCCACTGGAACTCGCGACTGGATAAGACGAAGTGGAAAAATTCTCCGGGGGATTCGCTCGATTAGAGATCGCTGCTGGCTGGAGATGATCCGGATTCCGGATTCTCGCGGGTCACCATCGGCACGGATTCGTCGCTCGAAGACGTCACTGGAAAGCAGACGAGCGAGATTTTCAACAATTATGGAATCGCCGTAGGAGAAAGGCAGAAGAAATGGGGAACAAAGGAGAAGAAGAAAAAAAAACGCACTTTCACAAGCACAGCCACAGCCACAGCCCCGAGTCGCGAACGCGAAAGCTCTTTCTTCGGGGGATGAAACCGAGAGTCACTCACTCGGCAGACTTTGGGCACTTTCCTCGAGAAAGACAAAGACTCGGGGGCAAATCATGCGAATCCTCGCTGAAGATCAACGACACTTTTCGGCAATTTCTCGTTTCCTCCCACGTCTTACGGTTCCTCTCATGGGTTCCTTCGCCTTATTTTTCCCTATTTTCCTTGTGTTTCTCTCCGTTCCTTTTTTTTTTGGTCCTTTTCGTTCCTTCCAAGACTCGCGTACCCTCGTAGGGCTTATGCACAGGCGCGAAAGCGCTTCTAAAATTTCCAAGGGTACGAAAGGTGGGTTATCGCGAGGGGAGTCAAAAGAGGTAAACCCGTAGGTAGGAACTGACCGGAGAAAACGAACGACGAACGAACGAAGGGAGGAAAGGAGGGTTGGAGGGTTGATAAGGGGTTGTATCACAGAGAGGGAGCTTTCCGAGAGAAATACGCACGTATATATTTTCCAGGGGGTGTTTTGAGGGCGTTGGCGCAAGCGTTATACCTCCACCGCACCATGCATTGATCCTACGAATGAATCCATCCATCCATCCGTTGGTTCCTTCCTTCCTTCCTTCCTTCCTTCTTCCCTTCTTTCGTTCATTCGCTCGTTCCTTCGCTCCTGCACAACCTTCCGCACTCCTATGGGGAACAGAAACGAAATTCATTTCTACCAGGGATAAGGGAGAAACAGGATCCCGAGGATCTCCAGGCGGGATCCTTCGGGAGCTTGCGGGTGTCGGGGAATTCGAGATTTTTTTTTAATTTACATTCGCAACTCGAAGGGCTTCGAGGATTCGCGAATTCACCAGGATGTCGGTAAAGGATATTCAATGGGACGATGGGAGTACATAAGAGTAAGGGGAATCCTGAAATTCGAGGGTACGTGGAAAAAAAGGGATGATCCTGGAAACCGTGGATGCATGGAAAAAGAATTGGAGGATCCTGGAGTTCGTGCATGCATGGAAAAAAGGGGAAAGTCCTGGATTTCGTGGATTTAAAAAATCTGGAGATTCTCCAAGAACTCGAAGGTGTTGAGGAATTACACGGAGAGGAGAAAATCTGTAATCCGTGGATGCATGGAAAGAAGGGAGATTATCCTGGAAACCGTGGATGCATGGAAAAAGAATTGGAGGGTCCTGGAGTTCGTGCATGCATGGAAAAAAGCGGAAGGTCCTGGATTTCGTGGATTTAAAAAATTTGGAGATTCTCCAAAAATTCGAAGGTGTTAAGGAATTACACGGAGAGGAGAAAATCTGTAATCCGTGGATGCATGGAAAGAAAGGAGATGATCCTGGAAACCGTGGATGCATGGAAAAAGAATTGGAGGGTCCTGGAGTTCGTGCATGCATGGAAAAAAGGGGAAGGTCCTGGATTTCGTGGATTTAAAAAATCTGGAGATTCTCCAAGAACTCGAAGGTGTTGAGGAATTACCCGGAGAGGAGAAAATTTGTAATCCGTGGATGCATGGAAAGAAAGGAGATGATCCTGGAAACCGTGGATGCATGGAAAAAGAATTGGAGGGTCCTGGAGTTCGTGGATGTATGGAAAAGAGGGCGATGGTCCTGGAAACCACAGATGCATAGAAAAAATTGGCAGGTCCTGGAATTCGTGGATGCGTGGAAAAGAAGGGAAAGGTCCTGGATTTCCTGGATGGAAAAAAGGGATGATCCTCGAAGCCGTGGAAGCATGGAAAAAGAATTGTAGGGTCCTGGAATTCGGGGATGCATGGAAAAAAGGGAAAGGTCCTGGATTTCGTGGATTTAAAAATTTGGAGATTCTCCAAGAACTCGAAGGTGTTGAGAAATTACACGGAGAGGAGGAAATCGGTAATCCGTGGATGCATGGAAAGAAAGGAGATGATCCTGGAAACCGTGGATGCATGGAAAAAGAATTGGAGGGTCCTGGAGTTCGTGGATGTATGGAAAAGAGGGCGATGGTCCTGGAAACCACAGATGCATAGAAAAAATTGGCAGGTCCTGGAATTCGTGGATGCGTGGAAAAGAAGGGAAAGGTCCTGGATTTCCTGGATGGATGGAAAAAAAGGGGAAGGTCCTGGATTTCGTGGATTTAAAAAATCTGGAAATTCTCCAAAAACTCGAAGGTGTTAAGGAATTACATGGAGAAGAAAAAATCTGTAATCCGTGGATGCATGGAGAAAATTGGAAGGTCCTCGAAACCACGGATGCATAGAAAAAATTGGAAGGTCCTGGAATTCGTGGATGCATGGAAAAAAGGGAAAGGTCCTGGATTTCGTGCATTTAAAAAATTTGGAGGTTCTCCAAAAACTCGAAGGTGTTAAGGAATTACATGGAGAGGAGAAAAGCCGTAACCCGTGGATGCATAGGAAAAAAAAGCATGTTTCTGAAATTCGTGGATCTCAAGGATTTTGAAAACCCTCTGGGAAATGTACAGCATCTAAGACGAAGAATTCAAGAAAACTGCATAGGAAAGTTAACCATCCACTGAAACTGAGGAGAACGGGTAGGATTCGCATCGGAAAAAATGCGAAAAAAAGTGTAATCCAAGTGAACTTTAAAATGCAGTTGCATTTCGATCTATTGTACCCTCCAAATGCAGGTACCCTTTGTGTTGGTAACTCATCTCCTAAATGCGGATAAGAACGCGTCCAAATAAATGCAAATGCATTTGAGAATTTTTTGGAAAGCCAAAGATTTCAGGTTCCGACCGATTCCTAGTTCTGCATTCTTGGATACAAATGCATTTAAGGATGCAGTTCGGCTTAGATACACTTTGGGTCTAAAATTTTTTTTTAATCAGACGAAATACGTGAAACGCGTCCAAATAAATGCAAATGCATTTGAGAATTTTTCGGAAAGCCAAAGATTTCAGGTTCCGACCGATTCCTAGTTCTGCATTCTTGGATACAAATGCATTTAAGGATGCAGTTTGACTTAGATACACTTTGGGTCTGAAATTTTTTTTTGTAATCAGACGAAATAGGTGAAACTCGTGGTTCCTTTATTCATCAGCGAGATGGTGATGCAAAATCCAGCTCGTATGTGCATCCACAGCTGCACCTGGAACTGCAATTTCGCGTCACCGGTTCTCGCATCGATAATTCACGCGCTCCGGGTGATAAGTTCCAGCGGCACGGAGGAGGAGAAGGATGATCAGTGCAGTTACGAGATGAGTCGGAGGAATCCCTTAGGTGCATTAAGGGCGAGCGAGCAAATCCTTGGACGACTTTACTTGCGGCTGCTTTACTTGCGAGAAACAAAGACACACGAGGCAACCGTCCATTGAGTTTCGGCAAACATCACCCATACTCATACATGTTACCTTATGCATCGCATTTGCAACTTTATCACTAACGCTCGAACTTCGGTGCCATGGGATCAATGTTGACTCGACTATTAGCGGCTCTACCCACTGCCCTCTGCCCTTTATTCTTTTTTATTCCTTCTTCCTACCTTTGACAAATAGACAAATTGTATACGCTCTAATTTCTAAATTGGAAAAAATTTCCATTTCGTTCTAGTACCGAATTGGATAAAAATTCCACTTGGTCCAAATCCCATTGGATCCAGATTCCAAATTCGAACAAGGTTCCATTTGGTTCCAATTCCAAATTGGACCAATATTTCATTTGATCGAAAATCCGAGTTGAATCGAAATGCTATTTCTTCCAAATTCAAAAATGTGTAAAAATTCTGTTTTTTCTGAATTTTGAATTGGATCGAAAAAAATTCCAAATTATATCGAAGCTCCATTTTTCGTAAACTTCAAATTGGATAAAAATTCAATTTGGTCCAAATTCCAAATTACACCAAAACTCCATTTTTTTCCAAATTTCAAATTCAAAATTCCATTTAGTCCGAATTCCAAATTGTATCAAAGCTCCATTTTTCCTAAAATTCAAATTGGATGAAAATTCCATTTGGTTCAAATTTCGAATTCAAAATTCCATTTGGTCCAAGTTCTAAATTGGACCCAAAATTCCATCTCGTCCGAACTCATAAAAAGTTTAATCGCTCTTTCTAGATCTGAAACTGAAAATAATCCTGCTAAAAATTTGATGAGTTATCACTGGAAGAAAAAAAAAAGAAGACCACTTTGGCTTAGTTTTCACTCGAATTCCACTTTCTTTCTCTTAATGGCATCCGCAGACTCCTACAAATATCTATTATCTACATACATATATATTTAATCACTTATTTATTTTTAAATTTCTAGATCTCGCCCTCGTCAATTATATAATAATCCCCAGACGTACGAAAATTTCTTTCACCTTGTTCTTAGACATTAAAAATACAGGACGCAGCGTCTGGGTTCTTCTAAGTACATAAAACCTTCTATCAGCTGACTGAAATTTTATCCCCTTTTAAAGAAAGAAAAAAATCGTTGGAGAGATTCTCTCTCTCTCGGGGATCGAAGATAACGAACCATTCCAGAATAAGAAAACGAAGAAAATAGGAAATGGTCACTTCAAAGTTCTTAAAATTCATTAACAATTATCGTCATCATCACCATCGTCATCGTCATCGTCATCGTCATTGTCGTTGTCTTTATCGATCGCAGGACTTTTGTACAAGAAAAGAAAATAAAAACCCGTATTTTCACAAAAACAGCATCAGCATCGGGAAAAACGCGATGAGCGAATAATACTTCGGGAAGTCTCTCATCTCAGGTCGACGTAGTATCGCGATCCGGCTGGATACGGTCTCGGTTCGCCTTCATCAGCCTCGTCCTGCCGATATTTTCGGCTTCTGCCACGGTGTCCGGTAATTTCATCCCCAGTGTTTCCGGGAAGGATACCAGCGATAACACGCCCGCCAAGAGTCCCATGGATCCAAAGAGTATCAGAGGCAAGGATTCCATGATGTTCGCCTGGAACGTGAATATTTTAATTATTGATATAAAGTAACGTTAGTTTTGGAGAAATGTCTATTATCAGCAGCAATAACAACAATAATCACAACAACAACAACAACAACAACAACAACAACAACAACAACAACAACAACAACAACAACAACAACAACAATAATAATAATAATAATAATAATAATAATAATAATAATATTGTTATTCTTATTACTATCAATATTATATTATTATAATAATAAAAATAAGGGTAGTTTTGAAGAAATATCTAACAACAACAACAACAACTATAATAATAATAATAATAATAATAATAACAACAACAATAGCAGTAATAGTAGTAGTAGTATTAGTAGTAGTAACAGAGATTTGGGGTAAGGTATGAAAGCCTACTGTTGCTGCTGTTGTTGCTGTTGCTGCTGTTGCTGCTGCTGTTACTCGCAACCTCGTTGAGGGAAAATCATCGATTTCCATTAATACTTCAGTACCATAGAGTCAAAATCCACCGTAATTGGAGAATCTGAACCCCCGAATCCTCCATAAATGAAACGAGGCGATGAAATTAAATAATTCATTAATGAAAATGTAGGTGTGAAAATAGGTGTTTCTACCTCGTTTAGAGAATTAATTACCAGGGAAGTAATAATTGCGGGAATTCATCGGATATCCGATTTCAAAGTTTGAAATTTCTACCAATTACTATACGAATTCCGGTTTCTTAAAAAATATCCATCAGGAGTTATGAATTTTCCAAGAAATCGAGAATTCTTGAAAATTCACTTCAGGCTAAAATTTTGGAATTTCAGTTTGGAAATTGATATATTACTGGCGAGACAAAAATTCGAAGTCTTCATTAAGAAAAGTACAATATTTCAATTACAATTGTAAAATTTTTTAATAAATTACTGGAAGAAAGGAAACTGATAAAAAATAATAACACATTCAATTGATAAAATCTGAAAAATCCTCCATTAACGGCGGAATTTTCGCTTCTCAAGGGATACATTGCATGGGAATTAATTACCAGCTACAATCGCGGTACCAATACGACCAAAAAAAGGTACCCATATAAATTTCTATCCCCTCTCGATTTTTACCCCTATTAGTATTCCATTACCAGGAGGTGCAAGTCGGTATTTTAATTTCGCTCCCATTGAAATTCTAACCAATTGATTCCCATAAAGTGGATTCTCACCCATGAGAGCCGAAAATCCTCCCCGATCCGAGGATGCTTCTATCGGATATAATCTGAAACCATCCCCCGATTTAATCAGCACCCGATTCTCCCATCCCTCGATTCAGATAGGAACCAATGCTATAGCGCGTCCCTATCGATTTCCATCAATTTCAATAGGCGCTAATGGGACGTTCCGATTATGACGAGTTGACCCCCGGAAGGAATTATCTCCCGACTTGGAGAAAGGGGTGGGAAAGGGGTGCGATGTACTCACGAGAAGAGGAGTCTGCGGTGCTAAAATGGAGCCGATTCGACCGGTCATACTGCAGATTCCCAGCAAAGAGTGTCGCAGATTCGTGGGGAACATCTCCGCGGTGTAGACGTAGACCGCGGCGAAAGCCATGGTGATGCAGCATTTGCCACTCATGTAGAGAATCAGAGGGGCGTATGTCCAGGTATCTGAAATCCAAGAAGAAGAAAATAATTCCGACCGAACGACAAAATTTTACGAATCCGTAAATTTTCCATTGATTGATTCAGTGATCGACCAATTCGTGGGAAAGTCGATCAGTCCTTAGGACTGGTAGACCGATAATAATTGACTAATAACTGATGATTGACGGGCTAACCGATGATTGACTAATTAATTGGATTTCTACCGGATATCAATTTTCAAAATAGATTTTAATTTTTAGAATTTTCAGAATTTTTGGTGGCAGTCGAAGGATTGTTGGTGCGTCGGAAAATTAATAACTTTGGATAGGAATCTTTTGAAATCCTGGAATTTAGAAAATCATAAGGAGACATTTCAAGATTTCAAACGAGATATTGTAGAATTTTCGAAGAAATTTTCTTTTTAAATAATTAATTTCCAAAGTAGATTCTTCAAATTTTTGTTAAAAGCGAAAACTCTTCCGAAAATTTGGGGTTATTGGAAAAATTCTGAACTTCTCATCGGAATCTTTTAAAAAATTGAAATTTATATGATATTAAATAGAGGCACCAAGTTTCAGAATGAGGTATCGTGCAAGTTCCTAGGATTTTTTCTTCCCAAGTAATTTATTATCAAATCAGAATTCCATAATTTTTAACTTAATGCGAAAACGGGGAAATCGTCACATTTTTATAAAATTCCTAAGCTTTGTGGGATTTTCTTGAAAAGTTGAAATTAAAAATTATATTAAGTAAAAAATTGCAAGATTTTGTATTGAATATCCTCGAAGTTTCTAAAACTTGTTCGTGGCGAGTTATTAATTTTCAAAGTAAAATTCCAAAATTTTCATTTTAAAGTGAAAATTTAAGACTTCGACTTCTTCTTGAATTTCTTTTAACATTAAATTCAGAAATAAACCATTTTCAAATTTCCAATTCATTCAAACGAGCGTGATACTATTTTTCAAATCCGAAGAGTAAAAAATTTCAGAGCAAAAATAAAAGAATCGTCAATACTAATTAATTCTGCCTCACGTACCGGCTGGGACGAATTGGATGGCCAAGCAAAAAGCTCCGCTAAGCAGGAATGAGCCGCAAAGGGTGGGTTTCCGACCCACCCTGTCCGTCAGGAACCACGTGAAGAAATAAGCGGGAATCTCGACGATGGCCACCAGGATGAAATTCGTGTATTTGTCGCCTGCAAAAGCCACAGAATTCAGGGACAGACCGTAATAGACGAAGGTGTTCGTCAGCCAGCAGAAGGAGCACGCCAGGAGTCGGGTCAGGATCACAGGGCTGTTGAGTACTTGTGTCACCGGAGATTTCCTCCGGGATTGGGATTCTTCGGTTCCCTCTCCATCCCCTTTCGTGCCGTCATTCTGAAAAATTTAGTATTTGGAGTAGAAATAACAGAAATATTAATTTCCTGGAAAAATTGTAATTATTTGTAGGATTCTTATAAAAAAAATTAAATTAAAATATTGTTAATTAGAGATTCCAAGACTTGAAATAAGTTTCTTCAATTTTTCCTTCTGAAGTTATCAATTTTCAAAATAGAATTCCAAATTTTTCCATTTATCGTGGAAATGGAAAAGTTGTTAGTTCTTTGACAAATTTAAAACATTTCGCGCGGTTCTTATACAAAATTGAAATTAAAATATTGTTAAAATGAAGATTCCTAGATTTTAAATGAAACATTGTCGACGTTCCTATCATTCTTTCTTCCCGAGTTATTAATTTTCTAAGTGAAATTTCAAAATTTTCATTTCAAAAGAAATTCGATGAATCTTTCATTTCTTCACAGAAAAAATCCTAACTTCTCGTTATAATTTTCGAAAAAATTGAAATTAAATTATTATTAAAATGGAGATCCCTAGATTTTAAATGAAACATTGTCGACGTTCCTATCATTCTTTCTTCCCGAGTTATTAATTTTCTAAGTGAAATTTCAAAATTTGCATTTCAAAACAAATACGATGAATCTTTCATTTCTTCACAGAAAAAATCCTAACTTCTCGTTATAATTTTCGAAAAAATTGAAATTAAAATATTATTAAAATGGAGATCCCTAGATTTTAAATGAAACATTGTCGAAGTTCCTATCATTCTTTCTTCCCGAGTTATTAATTTTCTAAGTGAAATTTCAAAATTTTCATTTCAAAACAAATTCGATGAATCTTTGATTTCTTCACAGAAAAAATCCTAACTTCTCGTTATAACTTTCGAAAAAATTGAAATTAAAATATTGTTAAAATGGAGATCCCTAGATTTTAAATGAAACATTGTCGACGTTCCTATCATCCTTTCTTCCCGACTTATTAATTTTCTAAGTGAAATTTCAACATTTTCATTTCAAAACAAATACGATGAATCTTTCATTTCTTCACAGAAAAAATCCTAACTTCTCGTTATAACTTTCGAAAAAATTGAAATTAAAATATTGTTAAAATGGAGATCCCTAGATTTTAAATGAAACATTGTCGAAGTTCCTATCATTCTTTCTTTCCGAGTTATTAATTTTCTAAGTGAAATTTCAAAATTTTCATTTCAAAACAAATTCGATGAATCTTTCATCTCTCCAAAGAAAAAATCATAACTTCTCTTAATAATTTTCAAAAAAATTGAAATTTACAAGATATGCAGTGGAAATTCCAAACTTTCAAATGAAGCATCGCGCAATTTTCAACAATCAAGGCTTTCTCGGTAATTAATTTCCGTAATTAAATGGAGCCCGGAAGTACAATTTTTCTTTATATATTTCTAGAGTCAGTAAATAAATAAATAAATAAACAGATAGGGGTGCAAAATACTGTTTTTTTTTGCCGCTTCTATCTGGAACCTGTCCAGAAAAAAGGCAATTTAAATATATATCCATTCTTTCAGAACTCGATACCTTCTCCGGCTGGGCGATGTTGAGGTTCTTGAAGATGGAAAGAGCTTCCTTGGAAATTTCCATGCCGTTCATGTGTGCCATTTTATGGAAGATCTTTTCGACCTGCTTGTGCTTCCCGTTGGCCAACAACCACCTGAAAGGAAGGAAAAAATATATATTTTCATTCTTTGAAACAAATTGGAAAAATAAAATTGGGTTTCGGTTACATTTGATTTTCAAGGGAACAGTTTTTCTTGCTGTTATTGTCATTGTTCTTGCCGTTACTGGCGAATAAACATGTAGACGTATAGTGAAATTGGGTTTTGATATATAATCACGCCAGGTTTGATATAATTAATAGACAACCCACATGTGCTACGCATTCATTTATACGCAAACAATTGAGATCAATTGCAAGCAAGCAACCCCTTGGTGTACGTTTATACACATACATACAGAAATATATACAAACTCGTGTGTGTATGTGTGAGTGATAAATTTTCGTTGATGAACGACGCGCAGAAGGGTCTAAGAGAGCATGTGAATTTCTTATGGTCGTTATATGGGAAATTGCCATTGACAAGGAATACGAATATAAAGAGGATTTGTGAGATTTTTCAGAAAATTGAAAAATCTTTTGGTTATTAATTTTTTTTTCAGAAAAAAAGGAGTGTAGGAATTTCCACAATGTCTCATTTCAAACCTTGGAAATTCTTCTGAAGATTTCCAGGAAAAGTTATGAATTTTTAAGGAAACAAGGAGTTCTCAGTTTTTCAATAAAAATGAAAATTTTGGATTTATTTTTTCAGAATTAATTTCACAAGAAGGAATAATTATAGAAAATTTCACGATATCTCATTTTAAGACTTGGACATTCTTCTAAATAGGTTGTAAATTTCGAATTTTAAAAAAAAACTCCAGGAAAAATTGTAAATGGTTCGAAAATCCAAGGATTCTTTTACCCCATTTGAAAATAAACATTTTAGTTTCCTGTTTTGAAAATCATTAATTTGGGAAGGACAAATCTCAGAGATTGCTGCTTTCTCGCATTTCAAAGCTTGGAGTTTTTACCGAAAATCTTGTAAATTGCAAATTTTCAATAAATCCCAAGGGAAGTTATGAATTTTTTATAAAACTGAAAACTTAAAAATTCCCAAAAAATTAATTTTTTCTGTTCCCTAAATTTTAGACAAAAATGATTAATTTGGCAAGAAAAAATTTCAGAGATTTCTGCTTTATCCGACTTCAAATCTTGGGAATTCTACCTAAAACCTTGTAAATTACAAATTGTCAAAAGAAAAAAATTCCAGGGGAAGTTGAATGAACTTTTTATGAAACTGAAAACTTAAAAACTCCCAAAAAATTAATTTTCTCTATTCCCTAAATTTTAGACAAAAATGATTAATTTGGCAAGAAAAAATTTCTGAGATTTCTGCTTTATCCGACTCCAAATCTTGGGGATTCTACCTAAAACCTTGTAAATTACAAATTATAAAAAAAAATTCCAAGGGAAGTTGAATGAACTTTTTATGAAACTGAAAACTTAAAAACTCCCAAAAAATGAATTTTCTCTATTCCCTAAATTTTAGACAAAAATGATTAATTTGGCAAGAAAAAATTTCTGAGATTTCTGCTTTGTCTGACTCCAAATCTTGGGAATTGTAACTAAAACCTTGTAAATTACAAATTATTAAAAAAAAAAACTTCCAGGGAAAACTTCCAGTTGAATTTTGATACGAAAATATTTAAAGTTGAAAGAATGAACTTTTTATGAAACTGAAAATTTCTAAACTCCTAAATATTCATTTTCTCTGTTCTCTAATTTTAAGCCAAGGCAAGACCTGAGTTCAAAATTTATACGAACCTCACGGACTCGGGCACCAAAAGGGGCATGAAAATAGCCAGCAATCCTGGAGCATAGACCATCCTCAAAAGGGAACGCCATGATTTCAACCACATAGCCGCCAAACCCAGTAGAATTTCTCCAACAGCGAACATACAACACGTTATCGTCCCGGCCA
The DNA here is from genome assembly GCA_949825005.1 of Gasteruption jaculator. NCBI lineage: Eukaryota > Metazoa > Arthropoda > Insecta > Hymenoptera > Gasteruptiidae > Gasteruption > Gasteruption jaculator. Next base: position 9,208,498 of record OX463762.1, read on the forward strand.
GGACCCTTTTTTTGACCCCGACCATCTCCATGGCTGAAAAAATAAAAATAAAATAGAATTAACAAAAAAAGGAATCCGATACGAAAAAACCATATTTCATTTCTTTTTTAATCGGATTAAAATTTTGGAAATCCGTCAATCGGTGAAGAATCCACCCGAAATCCAATAGAAAATTAACGGGAATCTTTTATTTTCGATGCTTCGATAGGAAATTCAGTTTCCAGGAATCGATTGAATTATTATTTCAACGGAAAGTAAATATTAGAGTGGAATTTTCCCACGGGTTTTGTTTTTTTCTTTATTTTCATCGCTTTATATGGCAATTTCGGCATTCGGTATGGATTTTCCTGATAGGATTGAGCTGTCAGATATCAAAAAAGATTATCAAGTACTGACCTAATATGAAACCCGCGCTGTAAATTCCGGCTCCGATAGTGGCATCGAGGAATTCAAACGTTACAAACATCGGATAGTTTACTGCGAATGAATGCACCAGACCGCTAAGACCGCATAAAGACGTGGACAGAGTTAAATACGTTCTTCTCCCGTACCTGGAAGACAAAAAAAAGGAAAATGAAAAGAAATTCCTGGCATTTAATCGCTCTCTATTTTACGCCGTCTTTTTTCCCCGCAATTTGGAAATCAAGGGAAGGAGGAGGAGGTTCGCGCTTATGGGAGTTAATGAGACTTTTCGCTGGCCTTGGAATAAAAAATTACCCAAAGGGGAAACTTGGTGCTGGATGTTTCTGGAGATGGATATGGAAATTTTGGAAATGGAAATCCGACGCAACAATTGATAATGCGAGACAGTGAACTGGTAAGAATTTTTTTGGAAGTCTCATAGAAATTTGAAGAAGTGAAGTGTGAAAAAAAGGGAAACGAATTGCATCTGAAAAAGAATAAACATATTTTTGGAAATTATAGAAAGGTTTTGGAAATTGAAATAATATAAGATAATTTATTTTATGGGATTGACAAAGAATAAACTTATTCCAAATAAATTTATTCTTTGGAATGAAATTCATAATCGAGTTGATAAAAGATTTCAATTAATTGAAATTCGTTGAAATTCATTATTTTTTAAATTATTTTCCAATTTGAATTATTAGTGAATTGATAAAAATTATTTTGTATTTTTTTGTAATTTAATTTTGGTGGATATTAATTTATTAAATTCTTTCACATTTACAATTAGTTAATGAAATTATTAGTCGATAAATATTTTCGTTTCTATGAATTTAATTAAAAAATGTTATGAATTTTTTTATTTATTATTTAATAAAAAAATTTTATGAATTTTTTAATTAAATGACTTTAACGAGTATATCTTGGAAAGCTCCATAAAAATATTAAGACTGGGAGTATGAGGGAAAGAAAATAATTCTGTGTTATAAAAAATGGAAACGTTTTTGGAAATTGAAATTAGATAATTAAATTAATTCTACAATTAGTGAGAACACTTTTGTAAGTCCCATAGAAATGTTGGGTTTGAAATTGTGGGGAAAATAAAATAAATTCTATGCGATAAAAAATGAAAATATCTTAGGAACTTTTAGGAAAATTTTGGGATTTGCTATCTCATTGAAAATTAGTAGTGAATCATTTAATACGAAATTATTAATTTATGCAGAAACGAAATTTGTACTTGTTTCCGCATTTACCACTAAATACCCACCGATCGGATATATATCCGGCAAAAATCAAGCCAAGAAACTGCCCGACGTTATTCATAGTTCCAACCAACGTTAGTTTCCATCTGTTTTCTTCACACACGATATCCCACTAATAATTGAAAAATAAAAAAATTATTAGCTCGTGAAAAACACAAATCTTCATTTGACAGTTGAACAGTCAAATTGCAGAAAAACGAAAACAATGATTGAAATTCTCAAATTTGAACAAAAAAAAATTCGTAATATGTACTGGAAGACTCAGAATTTTCCAATCTTTGCTCGGAAAATGGAATTTTAAAATCCAACTTTCAGGATTGAAAAATTATAAAATTGCACAGAAAATTCACAATTTTTCAGATTTGTTCAAAAATTCTTTTTTTTTCCTAAATCCTGCTGATTTTCAACATATTTGCAGTGGAAGAGTCACTGATTTTTCAGAAAATGAGCAACCAAAATTTTCGTCCATTAATTAACTATTAACAGGCCGACTACTAATTAACTGTTAATTAATTAGCGACAACAGCGGCAGCTGTTAATCCCTTTACCTCATTCTGAATGGTGCTTTCGTTCGGATCGTAGACCCATTCATCACATGCTTTCGTTTCATTTGTAAATGACGCATCCGTGCAATTATCACTTTTCGCATTTTCATCCACCGAATAACGGCTACAGGTTTCCAAAACCTTATTGGAAAACGGCGCGGATTTCACCACCCACGGGGAATTTATATCGGCGTCCAGCAGATCCTCGCATTCCGGTACCAAGCACCTGCAAATTTATGCGATCATTAAATCGAATGCCGCTGTCTTCCTTCGGATGCAGCGACTGAATTAATTATTTAATTGATTAATTAATCGACCAGCAAATTATTCTATACTTGAAACTAAATCCACTCTTCTATTTTAAATTTTAGTCTGATCGTAAGGGTTGATCAATTAATTGTTATTAATCAATTCAATTGATCGCTATTTTAATTAATCATCGATCAAGTATTAATTATTGATGAATTAATTCCTCAAAAATTGATTAAATATATTATGATTATTTTAAATGATTAAAATTAATTAATATACGTTTCATTGAATTAACCAATTATGCGACAAAATTAATTTTACGCGATTGAAAATTAATAATAATTGATGATAAACTAATAATGTCCTAATAAATTATTAATTAAGCAATCGATCAGTTCATTACATTTAAATTAATTTCAAGATTTGGTCTTTGATTTAATAAAAAAATTCATGGAATTTTTAATAAATTCATGGAAACGAAAATATTTATCGGCTAACAATTTAATTAACTAATTGTAAATGTGAAAGAATTTAATAAATTAATATCCACCAAAATTAAATTACAAAAAAATACTAAATAATTTTTATTAACCCATTAATAATTTCAATTTGAAATGAATTAAAAGAATAATTAAATTCAATGAATTTCAATTAATCGAAATCTTTTATCAACTCGATTAAAAAATTTCATTCCAAAGAATAAAATTTGGAATAAATTTATACAGGTTCCAGCAAATTCCATTTAAGTATTTAATTACTAATTAATTGATTAGCTTTAATCATGAATTTAATAAAAAAATTCATAAAATTTTTAATAAATTCATGGAGACGAAAATATTTATCGGCTAATAATTTAATTAACTAATTGTAAATGTGAAAGAATTTAATAAATTAATATCCACCAAAATTAAATTACAAAAAAATACTAAATAATTTGTATTAACCCATTAATAATTTCAATTTGAAATTAATTAAAAGAATAATTAAATTCAATGAATTTCAATTAATCGAAATCTTTTATCAACTCGATTAAAAAATTTCATTCCAAAGAATAAAATTTGGTATAAATTTATACAGGTTCCAGCAAATTCCATTTAAGTATTTAATTACTAATTAATTGATTAGCTTTAATCATGAATTTAATAAAAAAATTCATAAAATTTTTAATAAATTCATGGAGACGAAAATATTTATCGGCTAACAATTTAATTAACTAATTGTAAATGTGAAAGAATTTAATAAATTAATATCCACCAAAATTAAATTACAAAAAAATACTAAATAATTTTTATTAACCCATTAATAATTTCAATTTGAAATGAATTAAAAGAATAATTAAATTCAATGAATTTCAATTAATCGAAATCTTTTATCAACTCGATTAAAAAATTTCATTCCAAAGAATAAAATTTGGAATAAATTTATACAGGTTCCAGCAAATTCCATTTAAGTATTTAATTACTAATTAATTGATTAGCTTTAATCATGAATTTAATAAAAAAATTCATAAAATTTTTAATAAATTCATGGAGACGAAAATATTTATCGGCTAATAATTTAATTAACTAATTGTAAATGTGAAAGAATTTAATAAATTAATATCCACCAAAATTAAATTACAAAAAAATACTAAATAATTTTTATTAACCCATTAATAATTTCAATTTGAAATGAATTAAAAGAATAATTAAATTCAATGAATTTCAATTAATCGAAATCTTTTATCAACTCGATTACAAATTTCATCCCAAAGAATAAATTTATTTAGAATAAATTTATACAGATTCCAGCCAATTCCATTTAAGTATTTAATTACTAATTAATTGATTAGTTTTAATTTATTCTCTTCGCGAATAACACCTTTGTTGAAAAGGTGAAGTATCGACGACTAATCGATTAATCAATTAAATCCAGTACCTGTGTTTCACTTCGCCCGAAGTGAAGACGTAGGAGAGAGTGAATCCTGCCGACAGGATCAAGGGGATGCTGAGGATGGTGTAAATGGAGATCTGGTAGATCCCGAATCGGTCAATTTCTCGCATACCGATTTCCTGTCCTTGGAAAGAAACGACGAATTCATTACTCATGGAAATGGCATTACTCGCCGATGATTGATGAATTTCAATTAATTTTCTTTTTTTTTTTTTGTCAACCAACCTTCCGCTTCTTCTGCGACACCGTTGGACTTCAAGGATGCCACGGATAGATTTTCTCGCAGGGTGCCGCGATCCTGCGATCGGGACGTTGCTTTTGCTCCATTCTCTGCCGATTCACTGCAAAATTGGAAAACGAATTACCCCTTTTCTCGAATTTCAACACTCGGAGGACATTCGACAAAAAAAAGAAAGGAAATGACACACGAGTCTATGTGTGTCAGTGTGTCACGCGTCTCTGCCCACTATTTCTCCTCTCTTATCAGTATTCTCTCAGCATCGGGGAGAATCATGATTCTCTCTCGCTTATACCGGTTACAATTAATTCCTTACACGAAAAATTCATAAATTATTTTCATATCCTTGGTAATAAACAGCCATTCTCGAAATTGTCATTGATAAGACAAGATGTTTATCCTTGACATTATTTATATTATTGTTGGCTGTGTTATTAGCCTCCTTATTATCGTCATCAGAATTAATAATGAAACTGGTACTTGTACTATTATAATAGCATTAGTGATAATAACATTTTTTTTTTAGAATATTTTTATTGCAGCTGCGATTACCATTAATTTCTTTCATTATTCGTGTGATTGTTGTTACCGTCAGCGGTATTTTCCTTAATATTGTTATTAACATTCCTACCATGAATGCCGTTATTTTTATTTTATACTTCCAATTTTAAATAATTAGAAATATTAATTACAAATATCAGTACTCTTTTTTTTTTTTATCAATATCGTTATTGCTACTATTGCTGCTATTAATTTCTATTATTATTTCTCCAATTGCTAGTACCGTCAGCAATTTTTTCTTGCTTATTGAAATCCAAATTTGTACTATTGACACTGTCGTTCTCATTTCGATTGATATCAACGTTCTTTTTGTTGTTACTATCGACTTTGTTATTGTTACAATTAATATCGATACTGCTAACATTTTACTACACCTAGTATTACATTTCTACCGCGAATATTGTTATTCTCATTTTGATTCTTTCGTTTGGCGCCGGTATAAATCTATATGTACGACACCAACGTGGTGCCATCGGCGCTTGCCCGATAGTTTTCGCATGGCATCAACGTTGTGCCACCGGACCGCATAGCGTTAAGGGGGGAATTTCTTTTTTTTTCAAAAAAATTGATTTTTCAATCACCAACTTTTCGTATTTTTCAAGGTGTTAAGAATATATATGCCAAATTTTAAATCGAAATCCCTAAAAGTGAAAAAGATATAAGCGATTTTATATCGTACTCTTAACTTTAAACTCGTTTTTTCTCAAAACAGCTTTTTTTCAACTGGCGTGCACGATTTCTAAAAAACTATTGAACCGATTGCCTTGAAATTTGGACAGCGTGCTCAGTCAACACGCTTCTTTGGTTTGACCAACCGAAAAATTAATACGTTGATTATTTTTTGTTTATAACAAAAAGATCGATCGATTTTTTTGGATCAATCGACAATTTGAGTTCAAAGCATCACCGGATCCTCAAATATTTTTTGTTTTTTTTTTTCGCTTCGACAAACGATAGCTACGTGTGTCTAAAAGAAGATGTTCTTGGATTTTTGTTGTAGGATTAATGAGAAACCTACAATCATGCACGCCATCGGATATGCACCATCGCGGATCTCGGGGTGTGGGATGCGTATTTTTGGAGGAAATCGATTGATTTTTTTTTTATGGAATGCATAACCAATTGATAGATTTATTAATTCGTTATGCATTCCATAAAAAAAAAAATCAATCGATGTAAAATTTCCTCCTCGTCCGTTGTATAGTTTTTTCACCAAAAAATTAGTAAAAAGCGGAAAATTTAGCGAAAAAAAAGACATTCTCCCCCTTAATATTATTTGCTGCTATTGTATCAATATTGTTATTGACGCAATTGCTCTTGGTATTACAAATATTATGAATTATTGTTATCCTTATTATTAACACTAGTGATAATTATAAAAGTGGTACTAGCACTTGAAAAATGTATAAAATTTATTATTATTAATAGTAATAAATTTTTCTCCCTCCACGCGACTGGAGATGAGAGAAAGGGTCCGAGGGAATAACGTTAACCAGTATTTCAAGTAAACAAGTGACCATACCACTATCTTATATTAAGGAAAAAACTAGTTTGCATACGACTCCCTGGCATATCGTTGTATAATATGAGTTTTTGCTGCACAAAGATTCGCTTGAAAGCATCTTGTTTTTACAGAAATCACGCTTATAAATAAATAATTAAAAAAGAACAAGAGAAGAGGAAGAAATACCAATAGAATCGTACGACTCCAATCTTTTCCTTATTTGTTATAATTAGTATCCCGAAATAACCGATGGTGCGTAAACTACGCACTTTTCCCAGAGTTTTCAACTTAAAGAGGCTTCTCTCTAAAAATTCTTAACTTCGGATAGGAATTTTCACGAAATTCGAAAATTACGTAGCAGACAGTTGAAATTCCAGATTTCAAAAAAAGAATGAGATAGAAATGCCCAAAATTTTCGGTTTCCAGGGAGATTGGGAACTCGCTTTTGAGCGTAATTGTTATTAATTATTTTGAAAATTTCGAAGTTCTGCAAACAATTTTGGGAACGTTCGAAATTTACGTGATAAAAAGTAGAGATTCGAAGCTTCAAAATACGCTATCGTGGAAGTCTTTGGGATTTTTCTTCCCCGAGATATTAAGGGGTTACATCTAGTTGGCGGCCGAAAGAAACGCGTGTTTTTGTGAATTTTTTTTTTGAGGGAAAATGATTGCAGGTTTCGAATTTTTTTTTTCATAGTAAAGGGTATATCTTCGACTATGTTTCATAATTTTTTTATTGAAAAAAATTTACAAATGTAGGAGATACAATGCATTTCCCGGACCGCTAGGTTTTCTGCGGTGACCACTGTATCTACCGCCTCACTCGTCTAAAATAAAAAAATCAAATAGATTATGTTTTTGCATCGTATTATCTAGTCCTTGATCGAAGGTTTTGAGAAAATATTAATTTTTGAAAAAAGTGCTCGACGAAAATGTAGTGATTTTTTCATCAAAATTTGGACTTTCACGTTCAATCGTCGACCATTTTTTCAAAAATTAATATTTTCTCAAATCCTTCGATTAAGGACTAGATAATACGCTGCAAAAACATAATCTATTTGATTTTTTGATTTTAAACGAGTGAGGTGGAAGATACAGTGGTCACCGCAGAAGACCTTTTTTTGAACAGCGGTCCGGGAAATGCATTGTATCTCCTACATTTGTGAATTTTTTTCAATAAAAAAATTATGAAACACAGTCGAAGATGTACCCTTTACTATGAAAAAAATAACAGTTCGAAACCTGCAATCATTTTTCCATAAAAAAATTCACAAAAACACGCCTTTTTTTTCGGCCGCCAACTAAATGTAACCCCTTAATTGTCAAATTATATGTATACATTTTCTAGATTTTGCGGTTTTTCGCAATTCGTGTAAAAAAAATGTTCTTTTCTCACACTTTCAAAATCCCAAACTTTAGGGAAAAAAAATGTAATTCCCAGATTGACGAGTTTCCAAACGAATATCGACAATCAAATATTACACCCAAACCTGTTTTTGTGCGGTCCTTTTTTACGCGTTTTTCTGTCGTGCGATGTTTTTTCTCGATATTCACAAACCGCACGAAAAAAAATATCGCACAAAAAAAATCGCAGAAAAATAAAATGGCACCAAAAAAAATCGAACAAAAGAAAAACGCATAAAAAAAGATCACACAAAAACAGGTTTGAGTGTAATTTCTAAATTGCAGAATATTTGCCAAACAAAAAAATTATTCTGCTTTCGCCGGAGTTCGGAAATTTCGTTTGTTTGCGAAAATTCTGGAAAAAATAAAAAAGTACAAGTAAACCAAATGTTCCATCCACTCCGTTCATTCATGATCTAAATTTCCTGGCAGATGTTTGTCCAGTTATTAGCATTATTAGCGTTAATTATCCGCAGTCGGCTGTCTCCGAATACAACGATATCTCGTTCAAAAAATTACCGTATTATCAGTAGAGTATATACCTACATGCATACACGCATACAAATACAAATGTATATAGTACATGCAAATGTATATATATATATATATTATTTTTACATGCGCTGGTAATTATTTTTTTACTTTCGTGTTATGACACGGATATGACCATGAAGGAGACTCGATCTAACTCGAGATCGCATCAAACGAACCGCGAATCAATTAAAAGATCATTAGTAGTACGCCAAGACGACAAATGCGTTCAATTGACTAGCGAGTGCAGCTGGGGTTAATTGATGAGTTAAAAGAGCGTTTCCCCCGACACACATATGCATGTGTATATAAACAATATAAATAGGGATGGATTTGCATGTTTTCTCATTTTCCAATTTACAACCTCTGCGTTTTGCTGTAAAACAATAGATTTAAAAAAAAGTAAATTAGATCTAGATTTCAACTACGTTAGCGCAATTAGAAAAAATAAAATTCATTCAACAGGCAACAACAATGCGTCAAGTATCCGATCGATTTGTCCAAGACATTCTGTCGTTGGTTCAGTGACAAAATTAAATGAAACAATTGTCACATGTTTGTGGCAGCCCGTGACAATTTTGTTCTTGGACCAATAATATTTTTTTTCTGTGTAAAAGTCTAACAAAAAATTTATGTCAACTAAGTTGAAAATTTGTATATTTTTGGAAACAATTTCGAGAATGTTGAAAATTTAGAGAATACAAAGTAGAGATAGGACAAAAAAAAAGAAAAATTTGCATGTTTTCTCATTTTCCAATTTAGACTCTCTACTTTTCACTATAAAATGGTAAGTCTCGAAAAAAATTCATTTTATAATTTTCCATTGAAATTTTTCGAACTAAATAAAAATTTTTGCAGCAACTTCAGATAAGAATTAATATCATGCCAAGCAGAACTATTGCGAATATTACTGGAAACTCCATAGAAATTTGGAGACTCGACATTCTCTAAGGAAAGTTTAAATTATAAAATGAAATTAAAGTAATGAAATAATTAATAAATAAGATGAATAGATAAATTAAAAAAAATGAGATAATGAAATGATAATTAAAAAAAGAATAAGCAAAAATACTTTTGGGAATGCCATAAAAATTTTGAGAATTGAAATTTGATTAAAAAAAAAAAGAAGTCGAATGAAAAATCGCTACCGATTGATTTTCGAACAGAAGAAAATGTGGGATCCAAATTCTCTGATGGATGTGCTATCGAAATTACGTAAGAGACGTGACGTCGAGTAACCACGAGAGATTTGAATTATTTTTCAATCGGATTAATGTAATGTAACCGAAACATCGACAGACACCCCGGCTGCTGACTATCAAAATTTTTCGAGATAAGAGAGCAACTTGCCACAACTGTAGTAGATAATAACCTAGTTAATTTTATAATATGAAAATTTAAATATTCGGAAATTTCATATTGACATTTTATACGACATTTATCATTTTTAGAAATTTCAGCTTTATCTCATTTAAAAATTTGGAGTTTCTACTTTTCCATATACAATTTTCAACCTATCAAAAAGACTCGTTCCCAGTTATATGAATTGCCAAAACAAACTAATTATATTTGTGAAAATCAAAAAATCTCCAAGATTCCAATTTCAAAATGAATCTTTTTCTTTGAACCAGAATATCGTAAAACATTGTCACTTTATCTCATTCGAAAACTGTGGATCTCAATTTTGCACTGCCGATTTTTCAAATTCCGATTAAATTCATAACCAATTTTACCAATTTTCAAATCAACTAATCACTTTCGTATATCAACTTCAGATGCGAATTTCAAGAATCACTTAAAAAATTTTATCCTCAAAATCAAAGAAATTGTAGAAATTTTTACGTTGTCCCTTTTGAAAGTTCGGAGTTTCGTTTTTGCACCAACGAATGTTCAAGTTCACAAAAAACTCATTCCTAGCGTTATCAATTTCCAAAGAATGTAATAACTTTTTTTTCTTAATATTTCAGAAGAAAAAAATAGTCCTTCGAAATTCCACTTTTTAAATTAATTCCTCGCGATCGAAAAATCATAAAAACTTCCACTTTCTCTCATTCGAAAGCTCCGTGTGTCACCGGACCATTGTAAAATTTTCAAAATCTCAAAAAATGTATTCCCAAAGTTATCAATTTCCAAAGAAACCAACAACTATTTTTATCAACTTCCAAAGAAAACCAAAAAAACGTCCTTCAAATTTCCACTTTTTAAATTAATTCCTCGCGACCGAAAAATCATAAAAACTTCCACTTTCTCTCATTCGAAAGCTCCGTGTGTCACCGGACCATTGTAAAATTTTCAAAATCTCAAAAAATGTATTCCCAAAGTTATCAATTTCCAAAGAAACCAACAACTATTTTTATCAACTTCCAAAGAAAACCAAAAAAACGTCCTTCAAATTTCCACTTTTTAAATTAATTCCTCGCGACCGAAAAATCATAAAAACTTCCACTTTCTCTCATTCGAAAGCTCCGTGTGTCACCGGACCATTGTAAAATTTTCAAAATCTCAAAAAATGTATTCCCAAAGTTATCAATTTCCAAAGAAACCAACAACTATTTTTATCAACTTCCAAACAAAACGAAAAAAACGTCCTTCAAATTTCCACTTTTTAAATTAATTCCTCGCGATCGAAAAATCATAAAAACTTCCACTTTCTCTCATTCGAAAGCTCCGTGTGTCACCGGACCATTGTAAAATTTTCAAAATCTCAAAAAATGTATTCCCAAAGTTATCAATTTCCAAAGAAACCAACAACTATTTTTATCAACTTCCAAACAAAACCAAAAAAACGTCCTTCAAATTTCCACTTTTTAAATTAATTCCTCGCGATCGAAAAATCATAAAAACTTCCACTTTATCTTATTCAAATTATTATTTTTACTTTTTAGCCCCTGGTATCCAGAAATCTGGGTAATTCCTGCTTGGAATGATCCGACTACTTTTCCTCGACTTGTCAAAAATGAAAAAAAAAAGAAAAGAAAAGAAAAAAAAAATCTTATCGTGGCTCAAAAATCGAAATAAATCGTGTACAAATTCGCCCCCGTGCCTGACCCGTAAATCTTTTGTAAAATAAATCCTACCGGGACGCGAAAACCGTCGTGGTATTGGTTCTCGAAGAAATCAGCGGTAACTCCGAAACCGTCATTCTCCCGACAAATAAAGATCGAGTGAATCGCCACGGCTATATATGAGTCCGGAGTGTGACTGCAATTGCTAACAAAGGGATACATAATCATATACGTAGAAAGCAGCCAGTGAACTTACATACGCATAAATTTCTCACATAAGTGGACGTCACGCACATAAAGCTACGCATGATTGTGCTATCAGATACATATTCAAGAAGAGTCTAGCGAGAGAGCGCACTTCAATCACACATTACTGCTGTACGATTTCAAGTGTTTACGATAAGACCGAGATTATCATCGCTAAGTTTATTGACACGAAACAGAGCATCTAACACAGATTTCAATGCTTTTATCTCCACGTCCTGGATTCGTAGATTGCTTGTGATCCAAATCTTTACTTTTTTTTCTTTCCATTCCCTACTTCCAAAGAGTGTATCGGTATTTTTGGCCTAGAAGCGCGAGGAATATTCAAGGTGTAGTGGAAAATTCGAACGCCATCTTCAACGTTTCGAGTTAAAATCCCAGGACTCTGGTTCCGAAAAAAAAAAGAGTTGTGATGAGGTTTTCAGGATTTTTTCATACAGCAAGTGAATGGGTCACCTCAAAAACGTTGTAAGATACAAATTGCAAATTGTTCAAAGACCTCCGGAAATGAAAAAAATTACCTGATGGATTTTTTAAAAAATCCATTATTTTTTTTTTTAAATTGTTTAAAAAAATCTATCAGGTTATGTTTTTTCATTTTCAGGGATTCTTGAAGAATTTGCAATTTCTACCTTACAACGTTTTTGAGGTGACCCATTGAATTAATTTTTAGAATCTAAAAATCGTGATTCCGAAAGTGAAGTTATTAAAATTGTCGACTACTTTGGAAATTTTTAACTCTAGAAAGGAATCTTTTTAAAGTTTTTAATTTTTTACGATTGAAAGTAGAAACTTGGAGCTTTAAAATAAGATAAAGTGGAAGTTTCTCGGATTTTCGGATCCCGAGAAATTAATTTTCGAAGCGGTATCTGAAAACTTACGTTAGAAAATCACTAGTAGCTTTGTAGAATCCTAATATTGGAAAAAAGTCCTGATATGGAAAATTAGAATTTTTGAATTTATACGATTGAAAGTAGAAACTTGGAGCTTTAAAATAAGATAAAGTGGAAGTTTCTAGGATTTTCGGATCCCGAGAAATAAATTTTAGAAGCGGAATCTGAAAACTTACGTTAGAAAATCACCAGTAGCTTTGCAAAATCCTAATATCGTAAAAAAAATCCTAATTTGGAAAATTAGAATTTTGGAATTTATACGATTGAAAGTAGAAACTTGGAGCTTTAAAATAAGATAAAATGGAAGTTTCTCGGATTTTCGGATCCCGAGAAATAAATTTTCGAAGCGGAATCTGAAAACTTACGTTAGAAAATGTTAGCGGTGGCTTTGGAAAATCCTAATATTGGAAAAAAATCCTAATTTGTAAAATTGGAATTTGTACACCCAAAAGTATATGGATCGATCCTCGAAACGAGCTATCGCGAAAGTCTCTACGATTTTCCGTCTCCCAGATATGAATTTTCAAGTAAGCAGGTAGCTCGAAGTTTCCAGGGTAAAATTCGATGGTTTGTAATGAGTCATTGATTTTCTTTTGCATTATTTGTCAAAAATTGTTTTCAAGGCAACGATTCCGAAGCAGCCTCGGTCTTGCACAGACTGGAATCAACATTTAAGAACTTTTTGACGTTGGCGCGTTAAAAAATAAATCAAATACTACGAGGAAATGGGATTCTCCGCACTTTTCGTTTCCATTGTCGAACACTAAGTCTGTTGTATCGAGAACAGAAGACTCATCGCTGCGCGTTAACTGGATTTCCATTGAATTGATCCATTAATTCATGTCTTTGTTTTGTAGCTAAAAGCTGCCGAGGAAAACAATTTTTTATTCTTTCTTCTGATTTATCGAATTCATTCTTACCTCGAATTCATCCTGGAACGAAGAAACCTGAACGCAAATACGAATCCCGAGGAACCGTCGCCTTGTCCTGGAAAAAGGAAGGAAGGAGAGGGAAGAGATCCAACTTCTTTCTAAATCATCATTCGCTCGCTCTCTTTCGTGGATCTTTAAAAGTACCATGAATCGGTCCTACAAAGTACAGCAGAAATGAAAATGATTAGCAAGTAATTAATTAGTTTCGAAACTTTACAATCAATTTATAATGTAATGCGAAATTCATTTTTGTAGGAAAATTAATTCCGTTTCGAAGAAATCAGGCAAAAGAGAATTAATGCCTTTTGGAAATTAATTTACAGCAAAATCAAAGTAGTTCCTAATGAAATTACAAGCAAATTAGATCTAAAGGTAAATTATTTTCCAACAAAAATAATAAAACTTAAAATTCTATTGTAACAAATTTAATCCCAATTTATAATTAATTTATAATAAATTTAAGTGAATTATTATCGAGCTAAAATAATAAAACTTGAAATTCTATTACAAAGAATTTAATCCCAATTTATAATTAATTTAAAATAAAATTGTTGAGAATTTTAAACAAATTATTTATAGGAGAATTGAATTTGCAATGACTTTACAGACAAATTAAATCACAATACAATTAATCCAAAGGAAAATTGTTTTCCAGGAAAATTGATCCAACTGCAAATTCCGTTATAGAGAAATTAATTCCACTTTGAAAAGATTAATCGGATTCTTGATAATAATTTACAGAAAAATTAAATCCATTTCATTCCAATTTCCATGAAAATTAATGCGATTCGCTATTGAATAACAGGAAAAAGTAAATCCAATCGGCAACTCATTTGTGGCAAAATTAATTCGGATTCCAGTCAAACCGGAATGAATGAAACATTTGAGGATGAATTTATAGGGAAATCAATTTCATTTTTAATGGAAACACTACTGATACGATCTAGATTTGATTGTTAACGAGATCGGGTGTTAATTAACCACCAATCGTTAGTGAATAACTTCCAAAAAAAGATATTTCAAAAAGAAGGCTAATTAAATTACAAAAGAAATTCGATCGAAAATTATCGGGTGTTAATTAACCACCAATCGTTAGTAAATAACTTCCAAAAAAAGATATTTCAAAAAGAAGGCTAATTAAATTACAAAAGAAATTCGAACGAAAATTATCGGGTGTTAATTAACCACCAATCGTTAGTAAATAACTTCCAAAAAAAGATATTTCAAAAAGAAGGCTAATTAAATTACAACAAAAATTCGAACGAAAATTCCACTTGTTAATTTGAATATAATTGGAGAAAAATGAATTCCAATCAATTCCAATTTCCATAAAAATTAACACCAAATGCTGATTCCGAAATGCTATTAAATAACAAGAAAAAAAACGAAATTTATTGACAATGAGTTTACAGGAAAATCAATTCCATTTCCAATAAAGGCAAAATTGATACGATCTGGAATTGATTGTCAGCCAGATCATATGTAAATTTACCATGAATCATGAGCAAGTATTTAGAAAACAGAAGACTGATTGAATTACCACCAAAAACATTCGAAAACAAAAATTCCCTTTTTTTTCTTCCTTTTCTTTCTGATAACGAATTTGGAGGTTCAAACGGTTCAATTGCAAAACGGAATTGTCGCTATTGGTTTAATTGCTCTACACGAAAACTATCAAAATACATTTTCATTGATAAAGACTGGCAACGAGTGGGACGAGTTGTTTTTGGCTGCATATCTTTGGTGAACCGAGCAAACGGATAAACAAGTTTCTATCTCACCGTTTACTCAGCGCACTTTCGGGAGTGATTTATCACAGTTGAATGTATGCACTTTGTGACAAAGCTCTTTCTTTCTCTCTTTCTTTCCGTCTTTCCTCCCGCTGTCTTTTTATCTTTGTTATTTTTGAAATAAAATTTTAATTTTTTTTCTTCACTCGAGTCGAATCGCACTTTTCCAAGGAGGAGGCCAGTCCTCCTCCGTTACACGAAGGTATTTATAACAGACAACTGGTTCTTTCTTTGACGGAACGCCTGGTCAGTCGAAGACTTTTCTCAATGTTGGAAATGAAACTTTGAGGAATAAGTGGCAAGTGGCTAAAGAAAAGAGAGAAAGAGGAGGGGCCAGAGAAACTCAAGTAGGGATACATGTGGCCACCGAGAAGTATTTATTATGCATTCTATTGAAAATAAGGGGGCAAGAGGAAATTCTGGGAAGTAAAAGGAAAGATGCAACTGCATCCCAGGGACAGAGCGGCGGATAGTGCATCTCGCGAAGACTCCGCTCCAGGAAAAATGGGAGTTCCCTGCAGGAATCTCCTCCTTGCACCCGGGTGCATGGAGATGAAAAATGTGCAGGAGAAACCAGCGTTTTTTGCCCATCGATGAAAATGAAATTGATTTGACACAAAGTGAATCATTTCAATTTCGATGACTATTGATTTTGCAATTGAATCTAGAATAGTTTTCTCTGGCTTTGGAGAAATTAAATACTTTCCTTGAAAGAAATTGGAAAAGACTGTGTTTCTATTTGAATAGAGAAAAAAGGAACTCTATTTTATCTTTTGATTAAATATTAAAATTCTAATAATGAAACTCTATTTTTCCTCTTTTTAAACATTTTTGGTGAGGATAAAAAATTGATTTTCTGTTCAAAATGAGGAAAGAATAGAAAGTCAGTTCCATCTGTTGATTAAACGTTAATAACTTTAAGAATAAAATCCCATTTTAAAAATTTTACTTTTGTGCAAAAATATAAAAAATCTATTAAGAATGGAAAAATATAGATTTTATTTTTTAAATATTTTTGCGATAGATAAAAAATTGATTTTCGATTCAAAATGAGGAAAGAATAGAAAATCTGTTCCATCTGTTGATTAAACGTTAATAACTTTAAGAATAAAACCCCATTTTTTTAAATTTTACCTTTGTGCAAAAATAAAAAAAATCTATTGAGAATGGAAAAATATAGATTTTATTTTTTAAATATTTTTGCGATAGATAAAAAATTGATTTTCGATTCAAAATGAGGAAAGAATAGAAAATCTGTTCCATCTGTTGATTAAACGTTAATAACTTTAAGAATAAAATTCCATTTTTAAAATTTTACTTTTGTGCAAAAATATAAAAAATCTATTAAGAATGGAAAAATATAGATTTTATTTTTTAAATATTTTTGCGATAGATAAAAAATTGATTTTCGATTCAAAATGAGGAAAGAATAGAAAGTCTATTCTATCTGTTGATTAAAGGTTAATAACTTTAAGAATAAAATCCTATTTTTGAAATCCTAGTTTTGAGAAAAGAACAGGAAATCTTAAACAGACAGAAAATAGAAGATTTTATTTTTCAAATATTTTGTGATAAAAAAATCGAGTTTCATTTCTTAATAGGAAACAAATGGAATCTCTATTTTTATCGATTAAAAAAATGAGAAAAATTGGAAAAAAAAATTAGAAAATAATTATTACTATTAATTTAATATAAATTAACTTTGAAATCATTTGATTTTACCATAAATTCGACACGAAAAGGAAACATTGTTCTGCAAATCACTTGCGCAGCGTTTCAATTTTACTGCGAATTACCATGAAGCTAATTTAATTATGCCGAAAATAATCGAATTAATTTGTATGAAACCCATGAAAGCTCAGTTGGAAAATTCTAACAATTTGCTGTTAATTTATCGGAAAATGAAAAGCGCTTAGAGTTTATCAATATTAACACTACTCCGATTTCTGGAATTGTTGGAAGGACGACTTCTCCTCGATTTACTCCTGGTAGAAAAGAATAATAGTATTTTTTGGACTTCACCAAAAATTATTTTTGAGATTTGATTTCGATCGATATGAGAAAAATTCTTAAATCTGTTCAACGCGAGAAGAAATTCAAATTAGTAGATTAAAATCCGATACCGGTAACGTAAGATGTTACATAATTGGACCTTTCTCTCGACGTAATTGAGTCTCGCGATTAGATAATATATGAAATCATCGTTAATCGCGAGAATTACGAGGACCAAAATCTCTAAAGAAATTTTTCAAGGAATTTCAATATTTGAATGTGAAACGAAAAGTATTTCCAGAAAGGTGCCGATATTTTCCAAGAAATTGAGAAATTCCGATAAGATCTATCAATAATTACTATTGATTCAAGATAACATCGGACTAATTGCGAGAAATCGACTGGATTTCTAGCAGCGAGACTGAAGATTAAATACTCCGGGTATCAAAGTGTCGCCTCAAAAGTGTGACATTTAAAAAACTAGAATAAAAGCAACAATAACAAAAGATAAATTTTCCTCTCCGTGGAAAAATTAACTTTCCATTGCAAAGAGATCAGTTCCCTAGAAATCTGACGTTAAAATCGGAAATTTCGCGAATTTGAAATAGATTCTAATTTTTATAAACGAGTGTCTGGAATAATTATAAATTTTTTGAAGGAATTCCTGAAATCACGTGATTTCCATAAACTCGAGGAATGTTTAAAAATCGCACTAAAATTATTTAGAGAAATTAGATATTTCTTGAAAAAACCGAATGAAATTCCAGAGCTGATCGGAAATTTTTGAATGAATTTGAAAAAAAAAATAAGATCCAAGTCTTATGAATGAATTCCCAAAACTTGTACAAATATTTTGAAGAAATTCCCGAATCTTCGCAACTTATGTAACCATTGGAAGTTTACAGATTTTGGTTGATCCTCTGCTAATTGGAGGCTCTCGCATGTGTGTCAATGCCATTCCATTTTTAGCATATAATTTGAAAACAGAAAAAGAAGAGAAAAATGTTCATTATTCCATTCGACCAGAAAATGATTCGAATTTATGCAATTCTAAGACTTAGGGGTCAAGGTATTCCTAGGCGATATTCTCATTCCGGTGTTTAACGAAATCCTTTCGTGAGAATTCCAATTAGTTACTATTCTCTACCACTCCGGGAATGAAAGTAGAAAAAATTAATAAAAAAAAAAAATATTCTCTGAGTGATACTCGCGTTCAATTTGCATCCGGGTCAACCAACTTGCATTCGTCTTGGGTCACAATATCATCCTTCAACATCAACTTCATCCTCGCACTTCAATTTCTCTGTCTCTCTTTTCTCGCTTTCAAGCACTTTGTCTTACCCAGGATCTAGAAACACAGAAACGGGTAATTACTATTTCGCGAATTAGCACGAAAACGTATCGCTGGTAACGATACGCCACGAGAATTTCGTTAAATAAGTGACGACTCGACTACCGATTGCCAAGAGAAAAACGAGAGGTCACTTGAATATTTACCAGTTTATCTTCTTTATTGATAATAATTCATCCGACCATTCATCCTTCCATTCATCTTTAATTCCTTCTTTCTTTTATACACATTTTTCCGTCCCCTTCGAATATAGACACGTGCTTTGGAATATCTATTAACGTATTGGCATAAATATATATATATTTATATATATTTATATATATCTATATATATATTCTAATTTTGCATTCAGCATTTGAATCAACGTAGAGAGAAAATAAAACAATTCAAAAAAGAAAAGGATTAATTAAAATATCCCCGTAAGATTCCCCTTTCTCAGCTGCTCGGTGAGAAAGACGAATTTCGTTACATAACAAACTAATAATAACAATTATAGAAGAAATCGGTTCGTTATCACAAAGTTATTCTAGGAAATCATTCATTCTTCGTATGAAATATTACGTTCTTCTTCGTTTCTCTCTCTCCCTCTCTCTCTCTCTTTCTCTCTCTTTACGTACTCATTTCTCTTTTCCTTTCCTTTGCGACGTTATCAGTGTCGATTCCAAATTTCAATTTAGTGTTTCCATCGAGGAGATGCTATTTTATTTTCACTTATATACATCTACCGGAGAAGGTAATTTCCCAATCGTCAGAGTTTGTCTTTCATTACATTTTTTTTAGAAATTTACATTTTTTTTATTTCTAAAAAAAAACTGTTTTTCTGTATCGTCGACGAAATTCAACAGTTCCGAACTTCCCTCTATGGCACACGTTTCCAAATAAGTAAGGACCAATTTCCCGACACGATTGGGCAACTACGTTTCCTCGCGATTCAATTTTCTTCTCTTCTCTCTTTTTTCGTATTTCGAAAGAGAATTCGGGGTAAGAGATAGCCGCGATGATTGGAGAGATACCTTATGTACAAATAGAAAATAATACAGTTGAAGACCGTTAATGTTTATAACAGTAGTATAAAGACTAGGACGTGTCGTGTATACGTGTATATTATGCTTTCAAGGGCAGGCGATATTCACATTCTGATTACGAATTTGACCAAAGCAAGAAAATGACTTTTCCCCCTCGAACATTGTCTTTTATGGAATTTTAATATTATAATTTGGATTGTCAATTTTTTTATAGAACTATATAAAGTCGTAGATTTAATTTCTTTCAAAAAAAAATCGAGATTCAAAGATTTCGGAGAGAAAAATAAAACAGAAAAAATTCAGACAAAATATTAATTTACAATAAAAATTTCACTGATGAATTATGAGGTTTGCATGGAAATAAATGCTGAAATAAAATCGTCTATTTTTATTGTAAAAAATGAAAAAGCCGAATCTGTGTTGATTACTTCGACTCAAATAATATTGATTACCAAATCGGAATTATTACAATTTTTGTTCTCGAGAATCTGGGTTTCGACTTCGAATTGAATTCTTGAAGTTCTTCATTACAGTAAAATCTGCCTTATCGCCTTCCCTTAAAAGAGAACAATGTCAAGAGAAATTCTAACTAGTCAATACACTGTAATTTGGACACAGCATGTGTTCGTTTGCGTGTGAGATATACATAGAAAAAATATATGTACTATATATAATATATAACTGTATGTATATCTATATACTGTTTTCATTATACAATAGCGTTTTGGTAATTTACTTTTTTCGTGAAAGAAACCATAAAACTTCCTTAAACGCAAACATTTACAAGATATTGTATATACCTATCATCCTTCTTCCCACTTTTCCCTCTTCTTTCATTCATTCTTCTCATTTTCTTTTTATTTCTCGCATTATAGTTTCTTTACAATTATTTATACGATTTAAAATCTTTCCCATCTTCGTCACCTTCGACTAAGTTACAAAAAGTTGAAATTCGATCGGATTCTTTTGGAAAGAAATATATTAAAAATAAAAATAAGAGAACAGAGTCGGAGAAATCGATGCTTTTAGATCGACGGTCAAGCAAAAGTTACCTTCAAAAGTCCCCATTTTTTTTCTAAGTAATCTTTCGAGTTAAATTACTCTTGGAAATAAAAAAAAGAAATTGTGTTCGTTAAATTTAAACGGAGGGTCACAGCATCGCGTGTCTTCTTCCTTTTATTTTCGCTACCATATTCGCAATCTTCAAAGCAGGTCCTAATTTCAATCCCATGTATTTCATCATCATGTCGTAGTTCAGCAGCAGCAACGCTTTTCCATCGATTTCCTGTGTG
Organism: Gasteruption jaculator; assembly: GCA_949825005.1. Taxonomy (NCBI): domain Eukaryota; kingdom Metazoa; phylum Arthropoda; class Insecta; order Hymenoptera; family Gasteruptiidae; genus Gasteruption; species Gasteruption jaculator. Next base: position 9,229,679 of record OX463762.1, read on the forward strand.
ATGGAAAATAAAAGAAAATAAAGAAAAGGGGGATAATTTTCATTGTACTTTTATAAAAAAATTATTTCTATTTATTTATTTTTTTTAATATAATTTTCTAGTTAATTTATTTCCAAATGTTTTATGAATGATATACAAACGTTCTTCCACATTCGGAAATCCAGCTAAATTTATTTTTCATTCTATATTTTCAATTAATTAAAATTCAAGTAATAAAAATCATTCTCCCCATTGATGGAAGGAAATTTTAAACACAGAAGTTCTAAAATAGTAATTTTGGCATATTTGAAATGCTGATAAAAGTAACATTTTTCAGTACGAAATACAATCGATTGGAATCTAAATCGAGAAAATGGGTTCAATAAAATATCCGAACTCACGTGTTTCCGAAAAAGATCGGCGTAAGAACCAACTTGAAGATCGCTGATTGCCAAGAAATGAATGACATCCTCGATGGTCCATTCTATCGGTTCTATCGAATATATCCTGCTCGCTGGACTCTCTGATTGCGTAGTGGACGTTGCAGCTTCCAATTCTGCTGAAAAATCATTTTCCAGTTAATTAAATTCATCTTTGACAATGGTAACATTCTTGTAAATATTTTTTGCATTTCTCTTTTTTTAACATTATTAGTACATTTTTTATTATTTGCTATATATTTTTACAACAATATTTACAGTTTAGTTTCATATTTTTATATCATTTTATAAAGTCTACGATAGAATCACTTCAATCAATTTCGCAAATTCAGAAAACGACTTTTATTGTTATATTTAGTACTATTACTGTTATTAATATTATTATTATTATTGTTATTATTATCGTCATTATTATCATTATGATTATTGTTGTTGTTGTTGTTGTTGTTGTTGTTGTTGTTGTTGTTGTTGTTGTTGTTGTTGTTGTTATTATAATTATTATTATTATTACTATCTCATTCAATTCCATAATTCCAAAAAAAGTGCAACTTACCGGGAACCGATTTTCGCGGCTGCTTGGCACTCGTGGGAGACGATAACTCCGCCTTTTTGGCGATTTGCTCCGAGCTCTGTTGCAGCTGCGACTGATGCTGTGTCGTCGATTGCGTCTGCTGCGTCTGCTGAACCTGCTGCGGTGGGTTCGTGTTGTTATTATTGAGGTGCTGATTCGATGAAGACCATCTCCTTTTCTCGGCACTCGAGCTGTTTGTATCGGTAACGGCCACGTCGTTGGATGACTGCGGCTGCTGGGGACACTTCGTGCAGGATTCCTTCCTCTTGAAGAGCATCCGCTCGCAAGCGCAAAGCTCCTCCAGTTGTCGTCTGATGTACACGTAGAAGTCCTCCTCCTCCATGAAAACCGGCAAGCGCACGGACGTGGGCTTGCTCTCGAGGGTCAGAGTGATGCATTCGCCCTCTCCGCGTTTCAGCAGGTTCAGCATCTGCCTGGGACTCGAAGCGGCCATCAGAAAAGCTTGAAAGATGTCCCGAGTGACGCTCAAAATCGGCCCACTGCCGAACTGACCCGGCATAGCCTTGACCTTCCGTGGGTCGAAGTACGGCCCACAAGTGCAATTGTGGTTCACGAATATCGTGACTGGAAGCAACCGCGTAGAAATTAGGAAAATTGGGTTTCCCGAAAACTCAAATTAGGATAATTCATTGGAAAAAGAATTAATTCCACTACCGTTTTCCAGAGAAGAATGGGGTTTATTGTTGGTGCTGGTATCCGGCTCCGTAGCTGGCTGAGGAGGTGCTCTGGATCCCGCAGGACTCACCAGAGCCACCGCGGGTTCTCCACTAGCTCCTCCACCGGAAACAGCCATCACAGGAAGGACGTTGCTGGTTCGGGACTTGAAACGATTAGCTCCGGTGGCTGTAAAAAAAATCGGTAAAGAATTATTGCGGATTTTTTGTTCTTGTAAATTATCAGAGTTTTCTTTTAATGTAATTGTTGTTAAACTATTATTTTCAGTATGATTATGGAATTATTTTGGTTTTATCGATCTTCCGGAATTCAATTCCTTCCTCCTTTCGATTAATACAATAATGAGTCAGTTTCAGTTTTAGATAATTTCTTAAGAGCTTGACTTGTCTGTCAAAAATAATAATTTAAGTATTATTAATCGCATTTATAATAGAATAAAAATTCGTAAGGAAAATCCAATTAATTAAATTTTCTAACAAACTACAAATTCCAATAAAATAACAATAAAAATTCCACTCACTCTTCTGCCTCGGTGGTTGCAACGGGTGTCCGCTTTTAAAGCACCAACCGGCTGGGAAAATGTCGCGGGAATCGTATCTACACCAATAATCGAAAGCTCCGCGCCATCCGTCGAAGGTGATATGTATCATATCGTCCTTCACTGCTCCGACAGTAGCCGTGCAGATCAACTGAGGGTTCTTTTTGTCTATCGCCTCCAATTTGTGACCCACTTGGAACATATTGGTACGGGGAGTCTTGGGCTCTCGTTTGAAGACCTTGGCGGGTGCCATCTCGGCGCCGTCCAGTGTCTTCAGCAAGAACGTTCGAAAGCTGGAAGCATTCATGCGGAAGCCCAACGGGGGTTGCAACAACTCGCCCGATTTCTCGCAGTGTCCGACTGGGTGGATTTCCGTGCTGTCGACCAAACGCCAGAAGTCGTTCTTGTTGTCGGATCCGTCCAAGCGCAGTCGTAGGCGCGGACCCAGAACTCCCACCACCGTCGCGATGCAAGTCGACGTCAAATTACGCGGGTCTAGAGCTTCCAGCTTCATTCCAGTCCTGAATTCATTCGTCGGAGGCTCCTCGTGCTGCAATTTATTACAATAAACGGTGGAATGATTGTGAAAAACTTCGTATAAGAATATATAGTATTATTATTAAGTAATAATATGCGTAAGTTGCATAATAACATATATTATCACTTATAGTAACGAATACCAAGAGGCGCCATAGTATCTCGAGACAAGTTCATTGTACAGATTCGATCAAAATCCTACCGATAGCTTTTCCAGTAGCAACTAGAAAATTTGATTTTTGGACATTTTTGGAAGACCCTTACCGATTCACTTTTTCGCGAGGAACCCTTTATCATAATTAAAATTTCCCATATACCATCAGAAAATATGACTTTTCCACAAAAAACCTGTTTTTCACTAATTTCCGATAGAATTTCTATGAAATCCCTAAAAATCAATTCCCTAACTCCATTTTTGAAACTTCAGTTTTTACCAATGTTTTGAGAGGGGACCAAAGTATTGCCAAAAAATGAGACTTTTGGAATCATTTTGTAGAAATATCACTATTTGTACTATGAAATTGTCTAGTTTTTTCCACCAGAAGTGTCCCTTTCTAGATATTAACACTTTGCCGTCCGCACGTCTCATTGGGATTCTTTCGTTTGACGCCGGTATAAATGTTTATGTACGATACCAACGTGGTACCACCGGCGCTTGCCCGATAGTTCTTGCATGGCACCAACGTGGTGTCACCGGACGGCATAGTGTTAATATTCGTTAAGTTGCTCGTGCTGAAATTTATTAGAATAAACAGTTGCAAAATGGTAAGAAATTTCCAATTTTAAAAGTGTACTGTGACATTCAGAACTAAAATATATTCGTAATTATGAATTATTTATAATATAATATATCAGTTTCACAAGACAGTAGTTGTACCTGTTTGAAACATTCAATCGGAGCAGCCGTACTGTTGGTTTCCTTCAAATAAAGATTCCAGTTGAACGTCTGATAGGTCTCGTACTGAAATGGACCGGTGGAGGTCGAAGGCATCTGGGACGTATTACTGGACTGGTTATTATTGAAAGGCTGAATAGCAGCATTGCCACTGGTACCGGTATTGTTGTTGTTATTATTGCTACTGGTAGTGGTACCAGAGTTGCTAGTGTTGTTGTTGTTGTTGTTGTTGTTGCTGTTGTTGTTGTTATTGTTACTACTGCTGCTGGGAAGCCCAGACGGTGCTGGAGATGGTTGATCTCTATTGTCTGGAAAATAAGTGTAATAGTTGAGTTTTAATTTTCATCTAAATATTATAAATCAGACCTAATAACTTATACTTTCCCGATTGCTCATATTCATTAATATAATTTTTTTTTAGTTATGGATAATTTATTAAAGGATTTCATTTTTTCTATGAAAACAAATTACTTCTGTCAAATATTATAGCACTTACTCATATAATTACTGTAATTCTATTTTTAAGGTTTATATTTTCCATACAAAATAACAATAATAATTTTCCAGCAATAAAAAAAAATAATAATAATAAAGACAATAATAAAATCAACTTTTAACATTAACAGAAACTCAAATAATAATAACCCCATCAAAATCCCATGAAATTACAATTCCTCTTGAATTCCATAAAACAACGAATCCCAAAATTCCGAATCCAACAAAACAACAAATCCTTTCAAATCCCATTGGAATCTATAAAATAACGAATTTCATAAAATTCCACAAAATAACAAATCTTATCTTGTTACCTTGAATCCCATACAACCACAAATCCTTCAAATCCAAACCGATACAGGTTCTCCCAAAAGCGTTCTCCGAATCCATAAATCCTTGTATATCCTTATTCTTAAAAAACAAACCAACTCCACTTACTTTTCTTGCTATCCGCCTGTGCCTCTTTCTTCTGGTGCTTATCCAGACAAAAAGAGGAGCAGAAATCCTTGGTGGGTCCGTCCCTCTGCTCGAGTCGCACAGGAGTGCCTCTGATGACGTTGTCGCACCTGACGCAGGCTCCCCTGACGTACGCCTTCCTGAACTCAGAGGTGCACGTCTCCGAGCAGAACTCCTTGTTCCCGTGCTGAGTCGGCAGTACGTACTTTAGCAACTGCTTGGACTCGCCGCACCAGGTGCAGGAACTCTTGGATTTGGGCGGTCGGCCCGGACCTGCAACGGGAGATCAAAAATCAAATAAAGAAAAGCAACCTCACTTGCAAACTCCAATTACTTCTGTCTCTCTCTCTCTCTCCCTTACTCTTTTGAATTTGAAACCGTTACTTACCGCGGACTTTCGGCTGCACGGGTGCGGACATTTTCGCGTGGACGCTCTTTCTGGCGGACCTACGCCCGTAACTGGACCAACTGGCGACCGAGTGACATTCTGGTGACTGGAGGGCCAGTGACTTCTTTTACACTTTCGACGACGGACCAAAGAAGAGCTCCGTCTTCTGGCCGCTGGCGGCTCCCGCGGATCCGCGTCCCCGTGACTTCCGGTACCAGCGTCCTGAGGTGTCCCGGGTGCTTGTAAACAGTGACTGCGGGTGAGTGACTAACTGACTGACTGAGTGAATGAGTGAGAGAAGAGAAGAGAAGAGAGGAAGATTATTGTTGTCCCGTCAATTCTTCTCCTCCTCCGCTGCCGCCGACGACGCCATGTTGCTGCGATTTAACCCCGTGCACCGCGCGTTACTACGAGCTTTTCATCATCCCTCGAGTGTTTTGCCATAAACTTGAAGGAAACAGAGCTTCCATCTCCGTGTACTTTTAGGACCGTGTATTCGATTGCGAGAGTTTCCCGATCGATCCGCACAGGTGGCGCTAGATGCTAGATCTAAAAGAGAGGCGTTATGTCTCCATTAGCGATTATCACAGGTAGATGGCGCAAACTGTCAATTATGGCATAAAATGCTCTCATTCAAATTATTATCTTTTGTAATAATTGATAAAGACTATTAATTACTTTTTACATACAATTCCATACTTATCACGTAATATGTTTAAATTGTACGCAACTCGTTTATTTCTCATAGAATTAAAATTATTCTTCAAGTTTAAGTAAACAATTATAATGGAAATAAAATATTGGCTTTGAAAATACTTTCAAGTTAGAAAAGTCATAAAAATGAATAATATAACGGACTGTGTTATATGAACTTGTGAGAATCGAAATGTTTATATAGTAAATATCTACAAATCTTATTTTACATTCTAGGTAACATAGTTTGAAGAGAATATAAAAATTCTCAGGATACTTTTAAAATGTATCTTTTAGGATAACTAAAGTTAATTTATAGGATAATAAAATATATGAACGGTTGAAATAAGCGAGATACAATACTCAATCACCTAGCGCTTGTAATAAGAGATGACGATAAACCGATGAAGTGATTGAGCCCTTTTACAAAGAACCCTTATCTTAGGGGCTTATATCCCTCTATTTCTAAAACACAAAAGTGTGGATTGGTTAGATGATCTCGCTTCTTGAACTTTAGATTTAAGTCACTCTCCTTTGGTACTTACTAGATGCAACATCGAACGACTCTCAATATTTTAAATAAATCATATTCATTTTGCCTGCAAAACATTTTATTTATTTTATTATTTCCTATCCTAGTTTTCTCATTTCATTTACTAAATGTTGAAAGGAAAATCTTAAATTCAAAGTAAGCGGCATTTTAAAAAAAGTGGGATGTAAGATATGTTTAAGTCAACACATGTATCAAGCTTACACAACAGCTGGCAAGATGGAGCAAGATGGAGTGGAGGAAACCGTCATCTCCTGATAGAATTTACATACATAATTCAAAATTTATTACTCGTCAACAAATTTTGCATTATCTCCAGTTAATGTAAAATCGTCAGGAACAAGAGGTGGGAAGAAAAAACCGATAAATCTTCAAATTACAATAGAATTACTATTTACCACCGGCTAACTCTAACCTCTTGCCAATTTTTCCCTCACTTTTCCTAAACACCAACCAATAAAATATAATACAAATATAAAAATTCCGAATCGCGCAATTGGCAAGAATGACCGGGATGCGACGAAAAACACAATGGCGCAAAACCCTTTACGAAAACCATGGATTGCCGGACAACCACACGAGTGGTTGCTTCCTGGAGGAGCTGCGAAAGAACTCGAAGCCCAATAACGTGACTTTGAGGGAAGCTCTCAACTTAGGTGGCAGCGTTTCCATAAAGCTAAGTATCGTCGTGCTCTTCGTGAACATCTTTGTCTGGCTGTACAATGGCTGGACCAGTGCCAACCACGTGTTCTTCTCCAGCTCAGCCCTAATGATGATCGGCTACTGCGTCTACATCCAAGATAGCCAGGATGCCTTCAATCGGATCCTCAGCGACTCGCGCACCGTCGTGATCTTCCTTGTCTTTGGGTACATCCTCTCGCCAGTGCTGAAGACTCTCACGGAGACCGTTAGCACCGACACGATCTACGCTATGGCCATCTTCATGTATTTCGTTCATCTGGTGTTCAGCAAACACAAAGGCGTGGCTCTCTCAGAGTCGTTGTCCATTACCTCCTCGATCTTTGGGTCTCTGATGCTGGCCTCCAGATTGGCATCGCCGTTGCACGCCTTCTCGCTGCTCACCCTGTCGGTGCAATGTTTTGTGTTGCTGCCGTTCTTTCTGGCACGAATTCACAGCCTCCTGCCAATTTCCGTCGCTCTCGTGGTCGCGACCTTCTACCTGCTGCTGCACGTATCCTTTATGCTCTCGAGAGTATTCCTACTGGCTGCCATCTTTGTCCAGGCCGTGTGTCCATTGCTGTACGTCCGATGGCAGAAGTACAAGGAAAACATTTATGGCCCATGGGACGAAGCCATTATTTCCACGTGAAAGAGCTTCCTCTTGTTTTTTCTTTTATCTAAAAATGCTGAAGACCAAATTATACTGATACTACATCACGCTGGTGTCAAAGGTAGAGCGTAGGTGGACAAGTAGATAGTATTGGAATGGGGCACATTAAAGAATGCCCGAACCAATGGAATGCAAAGGAAGGAATATTCCAGGAGACTCGTGAGGGTCGACCATTAGACTTTGCGAGTCGCAAATCTCAGGAAGGCCAATGCCCATGTTGCCTCCGAAACTATTAGGTAGCAAAGAATTCTGCGCCATCTGTTCAACATGAAGTTGACTGGGAGACCCAATTGCAGAAAGTGCAACACCGCTTCGGAGACAGCCATGCACGTTTTCTGCGAATGCTGGCGCCACACGTAAACACTCCAAACAAGTATTTTGCGAACCTCACAAACTTCAAAAACTGAACATAAAAAAACTACTGTCTTTATATGAGAACATTGTAAATGTAAAGAAAGAAAGGTAAATGTATCTAAAACCGAGGGGTTACCTTCTAGTGATTGAGGAGCTTTTTCCATGATTTTCCACCCTGATTATTGATAATAATAATAACAATAATAATAATTTTAAGTTTAATGAACATTCTTCTCGTAACCAAATTATTTTAAATATTATTATCATCATTATCATTACTGTTATCTCCATCGTCATCGTCGTTGTTGGAATAAAGTTATTTCGCACACAGTTCATTTGCATTATTTGGTCACTATAAACTGTAACAGTCTTTTGATCCTCCTCACCAGAGCCTCGATGAAGTTCCGGTCCACTGTGGTGTACTCGCTTCGGGTGTCCAGTAGCTGGGTTACAAAGGAGTCGCTTAGTGTCGAAACTAAACCTTGTTTCAAATCTGACAACATTTCGCTAGTTATCCTCCAGTCTTGGGTGACGTCGTCCATTGCTCCCGCGGGTACTGAGAAAAGAAGAAATTCGTGAATTAGATTTGCAATTTTTATTTTGGGATTTTCTCAACTCTACTATAGGAACATAATTTCCTAAGAATTAAATAACTGCAATTTCAAAATAATTGTTACAACATAATTGTTTTAGTTTTTATTTGATGTGAGTTTTAATAAGTCTAAAAGGTATTTACATTAACAGAATGATTTTATAAATTAAAAACTATTCGAAAATTTTACCAATAAATAAAATGAATTCGTAAAAAAGATTAAGTCCGAGTTTTCCACCCTTAAAAAAATTTTTAAATGAATTGTATATCCAAAACTGAAAAAAACTACAAAAAAACCAAGATTTACTCTTTAAAAAATCCCAAAATATTGTTAAATTTCACAACTTTCTTCCAAAAGAAAACCTATAAGATCCATATTGGACAAAAGTTACAAGTAAAGATACAATTAATACTCACGTTTGAGTTTATTGTGCTGCTGCACCACTTGTATGACGTAAAAGTCCAAGTGGCTCCAGATAATGTAGAGGCTGTGTTCAATGACGAGAGAAGCGTATTTCAAATTCCGCCGTTTATCCTTAGCTTGACTATTCAGTCTCTGCTCGACTACCATTTTCTGCCGCGCGATGTCCAGTTCCATCTCCTCCTCCGACAAGAACTGTATGAAAATGCGATATTCAAATTAAAGTTTTCACTCAGGTAACGGAATTTTCTTATTCCTAATCTCTCCCAAGTCTCTCGATCAAGTCTTACCTTCTTCAGCTCGGTGGTACTCATCTCCTCGACCATAGCCGCGGTTTTGATAATGGAGTCGATCAATGGCACCTCATAGTGAATGAAAGCTATGGCTGTCAGCAAATGGTCCACGACCGACCCCAGATGAACATCCGCTGTCGCGTCCCGAGATCTGGCCTCCCTGCCGGTGGATCGTTGTGAGGTGAGGTGGGGCTCGAACAGAACGTTCCGAATTTTCTGGTCCATTCGACTATGCTGCATCTGAAACAAGATTCGATTTAGCAAAAGCCACTTATCAACAGATTTGATGAAAATTTTGGAAACTATAGAATTCAATTGGTTGGTTCCAAAGAATTTTTCTTTTCTAAAGTTATCTTGCAAAATCTGCTACTGACCTGATTGCGAGCGTACAGGAAGACGTTGGCTACTATTTGCACGGAAGAAAATCGCCGAGCCTCGGAGACGTCACTCTCGCAACTGTAATTCGCGGAAGGCGTCGATACGGGACTTGGGAGCAGAAACTTCGGCAGGAGGCTAATCATGGATCTTTGCAACCGGTACAGGTGAGCTCGCAGCTCTCTCATACCCGTAGTATCCTCCAGGTGCTGCTCACTTATGTCGACTTTTGCCAACTCCTCGTCCACCAATTTATACATATCTAGAAAGAAAAAAGGATTTCTTTTACATCTATTACTCAACAAACAAAAATATCAATCGATAGAAAAATTCGTTTTACTTTGATTTCATGGGGAAAATGAATACCAACCGATATTTGCAGACCGGGCGATCACTCCGGTCAGACAGACGACCTCCTTCAGGAACAGAGCGTTCGCACGAGGAACGGCATTTCTCAGGACCATCTCGACAATATCTCTGTGACTCTGCAGGAACCCACAGATTTGAATAGCGCAGGACTGGTTCTCCGTGCCAAGGGTGGTCAGCAAAGCGTCACAGAGGTATAAAGCCGGTAGGAAGATCTGCTGGTACCTCTGTCCGATTGGAGGCAAAAACGAAGAATCCCCGCCCTCAAAGCCCACATTAATATCTGGATGCTGGTCGAAGATGGTCATGCTGGAGAGACACGATAGGATCTTGCTCTCCAGTAGAGTCTCCGCTCCTAGTCGACTCGATGCCATTCTGCAGAATGTGGCCATGTTGGCTTCGTACAGGTAAACTGGTCTCAAGGTCTCTGGCTCGGGCTGCAGCATGCATCGAAGCAAGCTATCGGATTCCAGAAGACTGTCGATCATGTGTTTTAGGTATCCACGACTAGAGAGGTAGATAACCCAGGCATTCTCAAAGTCCAGCTCCAGGATCTTGTCCAGACAAGACAGGGCTAGCATCTTGCACACGTCGTGGCCACCCGAGCAGTTGTGGCAAAGGATGTCCATGAGTTTGTCTCCAAAGCTGTTGATCACCTGGATTGTGGCGTATCGGTGGGACCTCTCGTGAACCGGAAGGGCTTTGTAGAGGGAAGAACTGTCCAGTTGACTGACATAAGTCGAGTCCAAGCCCGAGAGATTGCTTTTTCCCTCGCTCTTGGAAGTGCTGGATTTTTCTAGTCCCACCAGGGACAGGAAATTAAGGAACGCCCCATACAAGTGCGTGCGGACCTTTTGCGAGGAAGCACCGGAGTTGAGGATCCACTGAAGGATGTGACTAAGGATGATTTTCATCATGGTGGTGTTGGATGGAGAAGAGGGAAGAGTCTCATGCTCGTTGCTCTGCATGACGAAGCTGTTCTTCAGATGCACCAACAGCAGCAACACTGTTCCGGAGACGAGCGTCTTGATTTCGTTCAATGCCTCGCAGTTGGTCATCTTCTGGAGCAGGTCGTGGGACAGGTTGAGCAGCAAATTCTGCCGCTGCGCAGTGGAGAGCTGTTGATTGGTGGCAACGCAGAACAGCATCTCCGTGGTCTGGCACCAGCCCTCGACGAACTTCACCGTAGCGTAGCTCAGAGTCCTCGTCTGGTTCCTCTTTAAAGCGTACGCCAGGATCGCCTGCAACTCCTGCTGCATAAGCTTCCTTTGCGTAGCCGTGGCACTGCTCTGCGTCACGTCCAACTCCTCCAGGATGAGTGAATGCAGTCTCCGAATGTCGATCAGCTGAGGTCCCCCCGTGCCTATTTGCGAGACACTGCACTTGCCAAGAACCATCTCCACCTGGGAGGGGTCGAAGAACTCCCAGGATTTGGGCGGTTCCAGCTGTAGCTGGAAGTCGATGTAATGAAGGAGATCCATCAGGAGCTTCTGCGAGGGAATGGTCTGATCGGCCCCAACGTTTACGCTTCCCACCAAACGCTGGACAAGCGAATTCTGGAGGCTCCCACCAGACACCCGTAGCTCGATGGCAGCAATTTTCAGCAACCACGACATGCAGATTAGCTCCGTCGACTTGTTCGGGCCCTGGAAGGGCAGTTTCGATAAGTGCCTCTGAACGAAATCCTGATTGGTGGCCGTCCGGAGGAACCTCAACACGGGGACAGAGGTTTTGTTATTGGCGACAAGCGTGTGCAGAAACCGATAACAAGATTCGCCGATTTTGTCCCGACCCTTCTCCAGCGCTTGTTCCAGAATTGCCAAAATGGAATGGAGACAAGTACGAGGGAAACCCAGGATCCCTGGTTGCTGCATGACCGTCTTGCGAATGTCCTTGGAAATGTTGAACCCCAGGAGATAATGCGCCAGATTCGGAGCAGGTCGCACTATGCTCTGCATCATCAGCTGCAGGATCCGCTCTTTGCAGTTCATGATAGTCTGCTTCTCACCGCTGAAGTCCTCCTCGTCCTCGAAGGCATTTTCCGCGTCAAGGCATTCGACGAACCCGTGACGAACGTTCATTCCCAGCGAGGAAGTCGAAGTAAAGGTCGAGAGCAGTTCCGAATCGGCCCCAGGTTCGTTGGCCACCACTTGGATGACCCCGACTGCGACGAAAGCGTGTCTAGGTAACCAGCTGTTGTAGGAGATATACTTCGCTATGTTGATCATGTGGTCGGGTTTCCCCGATCTCCGGTTGACTCCCAGCATGAGTCGCGATAGACCCGTCAGGATCTTGTTTGTCGTCGACGTGGTGGCCAACAGCTGAGTCATGTAGTGGTGTTGCATCTTCAAACCACGCTCGAGGATCTCCAGGCAATGGAGGGCGCTGCTCTCCAGATGTCTCTTACCCTGGAAGTTCTCGTAAGTGTCCAGCAACCGGCACCCCTCGTCCAGGATGTAGAGTATCACGTGGAGGAGCTCGGAGTTGGAATGCAGCTGCGTCATAATGTGATACCCCGGAGAAGGATTGACCAAAGTAGTCTCCCCACCCTGGAGCTCCACTCTGCAACCGACGAAGTCCTCGATGCTGGGCTCGTACTGTTTGATCAACTTGTGAAAGATCCGCAGACACGCTTCGGCGACCTCCCACTTTTCTGCGGGGTTCTTGTAAGACCTAGTGTTGAACCTAAGAAACACCGTGTTGAGGATGAAGTTCAGGTAGGGGTCGAAACCTGGGTTCCTCTGCCCTACGCCCAAAAGACGAGGAATGGGGAAATCCGTAAGGACGCTCAGGAGTTCCAACATGGCCCGTGTTAGCGGGTATTCCTCGTTCCTCGACTCGATCTCCTCGAGTTCCGTCTGAACCCCCCTAGGTTGGTAACTGCTAGTCGTAGGAATGGTCGAGAGTATCTGTGCAGCTTCCAAGCTCTGCCAAATCGTGGAAGCGCTTTCAGGGGATCCAGCCAAGGCTGCCAAAGTCCGCACCAGAGTTCCTTTCAGAGGAATGGGCATCGCACAGCTGACCAGGCCTATCACCGAAGGCAACACCTTCCAGCCGGGATGGTCGCAGATCGCGACCCTAGACATATCATCATATTTCGCCACTACTTGTACGACTCGTAGCACAGCTTCCAGCCCCTTCACTTCCGCTGGTGTTATTCCCTTTGGCTGGGACCTCTGTCGGTACACCGTATCCTGGGTCGGTGGCAATTCCTGGCGTAAGTTGTAGTAGTAGCGGCTGAGCGAATTAAAAAAGTGGTCCCAGGAAATCGTTGTTGCACCGGAGGAACCTAATTATTGATAAATGTAATTGTAATAAACCATGCGAAGCAGGAATCTTGGTTACTATACAAATTTGAGAATTTTTAGGTCATTGATTGAAAATTAGTTACTTGTTTTTAAATTTTGATTGACTTCAGGAGAAATTAGAATTAAAGATGTTATTTATGTAGAATTCTTCCCAATCTCGAGCAATAAAAAAACGAAGTTCAATTTATCAATAATAATTACCATTTGGCTTGAGGAAATTGAAGGCCTGTCTGGCGGCTTGAGGTGACGAGGCCAAGGATGCGACCATATTCAAATACGGTACAAATAATCCCGCGGGGAGGATTTCTCCTGCTAAACGAAGGAATTTGAACAGAGCGACTTGTTTCGGTGGTAACCTAGTCGCGTAAACTGGAGTGGTTACGTGCGAGGAGTCCGTATGCTGGCACCAATAATCCATCGCCAAATTCAGGTTGAGTGGGTCGCTCTTGTACAACTCCGCCACCATATACATTAAATATTCGAAATGATCATCGAGATTCAGCGGAGGCTCTATCCCTTCCTGCTGATGAGCTTGCATCAGTCGCATAGACTCATCCGCTCGACTTCGCAGCTCCTTTACTTTCAGGGGCATCAGCAGAATAAAATCAGCGATGAGTGTATGAAAGTATCTCAGATAAAACTCCTCGGAGTGAAGACATTCTGTCTTGAAAATCACTTGGGCGAAAAAGTGGAAAGCTTTGTTCGACAAAGCGGCTTCGACCAGGTTTTCATCCTCCTTTGTGATGTTCTGCGACTGGACAAAGGTACTTGCAGACTTTATCGTGGTCACTGCAATGGCCAGGACGAACTGGATTGACCCCAGCAGGCCAAAATTCTGCCAAGACTCGTTTCCGAAGGTCAACTTCTGGATGAACTCCTCCAGCATCCCATTCTCCGCTATCAGAGGCATCGACCTTACTATCTCTTCACCGTCTTCTCGGTTATGAAGAGGACTCACGTTGATGGAGTTGAAAAGAGCCATGATCAGGGCTAAGGATATTTTATCACAACCACTCTCTCCTTCCATTTCCGGTTGTTTTGTTTGTAGGAGTGATAAGAGCCTGAAGGTTATCGAACGAGGCAAAAAGGACTGGGCTGACCATAAATATAGGATATCGGCCAGATTCTGTCTCGTATCGTTATAGAGCGTCATCACCATATGATGGTGTTTCGCTCCACCCAGGGCTCGGTTCTGTTGCAACAGTTCTTGTTCCTATTCCAAAAAATATTTTCTGTATTTAATTTTGTTTATAATAAAAATATGTATAAATATAAAAATTATTAATTATTTATATTTGTTTGAGTTGTTTTCATTAAATTATGAAATTTTATTGTAAGTCTTGGAATTTCAAGATAAAGCAATATCTATATTTTAAAATTACTAAATATTTAATTTATTTCTATCCAATACACTGGGACACGACAAGACTCACCTTGATAGGGTCCATTTCTTCCAGCAGGTACAACACCCTGTCCAATAGCCCATCTTCTTGCAGTTTATTCGTGTATTCCGTAATTTGTTTTGTCAGAGTCAACGGGGTGTCCAGCGCCCAACTATGACCAATTCTCGCTTGAACGAGCGTTCGAAGGGCCGAGGTGAGAGCTTTCTTGGCGTCATAGTATAGAAGCACTGCCATCAAGCCTCTATTAAGTCCAGGATAATGCAGCATTTGTTTTTGAGCCGTGCAAAGCAGATCCAGTGCCATGAATTCGTTCATATCATACATATCGGAGATTATCAGAGTCTCGTCCAGGAGTTCCTTCGATAACACTTGGTGGCCCAGTTCTTCCCTGTTCTTTGCATTTTTTGGCTACAAATAAAAGTGATATCGTTTCAATGTCCACATTTTTCGAGTAGCAGAATACTTTGGAAGCAAATTGAAAAGGAAATTAAGGAAAATTGTATCAAAATTAATTTTCCATTACAACCCCATTTCCAGAAACTATCTTCATACTTACTGGATTTCTCAGGAGCGTTAAGAAAATCTGTCTGTAATTCCTCAAGGCTTCCATGAACTCGTGATACTGGGGGTCACTCGTACTGGAAGCGGAAGCCACGTAACGATCTACCAGGCTCTGGAGCTCCTTGTAAGGAGTCCACATATCTTCCATGGTGACTTTTTCTGTAATCAGAACAACAAAATTTAACCCTTTCGCTGCGGAGCACACAGATCCAACGCTCCGCCGCGAGCGCTCAATTCCATCCCATAGCAGGTCATATTCGTCATCCATTTGTCCATGATCAGGGCAAAATTTGTGGATTATGTTTGATTGTGTAAAAAAATCTCTGCACGAGAAGCGTGTGCTGCTAGCTTGTCTAAAAACGAACGACCTAATCAACATTATTGGCCAGTTACTGATAAATGAATGCCGTTCGCTCGGAGTGAGCGTCTATAGCCGAGCGCCTAAAGGCATCGTTTACCACGAAAGGGTTAAGTATATTGCTACTCTTTTCATAACCAGTAGTAGGATGCTTCTTTCCTCTACTCCTTTAGTTTATGTTTGTATTCTACTTATTCATTATTGTTATTAATTAAATAAATTTAAACAGTGTCTTAGCGTAAAAATGAATTTATTGAACTATTAATATAATATTGCTTCAGCAATTAAAACATCATTTTTGGAATAGACAAAATTTAATTTTTTAAGTTGGTCTTTACTTTTGTTATGAGACAATTTTCTTTGTGTGTTATTAAATATTGGTGTACTTAAACACTAGATTGCCCAAAGAAGTCATTTTGACTGCTTTTTACGTTAATGCAATATAGGTATATTCTTCTTTGGGCAATCTAGTGTTAATGATTTCCATTTATATTTTACTTTTGTATTTTATAATTTATATTTTAACCCTTTGCGGATGAAAGAATCTTTTTATAAGAGTATTCGCGTGGCCATCTGTCAACACTCATCCGCAAAGGGTTAATTCTATAATCATCCTTAGTTTTTAAAATTGAAATTAACTCTTGACCAAAGAATTCTTTTTCTTTGAAGACACCAGGTTAAACTTTCCTAATCTTAGTTTCGAGAATAGCTACAAACTCGCATTCGACATCCAAATGATGACCTCCAGGTCCATGAATCAGTAATATAATTATTATATGAGCCCTCCAAGCTGCAATAATAAATTTGTCCGACCTCCCCCACTCCTCCTACCTGCTTCTCTACTCCCGCGTTTTAGACCAGATGTGACTTTTGAGGTTATGTCATGTCTATTGACTCCAATCTTGGAAAATTCTCAAAAAACGGAACTGAATCATTATTTATTTGGAAAAAAAACTTCTTGTGAAGTGAAAAGACCCAAAATGAGTGAAAAGAAACACCAAAACATGTAAGAATAAAGAAGCGAAGAAAGAAAATACCGGAACCCGGCGAGTCTCTCACCTTCCGTCATCTTGTGCTTTTGCTAAAAGTCGCAACCACCATCTGACCGGAAGAATCACCTCCTTTTTCGAAATTTCTCGTTACTTCCCCGATTTTTCGAATTTTTGGGAACACAGAGCCGTTGAATCTAACCTCCACGAGCGGCTTTAGAAATTCGCGTGTCTCCGGAGCCGCGCATGCGCAGAGCGACTCTTTAACCTTCGACGGTTGAAAAAGCAGCGTTCGAATGTTCATTGACGAAATCGTTTTCCAGAAAACTGGAATTTCTGGAAGATTTGTCCAATATTTAAAAAGAAAACAGAAAAAATAATAAGTAAATGTTTTTTTGGATTAGGAGAACATTTTACTAAAAATTCAAACATAAAAAATTAAATTGTTTAATTTTGTGTCAATTTTCTTCTTTGTACGAGATTTGAAGAATACTTTAATAATATTCGAAGGAAAGTATTAATATTTTTAATTTAATAGAATTTCAATACTAAATTTTCAAATTTCTCCTTTATCTCCTAAATTAGGGAATTGATATCTTAAAAATTCTTTTAAAATAAAAAATGTTTACATATTTCTCTAAATTTCGAAACATTCAAATTTTGAACTTTGAATTTTCCCTCTTTTGGTAAATTTCGGAGAAAATATCGAATTTCGCGTCATTCTACAATCCATCGATGGTTGTCGGCATTTAATCTCGTTCATCAATAAGGTACTTTATGGGTTATACTTGTGATTACAAAAATTTTATAATAGAATAAAAACGAGTTATGTTGGAACTATAAAATCTGATATTTTATACGGTTAAACTTTGTTTCCGGGGCCCAAATTTTTGTGCTTGGATTACCAAGCACTTTGAACTCATTTATTTAGAAACTATAGGGTCGTTTGCTGAAAGTAACGTGTTCGTTCAAGAACAAGAAGAGATCCGTTAGTAAAGGTTTTTTAATTTTCGCGAAATAATTCTTTCTCCTGTGTTGACCTTGTTAGTTTATTATGTTTTTTTATTCCAGTCTTTCTTCTTTAAATTTTGTAAATGAATTTTGAATATATACTTTTTCAATTTGTATGTTTTTAGCGCACATGCGTTTTTAGCGTATTTATCAGCTGATTCCTTTCTCTTATTACTCGAGTTCTTAGGAGTCCACAGGAAATATTAAACAAAAAAAATAATGTTCCGATACCGGGAATCGAACCCGGACCTCCTGGGTGAAAGCCAGATATCCTAGCCATTAGACCATATCGGATTATATTTTCTGAAATTATTTTTTAATGAACAATAGTCGTGAAACTCTCTTGTAGCGTATCGTACACCTCGATACGTAATTATAAACAATAACATATCGATAAAGCCACCATCTGTAAATCTAATATGCTGATTTCTCTATAGTTGTAACGAAAATGAAAAATAAGAAAATAAATAATAATAACTACATAATAAATAATAAATAAATAATAAATAGAATTATGATTTATTTATCTGATTTCTTTATTTTAATATTGATAATATCGAAAGTGTACATTAACGAATATTATGCAAATACTGTTATTTCTCGCTCAAATCATCGATACAAGAACATTATAGATGGGGCTTCGAGCAAATTCGCGGGTGATATTCGAATTCAGATGAATGCTCATAATAAATAATATAGAATTTTCGTTGTTAAGTAACTTTCTACTTACAGCTTGCTTCTTTTCATAAAATAGCAGAGATTCTATTATTATAAGAATAATAAAGCTTTTCTTACATATGGAAATCAGATGACCATGGATGTATACTTTTATGTTAACAGACTTTTAAGTTTTGAAATAAACAATAAGGATACGCGAGGGATCGCTAAAGAAATAAATATAAGGATATTCGAAATCATGTTCAATAGAACTTCTTCATAAAAGACTTACAATCCTAAATCTTAAAAGGACTTTCGGTTCCGCTGATCGTTTTTTATACAAACCATAAAACGTCTTGAAAATGTCAAGATTCCTTGACATGCGCAATTCTTATAATTGTACTGACCAGACACAGGAAACTCACGTGTTGTTTCCACCCTTCTCGCGCCAGTGTGACCTTTCACCAAGTTTTTATATGTGTTTCTTCGAGCGACTCTTCGCGTACCTTCGGTAACTCGAGTTCCCTTACCCTAAAAATGTGGGTTTTGTGGGGGTAACACGGAGTTTAGGAGTTAGTTCTCTTTTCGTGCTCGAACGAATAAGTTACTTTTAGGAAACGTCCCTACATTCTCAAATAAATAGTTTAAAGTACTTGGTAATCCAAGTTGTATTGTACTTATTTTCCCTTCCAACATCTTGTCAACGAAATCGAACGATGAATCTCCACATCAGTGGTTAAACGACGCAAGAAGACCTTCACCGCCTTTCAAATTCGGCGCTCAACAAATGTTACAAACCAGGACGTAACACACCAATGGGATTTCTAGTTATAACTAGAAATTGACGGCTGGTAACATTTCAGACCCAGCCGTTGGCGGCGTTATCAAGAAGTAGCAGTTCGTTCACGTTGTTCACTTCAAAAGAAGCGAAGCAAAGATGGACTCGATGGACTCTTGAAAAAATTTTTCATGAAGCAATCATTCGTTTGTGAGGAAACTCAAGTTTAAATTAACAGAAAAAAACCAGTGGGACGGATTTCTTTTATACTCCAAAATTCCATAAAAAGAATGATTGTACAGGAACCAGTCCAGGTAAGAGAATTTCGCTCCTTCTCGGGATCCAAGAAACGACGAGTGACGTATGGGTTTTTATTGCAGCGTATCTACCAATATTGACATATCGGAAAGCGAAAGTCTTTCGTTTCTTGTTTACGTAACATATTTGATTTCGCCTATTTATTAACGCGCGTTTCAGTGCAGCCGCGAAATTGCGTATATTTTTTTATCGGCCCTTCCGTCGATTTTTTTTTCTTCTACGTCCTTAATCTATGGTGGTACGTATTTGCAACGGGAGGAGCTATAAATAAGTACATAAATCACACGATTTTCCCATACGTCACCTTGCGATAAGATTGCAGTTTCGTTTTTTTTTTCCAAATTTCGAAGTCCATTACTGTAAATGTCTGCACCAGCGATTTCTTTGAATAAACGTAAACTTCTTTTCAATGAGACTTTTAGTCACTGACAGCTTCTCAGTAAAGAGAATTGTTTACTTACTCGACCAGCATATCTTAATTCAATAGGACTGGATGTTTATTTTGTGTGCCTTTTTAAAGATATTTTTGGAATAAAATCCATTCCGTGAGCAATCAAAAATTTGTTGTAGAATATACATATATATGTATATAGGGTGAGGCAAAACTAATTCGTTGGTTTGTAATTTTGAAATAAATTAAATATTTCTGTTTTTTTTAATAAATAATACCTTACTTAAGAATTTCAACTTTTGTTTACCAATTAGAAAAAATTTTATTGATTAAAGGTCCACCTTGTTGTAATATTTTTTATTCTTCATTTAAAAATTTCAAATTATATCTTTTTGAATTCTTCTTGAATATTATTCTCTAGCTGCTCAAAAGTTTGTGGTTTATTCATGTATACCCTTTCGTTTAAATACTCTAATAAAAACAAATCATTAACATTATTGCAAATTAACGATATTCATCCAGATTGAACTTATTTCATACCTAAACTTGTTTTTAAAAATGTTCGTTAATGTATTCGAACTTAATTCAAATATTGCCTTTTTACATGAAGGGTATAGTGACACACTTGGATTGATTAGCGGAATTGGTCCAATTTTGATATATTTTGATTGTAATATTGAAAACATTTTTTATTATTAGATGAATCTGAAAGAAAATTATTAGATGAAAATAAACAATAAATACACTTTAAAAGGAAAAAAATTTCTGTTATGGTTTTGTAGCCTCAACATAAAATATTTCAGAAGTTAAACATTTTACAGATTTGCTTGAGGTATACTTGTTAATCTGATATGCAAAGAAGACTCTTTCAAAATGTTAAGTCAATGTTAATCCTCGGACACCAGGCGCTCGCACGAACGACGGAGCTGGGTCACTATTCAGGCATCGAAATCGGGGCGGAATGGGACTTCAAAATAAATGTTGGAAAAGTGACCCAGCACCGGTGTCGGAGGGTTAAACTTAAACTCGTTTAGAGGTTTAATATGATTTTCATACCGAGTAATGATATTCAGATTTGTATTTTAAAATTCAGAAAGTTCAGACAAAACTCTAAAAAATGAAGTTTTTTTTAAACATTAAAGTATACGTATAAGCATACAATGCAATATAGAAGTCAAGTTGCTTAGTGCCTTGACTTGCTGCATTGACACGCTTGGCTACATCCTTGATTGTCATTTCTATGATTCTCATAATTTCAATGTAAAACTTTATGATTGTAGGAATGATAATATAAAATATTGGAAATTGTAAAACTTTGCACAGAGTCTTTTGAAAAATAACATTTTACATTCTAAACTTCTATCTGATATTTATTTACTTATTTCCTTCTAATTTCCATGTTTATTTACATCATTTTCTTCACTCATTACCTGACCCTAGCTTTCAATTCTGAATACAAAGATGAATCCAGGAGAAAACCTAAAAGACATTCTTAGTAAATCTTGAAAAACATTTACAAAGAAATTCTGTGCAAAATACAGCTTATTTTTCAAAATTTGTTAGTTCTAATTTGTTTTTAGATAATGATATTTGTTTAGTTATTCTTTGACAAATATATTAAAACTAACAATATTTACAAATTATACCTAAAACAAAATTTAAATTACGAGATGATTTCAAATTTTATCAGCATTAAATTTTTTAACTGGAAAATTGGATAATAAGAGTAACATTAAATAATAAGAGAAATCTTCAATTAACATATGAATATCTGCTATTTTACAAAAGTCTATTACTAAAATCACCTCTTTTAGCTCTAAAGATATATTGGAAATGAGAAATCTTACAAAAACAAAATCATAAATTTTCATTTATGCACTAAGCAATTTTATAGCTGATAAATATTTATAATTCATGGCTTTCTATATCCTGCTGTGATATTCAAGTGTAAATTGCTTCTTCTAAGGAATGGGTAAATTTAGAAAACTTAATTTAGAGAAGATCTAGGAAGATCAAATGCGAATTGTCCATTCTTAAAAATATTGATTCAATTTTGAGCAAAATCCACAAACTGCATATGAGGAATTAATCCTCGACTTTCTGTGAAACTATTTTATTTATATCTACGGTATTAAGTGCATCTGCAATTATCCATCTGCGATTAAAACTTAATCTCTCCTTAACGGGGACGTATTAACAACTTGCTGTTTCGTAAGATACAATCAAACGTGATTACAAATTGGAACAATTATTTTACATTGCTTATTGCAAAAATCATTGACATATTAATTACTATTTCTAGTACAGACTTCTAACGGCCTACTTTTCCAACTTGCTAATAACGCCTAGGCCAGTACTTACGCATCATATTACTACGAAAATAGTATATTTTATGTCCATAAAAAAATTATTAATCATATAAAAATGTGTAATTCCAGGCAGCCATATGGCACTGTTTAAATCACTACGCTTACCCAGACGCGATATTCCTAGCGGAGAGGTTGTTTGCGGAAGGTACATTTTTTATTGAAAAATAATCAATCAGAGCATGGAAAAAAATAGTTTCTTGAAATATCAATTCTTGTTACAGTGGATACAGAAGAAACTTTATTCCTACTCGCTACGTGTTACTACCGTTCAGGTAGAGTGAGGCAAGCACATGCTTTACTGTCCAAAAAATCTCCAAGCTCTCCGCAATGTAGATTTCTTCTGGCAAAATGTTGTTACGATCTCGAAAAGTAAGATTTATTTATTTTCACTCTACTTTTGCAACTTTAGGACAAGGATTTGGTAATAAAAAGTTTTTAATATTCTAGATACGCAGAAGCGGAAGCTACTATAATTGGTGGATATTATAAACAACTAAGGAATTTAGATGAAATCGTTACCCAGTTCGGAGACCAAGCGTGCTTCTCATTACAGATAATAGCTAAAATATATTATAAAATGATGCGTACCCCAAAAGGAAATGAAGCGCACAAATTAGCTCTGAAAATGAACCCATTTCTGTGGCATTCTTTCGAAGAGTTATGCAATGTCGGAGAAAAGATTGATCCTGCTAAAACGTTTCAATTAGATAAGTTGGATAATTTCTCAATGTGTCACGGAACAACACCTATTATAAATTATGGCGCTGAACCAGATCTCATCGTTACCACCAATAATACAAACAACACTCCTACACCAAATAGCAATAACAATATGTAAATATCCAAAATATTTATATTATTTATAATATTGGTAGTTGATTGCATTTAATTTACTCGGTCAAGTTAGTGAAAAAGTTGAGTTCTGTAGGAAACAAGTTTTAATTTATTTCCCCATTTTTTTCTTCATTTATTATTGTTGTTAATAACTGCTCTTTAAATTAATAGTATTCGAAGAATAAAATTTGAACGAAGTTATTCAGTTTAAAGTATAAAATTGATAACAACAGTTTTCTAAAGTTATAGAAAAAAATCTATATGAAAATGTTAGATTATTTTTCCCCCGGATACTATTATTATTCTTTATTACGTAAAAGAAGCCCCACATAAGCAGTCGAATGTGAGTCGGACGAAACATATTATTAAAAAGTATAACCAGGTGATTATAGTAATAGCTAACGCTCAGAAAAGTAGTACAAAAAATACCTGAAAATTGTTTGCATTTTGGAATTCAAACTAATCAGCGGAAAATCAATATTACAATATAAGTTGTAATACATTTCTACAAACTAATTTATCTCAGAATAGTACATAAATATTGTAAGAAATAATTGTGGAATTCACGTTTCACGGTTTAAAATTTTACTGAAGTATAAATTCAAAAATCAAACAAATAATGAATCAGTGTACAGTTTGTTTTAAACGATACCTAAGGAACTTTTTAGTTTACATTCCAGAAGTACACAATGTTTTTTTATTAAAAAACAATTTATCAAACAGGCCAAGACATTAAAAAAAATAATAATGTATTCATAACAGACTTGTTATAGTTTTAGAATTACTAAGTAGGGAATTGAAACTTCTTGTGACTATATACTGCATGAAAAACGGTTACGGGAATGAAAATTGCAGCATTAAATGCAATCACCTATACTTACCTTCTCTTTTATTAATAGCAAGCGATTTAAATCACTTTAAAAATGACGTATTATGAATGTTGTCTGCTTCGATTCGTTTAAAGATTGATTATTATCATTATAAACAGCTTTTGCAACTTCCTTTTCATAGATTTAACATAAAAATAAACGTCGTTACTCTTAACAGTTAACGAGATAACTGTTATTTTTAACTGTTCATACTAATACATAATCACTTTTCTATAAATAATGCAAGAAGTGTTTTAAACTGAGGCACAAAATATTTAACTAAATTTTTGAGCATTTTAATTAAAATATCGTGCATTTTTAGAAAATAGAGTCCTTCCGAAAACGAAACAGTACTATTGCAAAGAAAAGCTGTACACTAATTCTTAACAGACCACTAAAATTTGACATTATTGTGATTATTTACACCAATGGCTAATATTCTAAGCAACAAAATTCGGAGTTTATCGTATTGATGACTCTTTCTTTGAGATGAGAGGTTTGATTATTAATGGGGAGTCAAACGAACCAAGTTCCCGATGTATCTCAATTTTTTCATTATTTTAGTTTTCAAGAAATATTTTTAAAGGGACATAATTTATCTTATGCTATTTATTATGCTGTTTCAGTACACCTGGACAAACGACCGTGAACGGTTTAACACCGGGATCAAAATTGTACTCTTCAATAGAAGAAAGCCCACAAGCTCCCGCGGTGCATTACACGAATAATTGTTCATCAATATCACCCAGAGGAAAGCCACCTAGATATCGAAGTGTGTTCAGCAACTCCATGAGTCCATTGACTCCCAGCTTTGGAATTCTGCCTCTGGATAGCAACACACCTGAACCTACAATCATACCATCTCACACTACATTGACCGAAGCTAACGATCAAAAAAGTTTAGCGAAACGTGTTAGTAGCTTAAGAGCACATGTAGGGGTAAGAAATATAAAAAACCAATAAAAACTATTGATATAGTTTAATATAGAAACCCCAATTATATGATAATTCCATTAAGGAAAAGAAATTGCAATTCGATTGGTCTTTCAGCAATTGATGTCTCGAAAAGAAACTCCGCTGCAACAAGGCAAACCAGTGTTTTCCCAGTCCGGGAATACAAGTAATACAGCGAATATTGTAACAGTGACTCCAACTACTCCGACTCCAGCTCCGCAAACTCTGCAAGGACCTAATGTTAGGCGATCGTCTCGTCTGTTTAGTCACAGTTACTCTGTTAAAGTATGAACATATTTTTTTTTTCAATTAAAGTACGCGCCTATATTGGTATAATTTCTGTTTAGGAACGTTTATAATGCTAATGTGATCTTTCAGGAAAACAACAAGTCACCAAATCCAAATAAGTTTGCCACTCCAAAGTCTCCATCACGAAAAACGAAAGCAAGACTGACGAAAACCAGTATGAGCAAAGCCAATTTTAACGAACTAAATGAAAGAAATAAGAATGAAAAGGAGAAGACTGAAACGATTACTTCGGAAAAAGTTGTTGCTAATACAAATGCTTTAAACCAAAGCAATGTCTCTCATTGCGCGGTAATGCTGCAAAAGCAGTGCGCTGGTAAGTTGAAATATTTTTTTCAGTGAATCTGAAAATCATTATAAATCTCTTATACTTTTTTCTTACGAATACAAATTATTATTGAAATATTTATATTTCACTCTTATGACTTTGAATTTAATGTAATTTGAATAATTTATTTTTCGAAAAATATTTCAACAATTAAAAATATTCAAGATTTTGGAACACGGAATGAAAGAAGCGTTACTGCGACACTCGTCACTTTTTTATTTGGAAACAACAAAGAGCCATGACACTCAAAGGATTGACATACATTTTATTCATTTTTCAGAAGGACTGATGTCGTTATTAAGAGAATTAGGTTTAGCCTACCAGCATTTGGCACAATTTAATTGTTCGCAAGCCATTGAAATTTTGAGCATCCTACCATCCCATCATTATCACACAGGCTGGGTCCTTTCCATGCTAGCACGAGCTCATTTCGAAATGATAGATTATAAAAAAGCTGCGAGGTAACGTCAAACTTCAATATCACATTTTCATTTATTTTGTTATCTATTGTTATCGTTATTTTATCTTCTTTCTTTGTTATAACACTTTAGTTTCTTCGCTGAAGTACGCCAATTGGAACCACAAAGGACAGAACTTATGGAAATTTATAGTACGGTTCTTTGGCATTTGCATGCTGAAGTTCAGCTTTCAACACTCGCACAAGAGCTAGTATCAGAAGATAGAAATTCCCCAGCTGCATGGTGCGCCACTGGGAACCTATTCTCAGCGCAAACGGAACATGAAACTGCCATAAAATTCTTTCAAAGAGCTATTCAGGTAATTGGTACTAAAAATTTGGCGTTATTTTCATTTTCTTCATCAATATTTTAATATTTCATCCTTTTTTCTCTGAAATTTCTATTGCGATTTTCGAAATTGAACGATATTTTACGAGGCGTACTTGTAAATCTGTTTGTAATTAATTTTTTTGACGTATTTTGAGCAGGTGCATTTTTCATACATTACTTTTTGTATTTTAGGTAGACCCAAATTTTCCTTATGCATACACACTTCTTGGACACGAATACGTTGTAACGGAAGAGCTCGATAAAGCTATCACCGCTTTTAGGAACGCTATTAGACTGGATCCTCGTCATTATAATGCCTGGTAATAACAATCTTTTCAATTGCCATTTAAAGAAACAGCATTTCACGCGAACGCACAATGCATGTAACACTTTTGTTCACTGTCAATGCAATTCCTTGATTCAGTTTTTTTCTTTTCTAAGATCTTACTGATTATACTCCGGAAGTGAAAATTATGAGAAATTAAAAACATGGATTTGTTAGACATTTTATATGTTTACAATTTTGAAAAATGGGAACTTCTGCAAAAGTATTGTGGGTTTTATGGAAATTTTAAGTTCCGAATTTTTGACCAACGGAAAAATGAAACCTATTTAGAAAAATTAATATTCATCGAAATTACATTTCGTCATTATTCAAAAATCAAGTGCCACTGCTGTTTTGCCGTTTGTCATTTGTCAAGTTTCACATTACTTGTAGTAACAATTTTCAGAATAATAACAGTAAAACTCTGCTTTCATACGTAGGTTTGGTCTCGGAACAATCTTCTCGAAACAAGAACAATACAGTTTAGCGGAGTTACATTTTAAACGTGCTTTGCAAATAAATCCACAGAACTCAGCGATTATGTGCCATATTGGTGTGGTACAGCATGCATTGAAGAAAACTGAGCAAGCTTTACGAACGTTAAATACCGCTATCGCGAATGATCCGGGCAACACGTTATGCAAGTTTCATCGTGCAAGCATCAATTTCTCAATTGGTCGACATACTGAGGCGCTTAAAGAATTTGAAGAACTGAAAAATATTGTACCCAAAGAGTCTCTAGTCTATTATTCCATAGGAAAGGTAATTTTTTCAAATTCATTACAAAATTTCAAGTAAACACTTGTCAAACAATTTCACCAAAACTTATATATTGAATGAAATACTTGATTGCTATAACGGAATTAATTTGTGTTAACAGGTTCATAAAAAGTTAGGAAATACCCATCTCGCGCTTATGTACTTTAGTTGGGCGACGGATTTAGATCCTAAAGGTGTCAATAGCCAAATCAAAGAAGCCATATTGAGCCCCGGACAAGGTGACGATGACTCCCCAGGAACACAGTCAGGTAAGTTTTTTTACTAATGAAGGAAGTATAATATCTCTATACAGGCAATTTTTTTTTAATACGTTTTTCGTTCCTAACAGTCGTAAGTGTATTGTAAAAGCACAAATACGGAAAAAACGAATGAAGGTGGTCACTCAAAAACGTAAATCACATCACTCAAATTGGCAGTAACGAAGCAAAAGACATATTGCGCTCATTGTAAAAATTCTGTTTGCAAAAATGCAAATTTTAAGAAAACTTATTAAATATTCTAAATCTTTACCGATCGAATTATTCGAATTGTTCGGGTCGTTCATGTGAAAATCTTCATTTCTTTCAGATGAATTACAAGCACAAAATTGTTCCACGGATCGTGAGGTCGGAGTTAGCGGTGATGTAAGTGGCGAAAGCAGTGTCGGTGCTTTAGGAGGCAACGTCACTGTAGAGGCAAACGCTGAAGATAGTGACGATAGTTTGTGAAAAGCCTACGAACAACGTACTAAACCATTACTAATAATTACTACAAATTTGTTTGCGGTATAAAGTTACATGATATCAACAGGAGGAGAACGCGAAGATGCGAGATCAAGTGCGTACGTTGGTGTAAGAGTCTGAACGATTAATGAACCACTACTAATTTTGTCTAATCTTGTAGAATCGGCGAAGACATTATTATATCGCGCTTGAACTTCGTCAACTATTTTTTTTCCATTATACCAGCAGATATACAAGTTATAAATAGATTCCAAGATTTTTTTTACAGTACTTTTATAGTCTAAAGGAATGATATGTTAAAAAGGAAAGACATTTCATATATATTCTGAGAATAGAAGTTTCATGAAACAGTTGTACATTATCGCGTTCCTTGTATATTTTCTACAAAAAAAAAGAAACACACACAGACACGGACATAAACTCACACGCGTATTTTAGTAGTGTTCTTGCGTATATAAAAAACAAAACAGAAGGAAAGAAAAGAAAATACAGACTTTTTGATTCTTTCTGGTAATTAAAAAATTGAATTATTGAAAGTAGAAGTTTTGAATAGAATTCGAACGAATGTAGCCGATAAAACAATGGCGTATACGTAGATAGGATAATAAATAAGTAATTAAATAACTAAGTGAGCGGTTTAAAAAAAAAAAGATGAATTGTGTGTAAATGTAAATTATTACTACTGTTAAGAATGTTATCATCGTCATCTTTATTATGGACTTGTCTTCAAACGATGCGATTGATACAAAGACTTCCGATCTCCGGTTAAAACCCTAAATTGGACACTTTCTTTGGAATTTAAAAAAATGGATGTTCCAATAGAGAATATTAAAGATCTATTATATACTCTTTCCCTCTTTCTCTCATCTATTAAATTCATTCCTTAAAAAGCGAGTAGGTGTGAGAAAAGCATATTAAAATGATACTAAATATTTGTTATGATTAGACAAAAATCAGATTATTTATTCTGTCTAAACATGAAGTGTCAAATTGAAGTGACAATATCTTTGAGATAATGAATAACAAATAGAATAGGATGTTGACAGTATTGTTGGTAATATTATGAATTTCGTTATTATGTGTCGGCTCAGTTGGAAAATAATAGAACTAAAACTCGGTCAGTTGGGGCTACGCGAAAAATTGACCAGAAAAACTAGTTAGAATATTTTGAAAGTTACAAAAGGTCTGAACTTTGACTCGTACCTCCGGAATTATTAACTTAACCTGTCGTCATAGATACGATACACAATTCCTAACTAAAACCGGTCACATTTTATGAACGTTTTGTTACAACTCCTATTATATGACATTGAGTTCCATTCTAAATTTCGTCAGAAAAAATTTAATTCCAACCATTGTCGATAAGATTTTAGTCACGGACGCCATAGAAACAATCCAAAGTAGGTTGTCAATTCTCGAATTAATTCCATACTCTAAAATTTATCTTACTTCTTCCTCATTTATTTATATTTGAAAAATCCGATGTGAATCTAAGAAAAGATAATTTTAAAAATACAGTTCACTTTGAGAAAAACACGTCCAGTAAAAAAGGTCGAATTAGAACAAAATGTAACTACCGATTGTAAATGAACTATAAGTTGTTTAAAAATCTACCCCTTATTATGTTTTTGGATGAAACAAAATTCAATTTGGATTTTGTTAGTAGGATTTTAGTAAACTTGTAGATAATTTCTCCATTTACACTGTATATCTCGCTTGTGTGCTTGAAAGATGCAATGGGCGTTCTATTATTTTCATAATTCTGAATTCTGGTATCTATAATATCCAAATTTCTAATATTATCTTCTTTCAATCACATCATTTAAAGACAAACTGGAGTATCATTTTAGAAAGAACCTTTCGAGGCATAAAATTATCCGTAGAGAAAGGACGGTCGTGCAATTTTTCCTCGTTTCTTCATAATAACTAAGTTTCATATACATATGTAATCGACCGAACTTCGCGTAACCGATTCTTTCGTGCATTTTTCTTTAATAATTCTAACTTTAACGCCAAAAAACCTAAAATACAAGGGACAACAAAATATATATAGATACTATAAGTATATAAACACATATAATTCTATGTCTAAAGGACATACATATTTAGCCCCCTTTTTAGCTTCCAAGTCGATTCAGAACTTGGGAGTTCTCAGTTATTGGAATATACGAACAAAAAACAGGAAAATAAATTCTAATTGTACAAAAATTTATTACGAAGTATGAAAGATATTCATTAAAGCTCATTAATACTCTATGCGGACGAATCGGTAACGAGAGGGTGGAGATATTACAGGATATAACTGTAGAAGATAAGTTAATTTATTCTTATCTAGAGTGATTTTTATGTGTGGCAAAAGTAAATGATTGCGGGATTTTGTCCCTCACTGGGATCGGCTATGTCGTCTTGTTGACGGCGTATCAGTTACTGGCAAATTAAATGCAACACGAAAATTGAATAATACGGAATAAGAGTTTTCTTTTGTTGGAAAAAGAAGCGAAGCTTATTCGATCAGACTCGAATGCATTTCTTTTAAATGATTTTTCCCACAGAAGAAATTTAAGATTTTAAGGATATTTTTTGTTACGGATTTTTTCAAAAAGCTTTTGCTAAATGATTCCAAAAATGCTGAATTTGAGTGAACATGAAGTTGTTTCAGACACTGCAATTTTTTCATGCGAAAAGATATTTTTTCAAGTCAATTATATTACTTGGAAAATCTTTACGATATTAAATGAATGAATGCAAATGGAACAGGAAGATAAGCGAGAAATTAAAGATTGTGTAATTGAAGAAAATTATTTTCTCTTTTCGAAAATTGTTAATGTTTTTAAGGCAATTTTAAATATTTTTGGAAAATTGAGAATGAACTGCTACTTTAAATAAGCAATTTTGTATAGCTTCGAACTTTTATACATTTTTTTCCAAGAAAACAATATTTTTTTGCAACAAACTCCATAATATTTTTAATAACATCGAAATCAGGTAATCTAAAATTGAAAATATTAAAAATATTCACTTTTAAAATTTATGAAACGCATCAAATTGGTTCTAAAAAATTTATAAATCAACATCCAGAATATCACGTTCCTACGATACTAAAAATAACTGCATCTTTATAAACTGTATGTTTTTTTTTAAAGCAAATTTCGGGAGAAATGTTCGAGACTGAATCAAAATAACAAATAGCTGATAGAAAATTGGAATTACTATAAAGAATTTTATTTTTAGTATTTTCGAATATAAAATTGGTGCAGAAAAGTTATATCACAGAAATGTACAGGTAACGTTTGGAAGTTCTAAAAATAGAGTGTTTACAATGTTAGTAGCTGATTTTCAACACATAAGAATAGACTTATCACACGCATACTCTGGTTTCTCAAATATTTTCAAATTTTTAAATAAAAGTCTCCGAAAACACTTGTTTAATTTGAACGCATTCGATGAAATCGCATTTAACCTATTATTATCAGGTTCTATTTGTAAATTTCGGTGGGATAAACAAATTCTGAAAACGAGATTTATTTCAAATTGATGTTGAACTTCCACGTATCCGTCGATATTTTTTTATATTCTATAAGACAATATTCTTCTCGCTTATCTACGTTTCATAAATTCAGAGATTCTTGACGAGATAAGAAATCACGATATTTATAACATTTTATCTCCATAAATCCCTCGAAAACTCGATTTCAGTTATGAAATTTGAAACTCAAATGACTTTTTAATATATTTGTATGATGGGTATTTAAAAGTAATTAGTATTATTGTAATTAATATTTTAATGTATCGCAGATTGAGAGAGACTGAAATTTCAAATCTAAATTCCAATTTTTGAGAACATGGGAAACAAAAATTTCGAAAATCCCGTGTTTCCAAATCATTTTAAAAGAGTTTTTATACAAACATCAGTTTGAATCTTTTCCCACTTACTTTGATTATAAATTGAAAGAAATTTTTTAAATACAATAAAAAATTGACATTCTTCCTTTCGCGTGTGTAAATAAAAATTTGAAAGTTCCATTAGAATTACAAAAAAATTGGAAAAAAATTTCAACCGCTCTTTAATGTTCCCTCAAACAGCAAAGCTATTTTCAATTTTTCTAAAAACTAAATGTGGGTACCGTTTAGAGAACACAATGACGTGTAAACTTCAATAGCATTATTTCACTGAAAAAAAAACCAATGAATTGAAATATTTGAACGTCAGTGAAATTTAAATGAAATTCTCTTGAATTTCTTATTTACATTTAATTTATGTCGGTGTGTTCTGACTATGTCTCATCGTCAAATTCAAAGTACGTTAATTTATCTCTTTCAGTAAATTTAAATAAAGTTGCATTGCTCCGAACGTCGAAGGAGATAATGTGAATTCGAAACAATTCCAAGTCAACTTTCACCAGAGATAAAATGAGTGAGAGATAAGAGCTGGATTCATTCGTATGCAAAAGTAACAGGGAGAGTGAATTAGAGGCCCTATATGCTATTTAAGCTCCTGTAAAGAGGTACCATACCTATTTATGTATAATAAAAATTGCATCGATCGAATAAACTAATAAGTGCATATTTAATTGTTACGTACTGCTCTTGTCGCATTTCGATTGTTATCAGTTTTACAACGTCGAAAGATGTATGCAAAGTATAACGAATAGACTAAGACCAAGCTAGTTTGTCAGAGATAAGCAAGAAGCGGAAAAAAACAGTGAACTGAAGTTTTAGGGAATAAGGTGTAATTGTCTTGGCATTACAAAATGGGCTCATACGTGGAAACAGGTAGTCATTAAATTCTGTGAAATTTCCAATACCAGGTTAATGCCGTGTAATAACATTTATATCAACAAATTTTGCAGTTCTTGGAAAGAAAAGTGTATCAGATTTGGGAAGAACCTTGACCCACGAACATTTAGCGTTGGATTTCCATCATTTTTACGTACAACCACCGAATGAGCTCCAGGAGTTCCTGGAAGGTGTTATTAAGCTCCCGAATGCTGCATTTTTCAAACAATATCCGTGAGTATGAATGTCACATTTGGAAAGTGAATATTCTATTGTGAAAATTTTCATTGATTTCCGTGGAACTGTATTTTTTCCCTCAGGTATAGCAGTCAATATAATTTGAATTTGACCGACGTGGACACTCATAAAGCCATTCTGGAGGATGTGAAGCTGTACAAGAAGTTTGGCGGAGGTACCATCGTTGAAAATACGAATCATGGGATCAAAAGGGATCTCAATTTCATGCAACAAATCAGTCGAGAAACTGGTGTGAACATCATTGCAGGAACTGGTGAGAATATATTTTTTCTTTCTTTTCATTTTGTAATTCCTTCTTCGTTATGTATTTTTTCTAATTTGGTTTACCTTTTTTTACATAATTTAATGTGAATTTAGTTTGGTGCATTTATCGACCATAAATCCTCAAAATGAATTGAAAATTATCTTAAATGTATCGAAAATGTTTTGTAAAAAAGTTTGTTTTATTTTATAGGATATTATGTAGCTCTTACTCAGGAAAAACCTATATTAGATGCAACACAGGAACGACTATACGATGTTATGCTTCAAGAAATGTCCGAAGGCTGTTTGGACAATCCCAAAGTTAAAGCAGGATTTATTGGGGAAGTTGGAAGCACATATCCCATCGAAGGTACAATAATTAGGTAGATTACAAAGATACAGAAGCTAATTTACCTCAAGATTGAGGACAAACATTAAATGTTTGGTACCTCAATGTAATCCATAGCATCCGAATATAATTTAACTTGTAACTTATTGAAAATTATATTTATTCTAGAAAAATAATAATAGTTATGATACAATTATATTGCAAATCTAATAGAATTCTAATATTTTATAATTATAATAAAAATATATTCTTTTCCATGAATATTAATCAAATAATTACTTCGAAATGAAAAAATTCGTAAAATCATCCTACTGCTTCATATTAAATATTTTTATTTTGTTACTGAAATGTATTACCACAGAAGATTTAGGAAATCCATTTGTTGGTCATTGCAGAATTTGAAAAAAAGGCAATTCGTGCAACAGCGGAGGTTCAGTCGCAATTAAAGTGTCCTGTAACTTTTCACCCCGGACGAGATCCAAAAGCTCCTTTTGAGATAATGAGAATTTACCAAGAAGCTGGTGGAGACGCGAAGAAAGCTATTATGTCTCATCTTGATCGTAAGATTTCAACTTTTTTTTGCATAAAAATTACCCCCTAGCACTACAATTTTTCTAATAATTGCGTCAATCCAATTTGGCAATTAAGAATTGAAGTACCATGAGTCACACTCATTTTTGTTTACTCATTTTTGGTTTATAATTTGCCAAAAAAGTCTAACTCTTTGTCATAGGTCAAGAGGATAATTATTGGAATTGAAGGAAATTAATAATAAATTATTCACCCTACAGGTACTTTACTGAAAGAAGAGGATCTCTTAGAATTCGCCAAAATAGGATGTTACTGCCAATACGATCTCTTCGGGCTAGAATGTTCCTTCTATCAATTAAATCCTCCTGTCGACATGCCTTCGGATGCTCAAAGACTGGATAAAATTCGATTGCTGGTAAACGATGGGAAGCTCAATAAAGTTCTAATGAGTCACGATATTCATACGAAACATCGTCTGGTTAGTAGTTAGTCACGTATAGTTATTTAGTAATTATAAATGTAGTATTTAGTAACGTATCGCACTATTCCAATCAAAATATGAAGTAAAAGGTAATATATGTTTCAGGTGAACTTTGGAGGTCACGGTTACATGCATATACTGAAGAACGTAATCCCCAAAATGTTAGTCAAAGGCTTCACACAGAAAGAAATTGATGTCATTACAATTCAGAATCCAGCCCAGTGGTTACCTTTTTGAGAAAATTATACGTCAGCTAATTTTTACAGGAGGTTTCTCTCACTCGTATTAGTTTGGATGAGATTTTTAAAAAGTACAAGTAAAATTCAGATTTGCTACAATTTTATACTAATGGATAACATGGGAAAGACATTTTATTTTGCAAAGGCAGCTCACAAAATTACAGGAAATAATACAGGAAATGAAAAAATACTAAATAAGAAAATATTAAAATAAATGAGCTTATAATTGGAAGCAATCGAATAAATGTAATTGCTGATAAAACTGGATGTGTTTATTAATAATTAACTGGTCTATAATTATTTGTTATATCCTTAATTATTTTGTATTGTAACAAACGAATGTCGTCGATAATATATCAGAACAAATTTAATAAATATAGAAATCATTCTCATAACATATATTAAGATTAATTTTAAGGACATAATTTAAATTCATTTTTATATATTTAGCTAATATTCTGTTCAAATGGCAATTTGGAAAAAATATCCACCCTCTAGTTTTTAAATTATACGTATGTATGAGTTTAGTATCAAATAAAAACGCACATGTTTACGCATGAGCACAGATATGGTAATTCTAACCTAAAAGAATTCGCATTCGATTTCGTATATATCCAATAGAAATCCCAGCATCGCTTAGCAGCAAAGTCGGAAATACTAAATACTTGTATCATTATTCCACTGAAAAATATATAGGTAAATAAATTGATCTCTGAAAATGGCAATGCAAGTACCTGCTGAGGTCGACGCCGAACAAATTAAGTCAGTAAGTATCTGTCAAACTTGCATTATTTCATAAACCGCTAAAAAAAAAATGAATGATCCGAAAGATTCAGCAGCGAATTCCAAAATTTTGCCATTTATCAACAATTTCTTATGTTTTTCACAAAATCAGGCAAAAATGCAATTCAAGGTCTTCATTCTCTGGAAATTATTGTATTTAATTGAAGTTTTATGAGAAAGAAATCGTGGTAAAAATTGTTATTAATTGAACCTTACAGTATTTATTTATGGGTGCAATAAACATCAACTGCAATTATAAAATGACTATGGTTTATATATATTTATTTATTTATTTCATAAAGAATCTGTACGAATCTTTTTCAGCAGGATCTGATATTTTTTAAGTTTCCATAACATTTAAAATAAAATGATTTTTTATAAAATCAAGCAGAATCTAAATAACATTGAATATTGTTCTTGTTTGTAATTACAGTTCCGGGATTTTTTAACGTCCTACAACAAGCTATCGGAGACATGTTTTATTGATTGTATCACCGATTTTACAACGAGAGACATACATAAGAAGGAAGAAAAATGCGCTCTAAATTGTATGGAAAAATATCTGAAAATGAATCAAAGGGTATCCCAAAGGTTTCAGGAGTTTCAAATGGTAGCAAATGAAAATGCCATGGCAGCTGCCAAAAAGTTGGGCCAAGCTAGTTAGCATTAAAGAAAAGGATCATTTATTATGTTAATATATTATTTTCCATATTGGACTAGTTACATATAAAATAAAATTGTTTTCAAGAATGAAAAGTCGGAGAGAATCCAATTTTGAGTTTTAATAACGTTTTTATTTCATCGATTGTATATACGTACAATTTAAAACAATGTAAATGATGGGAAAGAGTTGGTTTCTTCTGTCCTCCGTACAAATCCTTTTCGTTTAGCTATTACGTAATTTTGATCTCGTACTTTAATCGAACCATAATAGTTTGAACTGTTCTGAAAATTTACCAAAAAGAATTTGCGCTACTATTTTGGCAGTGATGTCAACAGTTTTTACAGGAACCGGAAAATGTTTACTGAAAAATTATTTTACGATTTAAATGTGTTCTGGATCGTACTCCTCAGTTATCTCTCAGTAAAATAACATTTTGTGATTGAAATAACAAAGTTACTTTAAATTATGTCAATCTTCTTCCGTGAGACTTCTTTGCTGCAGAAGTCTGAACTTTCCAAATCATCTCCAAAATATTTACAAAAATCCCTTTTTTTCCTCTTACATCATGAACTAATTCCAGGGACAATCCAAAAAATGCTTTTTCTTTGATCCAAAGAAACCCGATTCCCCAATTCCTAGACAATTTCAGTACCGTGATCTGTGTTGCAATAAGTTATTCCTTAAAATAAGGTTCATACATTTACATTCTTAAAAACATGTAAGTTTTTGTTAATTTGTTATGCGATTGAATTAAAACTACCCTATCCTATCCTATTCTACCGATATATTCTCTGAAAACATCGAAACAATC
This sequence comes from Gasteruption jaculator, assembly GCA_949825005.1. NCBI lineage: Eukaryota > Metazoa > Arthropoda > Insecta > Hymenoptera > Gasteruptiidae > Gasteruption > Gasteruption jaculator. Next base: position 9,266,853 of record OX463762.1, read on the forward strand.
CTTAGAACGGATTTAACTGGACTTGGAGTGACCGAAACTGTGGAATTTCGTTTTCGGCTGTCCAACCGACTCTACGGTTTGCGCCTCCAATCTGAAATTCGGAATTCGAGTGATATTTTGCATCGACCCTGCGTTCTGTGTCTGATTGACGACATGCGTTCCGAAACTCGTACTGGAGATCTGGATCTCCTGATTGTCGCCCATAGAATCGGGATTGGGAGAATTCGGCGGCGTTTTTCTCAGTCTTTTGTAATCCGAGAACCGGTTAAGCGAGACTTGGTCCACGCAGATCGCTTGGGTGGTGTGTCTGGTCTTGTATAGAATCGGACAACTGAGGTCCCCCTTTAGACTTAATCTGTACAAATTCGCCAGTCGTCGAAGCTTTTCCCTTTCGGGTTGACGCATAGGATGCAGCTTCAGCTCGCTCTGCGTGGGATCCTGCAGGAATCTGGACACTTTCTCATTCGCTGACGTTATGATGGAATATCCGGGCTTGTTGTCGACGTGTCGACGTCCCGCTCGGATCTCTCGACCGTTCAGGCCATCACGGATCCACTGTATCCTCTGACGATAGGTCTTCCTGGCTTCGTCCGACAAATGCTCAAAGCTGCCGTGCAAAATCGCTTGAAAAGCTGGATCGGCTGAGATCTTATCCTCGCTAGCACTCTCGGTGTCGTCCCACCAACTGGACTCTCCGATCCAGTCGGACTGCTCGTCGTCACCTTCTCGATCCTCGTCGTTTGTCACGATCCCAGCTTCGGAGTCGCTGGAAGAGATGCTGGAGCTGGAGATGCGCGAGCAATCCATCGCCTCCTCACCGAGCGATTTTATACGATTCTTGGTCTTCGAGTTCCTGGCTGGTTTGGGCGAACGCATTTCGCAATCAGTGGATCTCTCCCGGCAGGACCTCTTGCGCTTCCCGCACCTTGGAAGGAAGCGGAATAAATTAATTTTGTATTGGCTATACATCATTATAATACCAAATATTTTTCTACATAATAAATGAGACCGAAGTGGTGGATTTACCATATGGTTCCATATCGGTTCTCGCAGTCATTGCGAAAAATCCGTTTCTTCTTGCCGATCGTGCTTGCCATGACGGTGACTGCCTGCGAAGTGGAGGGATTGGAGTCGGAGTCTATCGCCATGCGTTTGAATTTCCGCTTGCGTCTCGTGATGGCCCTTGGCACGAAGTTCTCATTGACCGAATCACTTTCGATGTTGCTTGCATTGTTGAGATTCGAGAACCGGGCGAATCGTTTGGTCTGATTCGTGTCATCGCTATCCGACTGGTACTTCGACATGGCTGCCTTGTTCGGAACGCGGATGTCGCAAATCGAAGAGGAACTGTCATCCGAATGTTTGCCAGCACTTAACGCAGCTACAATTATTAAAGAAATTCAGAGAATCAAAGAAAAAAATGTTGACGTTTTAAATAGATGGCAGTTTGTTTCTTTTATTTTATTGATAAAATTTGTTATCTTGGTATTTTCTAAAGTATCTTACTATTTTCTTCCAATCATCTTCAAGAAATATTCAGAAAAGCAATCACTCTATTCCTACACTTACGAATGTTTCCTGTGGATCGAGCTCTTCTTCTGATGCCCCATCTACGTCTGACATTGGCGCTGTTATTACTCTCCTCCAGTGCTAGTGATAAATCGTGTACAAGCGCCTCCATTTTTTCTCTTAAGTCAGCCGGTACAGCTTTTAAAACACGCTCCATTTGAAGAACGTGCTTTTACCTGAAAAAACTTTCAGCCGTTATCTCCCATGAAATGCTTCGCTTTTGTTTGACGATTAATTTGTTGAAGAACACAAAAAATGTGTCCTTCCGACCAATTAACTTTTGATTACCATATATGCGATCCATTATCATACATCGATATGATAAATAATAGTTTGAGAGAAATTGTTTCTTAACGATACAAATGTTAAAATTAACATACAGAAAAAATTTTGATAATCTCTAATAATTTTCATGTTAAGTATCAGAAAATGTCACACTCTCTCAGAGACTTTTGGAAACCTATTGATATTTTCCTGCAAATGAACTTGATAGATCTCCATAAACTCTGCAGCTGCTCTAATTTTCACACTTCCCATGGATCTTTTTTCAAAATCCTGGTGAATTATTTAAAAATCCTGTTCAAGAAAATGAAAGAAATTTTGAAAGATTTTGCCAACTTTACTGAATTCTGTTTTGCAAGAATCTTTAAAAAGAATTTATAATCCAAGAGAAGCATATCGTTTCTTCTCTGTTGACAAGATCTTAGCAGATGTTTGAGACGGAAAAAGACTTTTGAAACACTATGTCGCTACTGATGGTCTCCAGATACATTAACAAAAGGTGGTTCCTTTTGCAAGTATCTCTCCCAAGATTAGCGGCAATAGTTGCAAGTGATGTCTTAAAATTTGGAGGTTATCTTTTTAAATATCTGCTGTAAACATTGAATATATGGACCGTTTATTTTGAAAGTGGTGTAAGTCCATTTTTAAAAAAATGAGATATCACGTAATGTACGTTTGATTTAGTGTAAACTTTTTATTTGTAACCAGTTAGTATTTAATTTCCTGAATAATGCCCATGTTTTCTTCAATTTAAAATTGGCCAGCAAAAGAAATTGTGAAACCATTAATTTGGAAACATGTGTAAGTCCATTTGCAGCCCGTCAATATACATTATGTTAGTTAAATTTGCCTAAATCAAATTTATACAATCAAATTACATATTGATAAATCTGTAGAAATATTGCCAGACTCGATTTTAATTTTCTCGAAACAAGAGAAAATTGACTTACACTGTTTTCAAAATGAACGGTTCATATAAAATTATAAATAATCTACTTCCTATGCAAGATAGTAATATCGCATGTTTGATATTCATTGCAATAGGCTGATGTAGCAATAGTAATTACACAAACGTGAAGTACAATCTATATGCAAAGGCTACTTTGAACAAATTAGTTGTAATTTCTATTTAATAAAAATATAGCGGATCTGTAATATTTTGACTAGAAGTAGGTGATGATAACAATCTGTATATTTATCCGAATGCTGGATACAATTGCTTTATTTTGCTGGACTCTCATTTAAGAGCAGCTTTTATGCTACAAAATCTTTCTAAAATCACGCACGCTGCTTTGCTCTGGCTTAGCTCTCCGCATTATTATTCCTATTATTATTTTTCTTTTTTACTACTGCTTCTTATCCTGTTTATTTTTTTTTAGCGTTTTCTTGTTCTTTGTATCTGAATACTAACTTTGTATTTTCTTATTATTTCAACTATTGTTCTTTTCTATCCCTTACACTCTGCTTATTTCTTCCTGTCATCACAATATTACTCTGTCTATCTGCTATCATATGTTTTTGTACCTGCTGGATCTCTATTTTGCCCCATGACACCTCACGAGCATAAATGAATAAATAAATAAAATCTGTTGTGAATTTACTCAAGATATATACAAAATCTTTTACACTGCTTTACAAGAACAAAAATTGCAACATCTGAGGAAGTTCTTTTGCAGATCTGCCAAATTTCAGCAAAACAGGCATAAAAATAGGCACAGCTGCAAAATTATTTTAATTTGCCACAAATTTAAGAAGTATTTTAGGCTATTTTACAATAGGAAAATTTAAAATCTATGCAAATATGCTAACTTTTTGCAAAAGTCCCATAAAAATAGGCACATTTGTAAAATCTTTTTAGTCTTTTTATTAATCTATCCTAATTCTTTTTGAAACATACGTTTAGAAGACAATTGCAATACACGTATCATCATGCGTGGTTACCGAAAGATGGCAGCTGAAAGCTATTAAAGCATGGGCCTAACTTTTGGGACCATACCAAATCAAATGGTGAAAACAAACATCTCCCCACCACTGTGTCTGCGTGTATACTTGATTCGTGTATGTGGGTGTGTATTCGCACGATCCCTAATATTTGCGACCTTTGCATTAGATCCATACGTCTTTAATGTAGGCGCAAGGCATTTTTTAAGTAGAATAGCGCACAAGACGGTCGTCAAACCCGAAAAGGATGTTCAAATATTCGATATTAACAAAATAATACACATATTTGTTTTAATTTTTCTCATTTTGAAATCAAATGAAAGTAAGTCAAAGATCAGCGACCTTAGATGGAAAGAGGAGAGGGAAATAAAATAGACAGCAGTGAAATGCATCGAAACATATACATATATGTATACACACACATTTCGTGTATATACATATATATATATATTCATTTCGCAGGACAATGGTAAACTTACCTGTATATATTTAATTTTGGTCGACGCAAATTTCCCTTTACAGGCACATTCTTGATTCAATGCAAATTGTCATATAGCTGTAGAGCACGAGTTACTCGGGGCCAAGAAATTACCGTAGTTGAACCATCATATTATGCCGTTAGTGTTAGATGCATCTGGTGCATGTAGCGATACCCATACGTACTATTTTAGTACTATTGTAGCAGTATTATAGTAGTACGCTGTCGGTAAAAAAAGAAGGGGAAATCGGCCATCCTTTGTAGCACATTCGTGCCTGGGGTTCCTCGGCTAAATTCTTTGACGAATACGTTACTGTTTCGCAGGGCCGTATCCTGTGGCGAAAGAATCACGACAATGCAAGATCACGTGATCACGTATCTCGCCCATCGTCAGCGATAGCGAGATATCGATTTTATATTTAATTACAACTTTAAATGATTTATGGCAAGGGTTGGGATTTTTTGAAGATTTTTTTGCATATATTTTATAAAACATGTATGTACTTGGAAAATTGTACCATAACGAAGTAACAACTATAAGATATTGAACATATTTTAATGGATTACTTTAAGTCGAACGATCGATCGATTGGAGTTAAACTAACATTTTTCTACGCGGTAAACTTCAAAATTAGTAAACAATAATTATTATTTTACTATTTCCGGTTATAATGTCTAATAGTATATGCTAAATGTAGGGTACATAAGTTCTGTTTTGTTGAATTATATTATTTCAATAATATCTGCGACAGTTTGATCCATACACTCTTTCCAAGTGGCCATTTTTATCATTTCACATACCCAGTTGAGAGCAAATATTGTGCAAAAAGTTTTCAAGCGAAGATCAGAAGAGAAAGCGGTCACGTATTAAAAGTAGATACAGTTTATTTTAGTTTGTAGTTTAAGTAAATATAGTTGCGCCGATCTACTTTTTATATTATATTATTATGGATCTTCATACATACTGTAAGAAACTTCCAAAAATAGTAAGTACAGGTTATCGGAATGCTGCAACTTGTAACCTTTGTTGAACTTCTAATATTTTAACTTTCATGCTAATCCTTTGTTTTATCTTTTTCTTTCCATTTTCATTTCCTATTTACTTGTTAAACTAAGATAATACTTTCTCGTGAAAATTCTATAATTCCAACAAGAATACACAATTTCCAAAAAATACCTTCACATCAACTACCAAAAAAATACAAAAATATATAAAATTTTTAATAATCAAAAGTCACTACAGTTTTAAAATATTGATTTAGAATTGCAACTAACAATTTCCTTAGCTTTGATATATGACAGATTTGGACAGATAAATGCAGGTTCCTCGGCCCAAATAATAACGCAAAGAAATCAGTAATGTTACAAAGTCTATTCCAAAAATAATTGTTATAAGGTAAAATCTAAATAGTATATGAACTTTAAATGTTTATATATTGTATATTGTATACCTATTTATTCATCTATGGAATATCATTTTATTGGTTTCTATCGTTTTCAGGAACTACATGCACATTTAAATGGATCTCTGAGTCCAGTTACTTTGCAAAAGTTGCATAAAATACATGATCCTGAAAGTACAGATAACATTGTGAAATCAATGCATCTGGAAGAGGCGATATCCTTAAACGAGTATAATAATTTTTCTTTCCAGAAACAACTTTTTTGCAGAAACAAAACCCATTTCTTTTACTAAAAACAAGTCTGTCATTTTCTGTCATTTTGTAGATGCTTCAAGGTTTTTGCGGTGGCACACTCCTTAACGACCACTCCAGAAACTGTTTATGTAGCAGCTTGCGACGTTATAGAGGATTTTTTCTTGGACAATGTTATTTACCTCGAACTAAGAACGACGCCACGTTCAAATAAGAGTATGACAAAACGGGAATACGTGGAAGCTGTTATCAAAGCTATCAAGTACTTGTACACTCCTTACTTCATTCATTGAGATTGTGGACCAATTCGCTAATTACTTTCTTTTAAGGACCGGTAGGTCACGATTTCCTGGAATTCTGGTGAAGCTGTTAATTTCCGCTGGCAGAGAAAAAGGATATGCGGACTGTGAAGAAAATATTAATCTGGCCATCGCTTTAAGCAAGGAGCATAGCGACACCATTTTAGGAATCGACCTTAGCGGAGATCCCGAGAAGGGCTGTGCCCTCATAGATCTGTTATCGAAATGTAGGAAAGAGGGTCTGAAAATTGCTGCACATTGCGCAGAGGTAGTTTCGTTACTCTTTGTTAGCATTCTTTTTATTTAAAGCCACAGTCAAAAGTAGAGAATAATTGAAATTTCTATGTATGAACTGAACTGGGAAGATATGATTTCTTGTCATGATTTAACGTAGTATTTGATGAAATGTTAATTCTTTCAGATTCCTAATGAAACGGAAGTAATTGATATCCTGGATTTCAAGCCCGATAGACTGGGGCACTGCACTTGTATTCATCCTAACTTAAAAGGATCCAAGAAGATGTTTGAAATGTTTTTGAAATCTAAAATTCCAGTTGGTAAGGATAAAGGGTTTTTATTCTATATATTTATTGTTTGAATTATTTTGATTATAATTTGTCAGCAGGACGTCTTGTGATTTATTTTAATTTCATAGAAATTGATTTTACTTGGAAAAGATCAGAAATTAGTTCAATTTAAACAAAATATTTTTTTCTTCATACTATTTTCCTGAAAACTAGTGACAGAATAAGAAGATATTATTTTTAGAATATTCGGCGTAACCGAATGCTTGAAAGTAGGGCCATTATTGATTATTTATGTTCGCTATTTTTTGTATTATCCTGATTTCTACAATTACTTTTTTCCTTGTTAATCTCCAAAATTATTATGATACAGAATTATGTCTAACGTCGAACATTAAATGCAAAACAGTACCTTCATACGAATTTCATCAGTTCAAATATTACTATGATGCAAAACACCCTCTGTGTATCGGGGTAAGTGATAATATTGCAACTAGACACTATCTACTGTTTGTTTATATTAAACAAAGACTTTCAGATAGAATTACTTTATTTTAGACGGACGACAAAGGAGTTTTTAACACCACCTTGTCGAATGAATTTGAAATAGTTGGTAAATTCTTTAATTTGAGCAAAACCGAATTAAAGGAGATCTCTCGTTCAGCTGCCGATTTCAGTTTTGCAACAATTGAGGAAAAAGAATTGTTGAAGAAAGTTATCGATGCTTATAATTAACACTTTTATGCAAGTTCATTAAAAATTAGCTTTGTATGTAAATAAAAATACCATTTTATAGTGTCAATAATATTTTTGTAAGGCTTGAAATGTCATTGAGAAATAAATCTCGCCACATCATTTGTTTGAGTATTATTTTCAATATATTATTTGTTTTTAATATTGTCATTTATGATTATTGTTCAGAAATAAACTGGAAAAAATGAAGTATCAGGTAGATTATGCCGCTCTGTTTTATTTACAATAAATTACACGAATTTGGTAGCTATAGCTAGTAATTTAGTATAATCGGCCCCTTTATTGTGGGTCTTTTCTTTCAAAATAGTTCTGAGAACATGTGGAATAGGCACGTGTATTCGTGTTCCCAATGGAGTACCATTTTCATCAATCAACACTAAGTTGTTGCTATCAAACTTTGCCATTTTTGAGGGTTGTACCTGTTTGCAACCAACCAGAATTCCTTTTTTCTTTTCTCCCTTTATCGCCACTAATACCTTATCACCTATAACAAAGATCAGGGTAAATAATGGTGACAATTCTTCATCTTCGAATTTATATTTTATAATTACATACTAAGTCAATTTCAAGAATTTAGTAAAATATAAAATAGCCCAAACATCAGAAGAATATTAATTTATTAATAATAATCAGGTAGAGGTCTCGGATGACCTCAGCCTAGTTCTGCGGAAATTTAAGGAACTTCATAGTATAAAATTCTATCCTTTTTTTCCCATACTATAAGTATTACACTTTCATAAAATAATCTATACTATTTACTACAGCAGCATTTAAAAATATTATACAATTTTGTTAAATTTAAAAAAGTCAATAACTTCCACCCGATACAAATTTTTGTCAGTGTGATCTGAAAAGCTCCAGCGTTAACCTTTTGCGGATGGGACGCTTTTGAATAAACCATACCATGGGGCCAAGCCACTGTCGCGATAGTCACTTAAAATTACCAGCTCACGTTTTAACAGAAACGTTTCTATAAACGATTTTCATTCATAGCGGTCCAAGATGTCAAATTATAGACATATGTAGATACGTACATGCAGAAATTATCCAGAAGATAATTAAAATATTTATTTGCTTACAAACATTATCTTTTAGAAATCAAAATTACAGATATTTTATTATATTTCTTGACAAAACCATGAATGTTTCAGTTGTTTCTGCCAAACGCATATATGCGTTACACAGCCAAATTCATGGTTTCCGTTGAATGCATATGTATGGCACTAGTCCGCAAAGGGTTAACTATGTAATTTTGGTGAAACGAGTTAAATGAGACTTCTAATAGAAAAAATATTTCTCACCTACTCTTCCAATGCCTACTTTGTTGTACACATGAATACATCTAGGAGGCTTTCCTTCCAACATTGCTTGTTTTCCAATGGTGCTATTGTCGACTACTCTTAGTCTTGTAAGTTTAATGATATGATTTGATATCGAAGTTGTGTGAAAAGGTCTTGTGAAATTCATTGTACAAATGCTAGCCATTATTATTATTTTAGTTGTATGACATATAATAATCTACTCTGAAAATAAAAAAAAGAGTCCCTAATTTTGGTTACTTCTACCTTTGCAAATTCCATGGAATTAGATTTCATTTACAGGTTGTTAGCCAATTTATTTTACAAAATATTAAATTCTATAAATCACATGTTGATTTTTCGTTTCAAGTATTGAAGTATTAGAAAATAAATTATAATCTGACATTGAAATAAAACACAAACTCTTGGAATTAATCGGATACCTCTTTAAATAATAATATTAACATACATATAAGTTACTGTTTATTTTTGTGTGAAATTATTTTAAAAAAGCATGAAAATTGAAACAATTACACTGTTTGTAGTTGCGTAATAGTAAGGTTCAGTTCTTCAAAAATTGAAGCTTTCTTACCTCTACGCTTCTCCCTAACTCCGAAACTTAACAATTATTAACGATATCAATTTGTTATTTTATATTTTTGCAGTATTCGCTCAAATTAACAATATTTTCTATCTTTCCAGGTTATACTTTTATCGAGTATCTCCTCTATATGTGGAAACTAGCGCCACCTTAGGACATTTAAAATAACTATTTCAAGATTTTCACATATTTCATAAGAATATATAAATTAGATTTGTATAGTTCTATCTTATTACACTACATAATTTTCGATGATGTTTTATCCAAAATCAATCGAGGATAGAGAAACCAATAGCTAATTACTAAATATCAACCCTAATAGTCAATTTCTAATTTAAACTACCCTTGGTGGTTTCCCTTAGGTTCCGCTAGGGACCGCCGCCGTCATAGATAAAATCTGTAGTCCAGTATTCACAGTTAAATCTTAAGACATTGGTTGAGAATTGAGAAATTTTGTTTATGGCTTGTCTTGTCTCTAATCGGTATTCGGAAGACAAGCTTCGAGAAGTAAGACGCGTCCAAGCTAATCTTAATGAAGTCACGACTTGAGGTATGCTTGTTCTTCGTTGAACAACATTTGTTATATTTCCCTGTAAACATCCAATCCATTGTCCAAAACTTACAAATTTATCTCGAAATCTGAGTGAATATAAATTTGAATATCAGACTCCTTGCTTGCTTCTGTTACGAATCTCAATTTTTCATCAAAACTTCATTTAATAAGTTAATCCTCTTCTCCAAATCATTCTTTGATTATAAGTTTTATTGGTATTGTCTCTTTTTCTTACAATTAGATTCGATTATGAATATATCGATGTCCCATAATAATAGTAGCAGTTGATGTCCCATTGATATTATTATGATGGGACAGAAATATAGTATGAATAATAAGTTTCACTGCGTGACCATCTGTAAGTAAAAGAAGAAAATCTCACTACGAAGATGCCCTACAATAATCGCGTGGAATTAAAACTTGATATATTTGTTTTCAAACAATTTGTAAATAAAGTCAAAAATACATTTACTCAAATTCAAATAAGGAACAGAATGAATAAATTTTCTTATAGAGATCAGTGAGTTCATTTTTACAGTTTCATCTACAATAATAATTTATCACTTTGTTTGAAACATATATTTCTATTGTCGATATCTCATTTGAAATTTGTTACTTTAGTATTAACATCTGCGAATATGTCACGAACTGCAAAATCGAAAAACAACCCTGACGAGGAATCAAAAAACAGATCGTACACGCCACAAGAACGATCGTTATTAAAACAAATTTTGAGAAAGTATGCGAGTATAATTGAAAGTAAAAAAAGTGATGCAGCATCTCTGCATGAAAAAAGCGAAGTTTGGGCGCTAGTCACGAGAAATTATAACGCATCGCATTATACTACTTGCAAAGTAAGTACATAAGTTTCTTTTTTTTTCTCTCAAAAAGTCTCTAAAGAGACTCTTAAGTTCTTGAAATAATATATAATTCTCATATGTGTTAAAAATATACAAGTATTACTTATACGTTTTAAATTTGACTTACAATTATATATTAATATTTAACACGTCGAGGACGGCTTGTACCACTGGTGGCTCACATGAGAATGGTTTAAAAAGTGCGCCATCCTCAACGTGTTAAATTAATATTATTTTGAAAATTTTAATTAACATCTTAATACATTTACATATTTCCGTACCTAACTTTCATAGCGCACTCAGGGACAATTACGAAAACTGTGGTCCAACATGAAGTCCGATCGTAAAAAATCGCTCATAAAACGGAAGGAAACGTTTTGCTCTACCGAGAGTATGCCAGAATCAGAAATATCAAAAGTTGACATTGGTACCGATATAAAATTATTGGCACCAAGCGATACAGTGCAAGCGCCATGTGTGTTTTCATCCAACGTATCGGATATAGAATTTGAGGGTAAATTGTTTTTATAAATATCGTTATGTTTTTTTTATTGTTTTTAAACAAATTAAATTGTAATTCACAGAACGCCGAAAAACGTTAGTTTCAAATGGAATTAGGAACACAATTGAAATTAACGAATTACCGGAAGAAGAGTACATAAGCGAAGCATTCCTTGTGACACAAAATTCCACTATTGGTAATAGCTTAGAAATGGGAATGCAAAATGTAAATAACACAGAAGAATTGAAAGGTGCTTATTTTTTTCTTTCTTTTGGTATAAAAGAAAATTATGTATGTAAAAAAATTTGAATATTCATGTTCCTCTGCTTTTATAATTGTAATCAAATTATTATTATTATTATTAAAATACTAGAAAATCTACAATTCTACGCTATAACAAATGTATTAATTGGTTCCCTATTAGGTTTAAGTGCAGATCCAGCGACTGAAAATAATTGCAAAGAGAGTGACGAGGAAATGTCATCAACCCCGATATATATAGGTAATGCCTAACAGTGCCAAATAAAATGATTCATTTAAAAAAAATTATAAAATATATCAAACTATATTACTAATATAAAATTTGTTGTAAAATCAGAATTTGAAGAAGGTAACGCCGAAGAAGTCGACTCATCATCAAAAAATGGATTTTTTGACAATGAAAAGTACCAAAATAAGGAGGAAAGGGTAGCGCAAATTCCAAAAAGCAATTTCGTTATCAGATCTGCAATTACAGGTAATAACATGTCATTTCAAATTTACAAATTTTGGTACGCTTAAGTTTAACGAAAACATAAGCAGAATATTCATGAATAGGCACTTTCTTTGCACAGGTAGAAGTAAATCATCCGAAACAAGGAAAAAGATAAATATAAATACTGAGATTATCGATGAAGAAAAACAATTGAAAATAAGACGACTACGATTAATAATACAAAATGAACAAGAAATGGCTGAAATGAGGAAAAAAAACGAAGAAGAAATGTACGAATTTCGTAAACGAGAGGAAAAAGAAATGGCTGAAATTAAGAAAAAAAGGGAACAAGAAATGTACGAATTTCAAAAATTGGAGGCGAAGCTAATGCTAGAAATCAGAATAGAACATGAAAAGAGGATGAACGAAATTTCTGTTCAACATTTGTTGTTAAAAAATTCTTTAGAAATCGAAAAAATGAAAGAAAGTTAAAAAGTATAAAAAATATTGTTTATTAAAAAAATGTTATAACTGTACATACTAAGTTTTACAATAAAAAATAACTTTTTTAAAATTTATCTATTTTCACCAAACAAATGGTCGATCATTCTTTGACGAGCGGTAAATCCACTCAGAGGTTCGTTTAGGTGAATATTAGCAAAGTCATTTTCTATTTCTTCTTCTGCTTCTGATTCATCGTCATCGGGAAGATCATCGTTATAAGTCAGTGCCAGATTGTGCAATACGGCACAGGCAACGATAATTGCAGTGGAACATTCCAATTTAGTTCCCAGACCTTTCCGAAGACAGGGAAATCTTCGTTTCCATATCCCATATGTTCTGTCGACGATAGATCTAGTTCTATGTAATATTGCGTTATAACTGGAAAAATTGTTTTATGAAGTACATGTATATTAATATTTGCATAATGAAAAAAAGTAACAAAATGTACCGTTCTTGATCGTAAGTTTCGGGGTTCTTTATAGGTGTGAACAAAAATGTTAAACAGGCATATCTTCCATCCCCAATTAATATGCCCGTTAATTCTTTCTTCAAGAATCGCATACATATCCTGGAACTTTGGAAAATTTTATTTTCAAGTTCGCTTCCAGCCCAATTTGGTACAATGTCGAGAATTTCCATTCTTGGGCCAATAACGGTCTAAAATAATTTTAAAAAATATCATATAAATAAATTAACTTTATGAAAATGAGTGGATCGAAATTTTAAAAAATTTAATATATACATACGAATAATGAAATAAGATACTTACCTGTACATTTAAAGAGAAAACGCCTTTCCTATTTTTATAAGCTTCGTCATTACGATTAAATTTGGTACATGTCAGCTTTACATGAGTGCAACCTATTGCACCATCGACATTCGGGAGGCCGAATTCTTCGTTTCCAAATCCAAGCTGTTTAAATAATTCTCTATTTTCCTCTCTATCTTCTTCATTGGCTGGCATCTTTATGTATCTGTTCATTAAACTCGCAAAGAATAAGCTAACTCGAAAAATAATTCTTGATACCGTAGGCTGGGAAACTTTGAAAATATCAGCTGCTACACTCTAAAAAAACCCTACAACTTAACTTAATAGTACTCAAATCTTTCTTCCTAAAAGAATTAGGAGTACTTAAATACAATGGGAAGTATAAAATCTATATAAAGAAAACGTACTTGAAAACTTGCAGTAGCATAAAATCTTAAAACAATCAAAATTTGTATAACTGGTGCAATGGGTAGGCCACGATTGTTTACTTTTTTTAGATCGCCATCCAACAGGGGTAGTAGTCCGTGTAAAACGTGCTCTTTGTCAAATCTGAATCTCCTTTTAAATTCGATACCTTCATAATATTCGAATGGATTTTCAGCATCTCTAATATACTTTTTGGGCAAAGTTACAATTCGTTGCTGCTTTTTTCTTTGATTTCCATCTTCTTTGTCAACATTTATATCATCCATTTCATGTATATCATCTATATTATCTATATCATCTATATCGTCTATATCTCTCAGATCAATGTTTTGTATATCCATGTTATAATCCATTTTGTAGTAACATGACAATTATAGCGCTAGTAAACAAAAAACAAGGCACTTGTAAACATAACCACACTTTTTTAGACGTAGGTTTCCAAATTCAAATTTCTAACGTAAGTTGTATGTACATTATTTACATTTACAAATTCCTTACTCGAAAATGACAGCCGGAAGTACTAGACACACTAGTCAAACAGTTGCTAATTGCTAAACCCCCTTTAACCTGAAGCAGTGAGTGACAGCCATTCTACCCTTTGTATAGTCAGACAAGTCCATGGTCACGGCAATATCGTAAAAGCTGGAAAGAAATGTAGGAGGTGACGGTTTCCTCCACTCCATCTCGCCAGCCTTTTATAGGCATGATACATGTTGTGACTATTTGTTGCTCTCTCGTATATTACGGCATTAGCAGTCACCAGCAATGCAATTGTTTCAGCGCTCAAAACAAATTATCGAATTCTTCAACTTAAAAACGGGTAAACCAAATGACCAAATTGATTTATAATATTATATTTATAATATATTCTTATAATATACTCGGAAAAGCATAATTGTTGAAATCTTTAAAAACTATTAATTAAATTTCGAAAATTAATGAAATCGGAAAACACTAAAAATTTGGATTACATGAGATTTCCTCAGATTCAAAAATACAATCAGTACTTATAACAATTTAAATGTAATTTTAGATTTTAGCATTATAGAAATTATCATGGAATGATTAAACAATCAATTAAAAACTAATTATTGTTAAGAGTTATAAATCTATAAGAATCGGGTTATATATGGGGCATTCCACGCCAAATCGGACGGTTCGTAAAATTTTGATTTTTGATGTCCTCAATTTTCTGATATTTTTTAGTACCTACCGAAAAACCCTTCCTGTTAAATTTTGAGATTTTTTTGATTACCCGTTTAAAAGATATCAAATTTTCAAAAAAATCGCTTTTTTTTAGTTTTTTGCTGATAACTTCTTCAATAATGGTCCAAATTTAAACTTTTTTTTTTCAAAATTTTTGTTTTTTCATGTACTCTTTAGAAAAAAATATAAAAAAAATTGTTGAAGCATTTTTGAATGAGATTTTTAGTTTAAAATTTTTAATCTCATTTTCCAAAGTGATTGCATATTTTGATTTTCGTCAAAATTTGTTATAGCAAACTACTACTCATTCCACAACTTTTCAGGCTGGTCCGATCGTGGGACCTCCAAAGCTATTATTTTTTTCGATTTTTGAAAAATTTTTTCTTTCTATTAATCATTATGAATATCAATTTCCGTTACTGTATATTGTTTTTCTAATTATTTTTTAATAATTTCTACAGTTTATAATGGTAAAAAGGTGATTAAAATCAATTAATAGTCGTTAAATCAATTTATAATCAATAAAACAAAAATATTTATTTATTTTCGTAATTTTTTGAAAATTTTATTTGTGCGGGCATCATTTGAACCAGAATAATGTTTAACTCGTACATTTCCGCTATCCATTGGAACAACTGAATGAATTTTCTGCGTTCCTGCAATTATCTTATTGTTAGCTGTTTTGTATCTCAAATCTAATTTTTTCTGTTGCATTTAAATAATTCTGTTCAGGTGAAATATTACGGCAATATTTGGCAAATTTATAACAAATACTTTATAACAAAAAGTAACATTGAAAATTCAACCCCAATCAGATTTTTCAAAAAATTACCGAAAAAAATAGATATTTTTTTTATTGATTATAAATTGATTTAACGACTATTGATTGATTTTAAACACCTTTTTACCCTTATAAATTGTGAAAATTATTAAAAAATAATTAGAAAAATATTATACAGTAACGGAAATTGATATTCATAATGATTAATAGAAAGAAAAGTTTTTTCAAAAATCGCAAAAAAATAATAGCTTTGGAGGTCCCACGATCGGACCGGCCTGAAAAGTTGTGGAATGAGTAGTAGTTTGCTATAAAAAATTTTGACGAAAATCAAAATATGCAATCACTTTGGAAAATGAGATTTACAATTTGTAACTCAAAAATCTCATTCAAAAATGCTTCAACATTTTTTTTATATTTTTTTCTAAAGAGTACATGAAAAAACAAAAATTTTGAAAAAAAAAAAGTTTAAATTTGGACCATTATTGAAGAAGTTATCAGTAAAAAACTAAAAAAAAAGCGATTTTTTGAAAATTTGATATCTTTTAAACGGGTAATCAAAAAAATCTCAAAATTTACCAGGAAGGGTTTTTCGGTAGGTACTAAAAAATATCAGAAAATTGAGGAAATCAAAAATCAAAATTTTACAAACCGTCCGATTTGGCGTGGAATGCCCCATATATAACACATTTAAGAAAATTCTGTTAGATATCTACAACTATGAGTACTAATCGAGTGAAATTAAAAAACTCTTGGGGTAACGTTGTGATCACACAAAATGTTAACTGGAAGACTCTATAAAACATATTAAAAATTTAGAAAAACAGACAAATTCTTATAATTTGAAATTTACTAGCTATTAAAACTTTATACCGATTAGACATACAAGATTTTTTGAAGATTTTTTTTTTCAAGAGCATTCGATTTCCTATAAGAATATACCATACATAATATTTCAGTTATTTCGTTCTCAATATTATAAAAATTAGAATACAAAAAGTTTTCTTTCCTATATATTTTAAGTTACACCCTAGTCACAAAATTCGGTACGAATTGTTAATTACAAAAAGCGTTAGTCCCTCTAGATTTGTCGATGTAGTGTCTGCACGTGTAAACGTAAATCCACTAGTTGTAAGAAAAGCTACACATGCAAAAGTGAAGTTTTCTTTTTTTTCACGACAATAGAAAGATTTGAAGAAAGAGGCAAGTTTCCTACATTTTATATTTTCTGACATTTTCTCTCTGTCTCTTTCGCATCATCACCTATCTTTCCCGCAAAAATGGAAGGAAGTGGTGGGGAGAGCTCTATCGTGAGTTCTCCCCTTATTTTCTTATAAAGCTATACTCTCACTCGACTCTATCTTACTCTCTCACACAGGAGTGGTACCAGTGCCATCTGTTGCGAGAAGCGAACTAGCTTGGGTATCCAGGGCCTTAAAATAAACAACGAGCGTCATCTTTTGGAGCTACTCAATTTAATATTTTAGCTGTCTTCGACAGTAGGTATACACATATGAAAAACATAAACATAAATCGTTCAACTTTGATCGTTGTCAAAATTTTAAGCATTTAAAATTTTCAAGTAGGAAATAACTTCATAATTTAAGAATCAATCGACAAAAATCACGCTGTTAGTTTGTCGGTAATTTGCAGGTTGCTAGAAATCACTATAACTTTTATTTTTTATAACGGGAAATTTTCGGAACCTGATAGTTTGACTTTCGGAGACTTGGATTTGCATATTTTTGGCCCTTCATGAAATCTTTTAAAACGTAAAAAATTTCAATATGCGAAAAATAATGATTTTGAGCACTCAATAATTGATTCTAAAACGAATTAATGCCTATTCTAGAAAAATTGATTCTATTGCTGCTCAAATTTAACCAGAAAATTATTAAATAATGGAATCTTGACGTTTAATCGGTTACTTTTACATTAAATTCCTCAATTAAACCAAAAAGCAAAAGATCTAGATTCAATTGCTTGTCTGGCGATTTTTGAACATGTATCCTTAGGGATTTATCGAATGGAAGTGAACTGGAAAACTTACCTACAAAGCGGGAGTCTATTTATCATTTGATGTATTATTTTCAAAGAGAAGTACTTTTTTTCTGAAATTATAATAAGTATACAAAATCGGAAACGAGTTTAAACTGAACTTCAACCGTGTACATACAAATAATAGTTCTTATCTCTAACCTATGGGGGATCACTATCGTTCGCCATATTGTGCGCTTAATTTGAATGACGCGGCTTTAATTTATATATAATCTTATATACTTATTCTTCTTTCTCCTCGGTTAGTATTGAAATAATAATAATTAGATATTACTCATTTATGATTTTTATGACGATCTTTCATTCTTCGTTTATTAATGATCTAGGACTCGATACCAACTTCTATCCATAATCAGTGCCGATTAATAAAATTAATCAATAAAATTAACTTATTATATTAAATTTTCCACGCCAAATATTCAAATACATGTATATATATATATATATAATATTTATAAAATAGTCTTCTTTCCAATATAAAAGATGTAAAAGAAATCAGAATATTAGCGTTTCATACCTTTTCATTAAATAATACATTTCTGGGTAGATAATGTTTGGGGTAAAATTACCACCACATGGTTTAGAATGTAACTTTTAATCGTCTGCTTGATGAAGAGTTAGAGTAATAATATGTAACCAATTGCGTTGGTATACAATTATAACTTCTATATACCGTCGGTCTTGTCTCTTGTCATCATTATTGACAAGATTCTTCACTTCCTTCACCTGGAACATCCGGATTTATTATAGTACAATGCCAATTTGTGTGGAGATACACTTGTGGGTTTTATTATCATTAAAATAAATACAAACGTAAAGGAATCGCTGAAATGTATTCGGTGGGGAGCCATAACGTCAAATCAAGTTTTCCCAACCTAATGAAGGTTTCATTTACAAATACTAGCACTTCGTCATTGTTGTTATCATTATTATTTATTCTATAACGACATATACATATACATAATCATATACACACAATATTTTTTGGCGGGAAAACAAGAAATGAAGTTTATTCAATATATGTATACGCGTGACTCACCCATGTTTTGAAATGTACGCATAAAATTTATTCAATTTATTCCCACCACATTGCTACCGGTAAGGGACGGAGCACTCCCTATCTACGCCACTGCGCAACCGGTCGCAACACTTGTAACATTATGTTATACCGAGATTTCGCCTTCAAATGAATTTCTTTATCTTAGAAACATATACTGAAGCTTTCAATTCATCAAAAGAAGCGGAAAGACAGGGAAGAAAATGGTCGATATCTATTATTTTATTATATAGATTCAAAATCGATATCTCTGTTGCTTCGTAGAC